>VCAZ01000010.1:1575389-2020389 GCA_005784505.1 Bagarius yarrelli | reverse complement strand
GCTGCAGTGCTGAACTCCTATAGCCAATAAAGAAAAGTCTGATCTAATGTTATGGTGACGTGATATGATATATCATCTCATCTCATATATCATCATATCAAACAATGGTAAGATGGTATAAAAACAAATATGCATAACTTGATTTTTTATATTATGCCCCAAAAAATCGACATTTGTATTATTTAAAAATTCGTGTTTTGTTTAATGTAATAGAAATGATAATATAAGAAAATAAAAAAAGAGTATTGTATCTTATATTAGTGCTTGAAGTTTCTGCACACAGCCCAAGAGGTTGTTACTTTTGTAAATAAATACTGTTGTGCATAAAAATATAAACAACATGGGCTACTTCTATAGAATGTAGATTATCAGATCAGATGTGAACAATTAATTAGTAATATATCTGTTTTTGAGTATAAATTAATTTTTAGATTAATAAAACGATATAACTATCTTATATTGAGTAATTACAATCACTTTGGGCCTACAGTGCCCAAAAATATAATATAGTATATTCTTATATTATTCCTATTATATTCTATAAAAACACACTTTATGTGGCATATCATTTATTTATGTATCAAAACTACAATTATAAACCAAATAAAATGAATAAATGAAGGAATTGACGATCAGATGAATACAGGAATTGGATAAAAAAAGAGAGGTTGGATTTAATGTGCCATATGCATGGGAATGTGTTTACAATTGTACAATAATAAAGCAATTCACAACATTGAATTATACAACATAGAAGTTTAAAATGTTCAAACTGTACAAAAAAACAAAAATCAACGTGTTTTAAAACAAGATATAACGTAATTGTCTATTTTTGGACTGTGTTTTGGGGTTTTTTTTTATTTTTTTTCGGCGGGGGGGGGTGTTAAGCTATTTTAAAATCAGTTTGCTGAATTTCAGATTGTAATCTAAACGTAAACACGGTAGCTTCTTCCCACAGAAGCATATTTAAAAGCGCATTTGCATGTTTTATCCCACGGCGGAAATTACACAATGCTGCATAATTAATATGCGCATAAATTAAGACCGGGAGAGTTTTCTAGATTTGGAGCACAGGCGGTCGTTCAGAGGAGGAAAATAGGGGTCTGTGTTGGCTCACTAACAAGCTGACTGTTCACACGCTACATTTTTAAAAGGAGTGTGTGTGTGTGTATGTGTATGCGTGTGTGTGTGTCGGGGGTGTGAGTGAATGCAAGTCTAATAAATGCAGTCTTGTTGATGTTTGGCTGCAAATCCGTTAAGTAAATATTATTTTTATTAGATAGCCTGCTGATTTTACTCATTATATAGGCTACTCAAATAACATAAATGATCTTTCTTTAATCTAACGGCGTAGAGCTTTAAAGTGTGATGCAATGGGCACGATTCAGGACTATTTATAAGCATTGTATTAAAGCTGTCATGACCCCCTATCAGCATGATGAATCCTGTAAATTTAATAAATAGGCATTGGTAATTAAACTCTTTCTTTCTTTCTTTCTTTCTTTCTTTCTTTCTTTCTTTCTAAATTAAGTTCGACGGTTCTAATAACACAAAGTCTAAACGTCACGTTTTTAAACATGCGTAAATAAATAGCAAACAATGTGCTAATTATAAACCATTACAGTACAGAAGCCTCTTGCGCTCGTTCTCTGTACCAATTGCTTGACTTTTGCGCCACCGCGTGGCCATACAGAATGCACCCCGAGTAAACGCGTCACCCAAATTCTTCTACCTCGAAGGGTTTCTGCAGGGCCTGTCCAAGCCTTTAGGAGGCTCTTCGGTGCCGTCAGTATGGCTAATTATTGTCAATCCTTGATTATTCCCATACTGAAAATCTAACACACCCACTATCAATTTTATTTGTTGTAAATGTGTTGCTCACATCATAACGATGTTTTACGATTATTTAATGTTATTGTAGCAAACTCACAAGAGCAGTCAGGTGTTAAATTGAAGTCTTACAGGGCATACATAATGTGGTTTATTAAATAGTAACTAAATGAACCAGCAGACAGGTTTTTTTTACATTTTGTCACCTTACAACCACAAACTTTAATGTATTTTATTGAGATTTTATGTAATAGACCAGAACAAAGTAGCACATAATTGTAAAGTGGAACGAAAATGATATGTTTTTTAAAAAATTTCAACAAATAAAAATCTAAAAAGTGTGGTGTGCATTTGTATTCAGCCCCCGAGTCAATACTTGTCAAGTCTAGCCACCTTTTGCCGCAGTTACAGCTGCAAGTCTTTTGGGGTATGTCTCTACCAGCTTTGCACATCTACAGACTGAAACTTTTGCCAATTCTTCTTTGCCAAATAGCTCAAGCCCAGGCAGATTGAATGGGGATCATCTGTAAACAGCAATTTTCAAGTCTTGCAACAGATGCTCAATGAGACTTAAGTCTAAACTTTGACAGAGTCATTCTAACTTATGTACATTATTTAAATCAAACCATTCCATTGTAGCTCTGGCTGTATGTGGAAGGTAAATCTTTTTTCCAGTCTCAAGTCTTTTGTAGCCTCCAATAGGTTTTAGCTTTATCCATCTTCCTATCAACTCTGACCAGCTTACCTGTCCCTGCTAAAGAAAAGGGTACCCACAGCATGATGCTTCCAGCATCATGTTTCACAGTGGGGATGGTGTGTTCAGGGTGATGAGCAGTGGTTTCCGCTACACATAGCGCTTTGCATTTAGGCCAAAAAGTTCAACTTTGGTCTCGTCTGACCAGAGCAGCTTCTTCAACATGTTTGCTGGGTCCCCTACATGGCTTGTGGCAAACTGCAAACAGGACTTATGTTTTTCTTTCAACAATGGCTTTTTTCTTGCCACAAAAGGCCGGTTTGTGGAGTGCACGACTTATAGTTAATTCTCCCACCTAAGCTGTGGATTTCTGCACCTCCTCCAGAATGACTATGGGCCTCTTGGATGCTTATATGATATTGCAACGTGTTTTTTTCTCTTTACGTTCTTAAGACCCATTAATTAAACCTCACCACTAGAGGGAAGCACAATACCCCGTTCACACAGTTCTTCTAGCTTCGATACGCCACTCGTGCCTATCATTAAAAAGTATAACAATTTTCATCATAATAATTTTTCTACACATTAAGTTTTAACTTGACCATAATCATATCAAAGTTTAGTGAGAACTTGACTAAAATACAGTTAGGCCTATTGTCAATATTCTCATTACAGGTCTTTATAATAGCCCATAGCCAAAGTTAAAGCTAATCAACATGAAGTACAAGCAACTATAGGACAGTTATATTAATATGTAACCCCTTTGCTCTTACCAAATTGTATTCCTATTTTTGAATGCTCAACTTATATAGGCTGTTTGTGAGGGTTTAGATGATGAAAGTAGGATGGTTTGTTGGCTTTGTTTCCATAGATACAGCATGTTGCTAGGCAGCAGACAGGAAGCCAAGCAAGGCAGAGCAGCGGGTCACTGCAGAAAGGAGACTCTGCACCCACACACACCTTTCATCCTTTCATCCTGACTAATACACTCAGAAAAAAAGAGACAGAGAGAAAAAAAGAGACAGAGAGGAAAAAAGAGGAAGCATCATTTAATCTGTGTAAAAATATTTTTTTTAAAACTCTCTTCAACAGAAAGGGGATTAGGAGGGGAAAAGGATAGTTAGAGACCTTTTATAATACAGCGTGTATGAAGCAAGGCAATCAAAGAGGTAATGTGGAATCTGACCCATTTCCAATCTCAGAGGAGCAGATCTGAATCGGATGTTCTAGCACACAAGGGTGTCGGGCTGGAGGCTTATGGTAGTCCATAATGACGTGATCACATAGACTGAAATTTGGGTCAAATTAAATCAAAATCAAAGAACTAGATTTAACAAATCTTCACACAATAAAGAGAAGTTTTATATTGTCGTAGATGCATAGCACGTTCCTTTATTGTTGTGTGCTTATGGAATTTAAAGTATGTAAAAAAAATTTGGAATGTGAGTCAATAATTTGCCTTTCTTGGGCACATCCTTAATAAACAGCACACTAGAGCAGCTGACATCTCCGGGGTCCCCAGTTTAAGCCTGAGCTTTACGTAGACTATGTGTTTTGAGTTTTTTATAAACAGTTTTTTATGCTGTTCCATGTCTGTGTGAGATTTTTATTTAATAGGTGATTCTAAAGCCATATGTTGCACAGTGCATTGCTTGCTTGTAGGAATACGTGATCTGAGATAAAGCAACAGGAAGCTTATCTGTCTGTATTGATTCTTTTCTACAAGGCCCCTAGTGTGTAAACTCGTTGCATAAAGAGTAAAACAATATGCAAGCATTTCTTCTCTCTTTCTTTCTTTCTCTCTTCCTCTACAATTTTCTCTGCTTTCTTGATTACCTCGTTTATGTTATTTTATATAACCTCTGTATTACTTTGACTATTTGGTGATACTGTAGGTCTTTTACTGTTGATATGTCAAATACATAATAGTGCATATGTACTGGAAGGAAAAACTGTTAAAGGTTTTTAAACAAAAAAACTACAACAACTAAAAGAACGAAAAATCTTAAAAACAAAGATTACAAGAACTATGTAGCTCACGGGATAGACATCAAGAATAATTAGTTGAAATGCAACCGTGAAAGGAAAAAGGATGGAGTAACAGAAAACATGTGTTGTCAAGATAAAAACAAGTCATGTGTTTTATACTAGGAACTAAATCTCCCAACTAAGTATAACATTTAAATTCATGTAATGTGATAGCTATTCAGTTTTCATTGACAGCATACAGGGAAAAACAGAAAGCAAAGTTAAACAATTAAAAAAAGAAAGAAAGAAAGAAAGAAAAAGAGAACTTGGCATTGTAAAAAAAAAAAACAATTATGCTACTACGACTTTAAAAGCACTTTCGTGACGTCTTAACTCTCACTGTGACGTAGATAAATATGGCGCAAATTAGCTCGCATAACTTGTGCTGTTGTTTGACTGCTGTTACCTTTAGGCTACTTCTGTCTATTCCTGTGGTTAAACAACAATAGTTCTTACAAAAGTTGCCACTGTGGTTAAAAACACTTAAATAACCAGCTGTTCTGCACTCGCCTAAATGTGGGCAACTTTCGTATTGTAATATGTTTTCTACCGCATCACTACCCTTTGCTTTGTAAACACTGTATCCTACCACGGAAATAGGGCAGTGTTCACGTCATAAGTTTCTAGTCGTTCGTTCAATCATAACAATCTGTATGCACATAGAACAAGAAATATATATTTATTCGTGTTTATCGAGTAAACTTTGCTGTGTTCATTTATTAAATTACGTCAAACAAATCTTCTATAATACTACTAATAATAATAATAATCGATATCTTATGCTATTTTTATTCTAATGCCGGATTTTATTTCGCGGATTCTCTCATTTTTATTACAGTAGTGATTTTTGAAGTTAACAAAGGCGTGTTGGAATTTTGTGGTTTATTGTTCCTTTTAAATAAATCAGCGGATGAATACAGTGAGCTAATGCTCGAGCTTGATTTCTTAAGTCCTTCCTATTTCACCTTAACCCTCGCCTACCAATTTTTGCGTTGGTACGTAAGAGCTCCGTTTTTCGCAAGATTATTGGCCAGGCTCTGGTAAAGCCCGCCTCCTATTGGCCAAGAACATGTCTATCATAATGCAACGCCAGTCATGGTAGATAGGACACCTTGTACACTGTATTATTTGGCTGAGCAAGCTAGCTAAACAATTCTTTGGAAACCCAAAGACAGGAAAGACTTTGGAAATTGATGTTGACGTTGATGTTAACTCGTTTTCAATGCTAATTTTGATGTTTGTTGTACATATTACGAGACTGTCCAGCTCGTAAACCTCGTCATTGCCGTACAGATGTGGATACAGTAGCTACTCTGGGTAAGTGATTCCAACTAGCCTGTCAGTTGTAGCTAGCTTGGTGTATAGCTAACGTTAAGTTAGCTCGCATCATTCTCTGGCTGTTTACATTTTTCTTTTTAAAAAGAGCCATTGTTTGTCCTTGAATAGTTCGTGTTTAACACGTTAGCAGCGAAGGCGTGTGCTCGCAGTGCAGAATATTTCTGTACTGTCGGAATGAAAATCCGTTCAAAATGGAGGACTAGCTGCGGCTAACGCAAATCGCTCGAGCCTGAGTCGGCTTTCTTTTATGTTGGGAATTGCGAGAGCGGAGTCACCTTAATTTAATTTTAAGTTAATTTAATAGAAAGAAATGATTATAGACTTGGCATTGGCTCAGTTGAATCGTAGCTGTGTTGTCTTTTCTTGTGCGCAACAGTGGCGATAGTCCAATGTCAGCTTCGGTCTCTACAGAGCTGTCAGCGTTAACTGCACGCCCCCCCCCCCCCCCCCAGCGTCGTTTTGACCATTAAACTTCTTCACTCGATTCTCACATTAAAAGTTCACCCCTTTACGTTCCTTCATACATTTCCTTGCTACAGATACGAGCGGAAACTCGGCCATCTCATGTGTGCAGTTTGATTCAGCAGGAAATCTACACCAAAAGTGTGTTATTTTGTTGCCGACTCTCTTCGTGTTACGCAACATCTGTATGGTTTTTTAGGCCCTTTTAATAACTTACAAGATCAACCTGAGTGCTTTTTTTTACCCAAAGATTGTATTAAGCGTTTTATATAGAACCACATTCTTTGACTTCATTTCTGGTTAAAGAGCTGTGTTTCTAATCCCTCTTGTTCACCTTAATTGTCTGACCTGCTCAAGGTGCTAATATTGACATAACCATAACCCACATGTTTTGTGTTGTGGTTTGTGAAGAGGCACTGTTTGGATGAAATGGCTCTAATTTTCCGCTTCTGGCCACTAAAACCTGAGTCCACTGCTGTGCAGCTTGTGCATGCCGTGATTCGCAGCAGGATGCCACTTGGAGGGGACACACTCCATCAGTCACTGACATCCACCTGAGCTGACGAAAAGTGAGCTAGAGATGCAGTACTCCGTTAATGCCAGCTTTATGTAAGGTTTTCTTGTTCCCAAAGCTTACCGGTCATGGCAGAGTGTTACAGCGTGTGCTCTCCACGTGAAAGCGTGATGTTTCGGAAATAACAGCGTCAGTGAGATGGCACATGGGAACGGATCACTAGTTTGATATAGACTTTTGCTACAACACTGTATACAGATATATGTGGTTGCATGTAAGATTATAAGTAGGTAAAAAATGTTAACATTTTAAACGTTTTGGAAAGAAAGCAGTATTAAAGTTACCTGCTTTATTGCAATATTGTAATGTAGCCTTTTTTTAACATGTATAAAGCAAGTTGGAGTCACATCATTAATACATCTTAGCAGTGGCACTAAACAGCACTAAACACTTGCATTATCAGCTCAACAATGGCTAATTAACCAGCACGTATTTAAAAAAAACAACTATTCATGAAATTGTTTTCACCTTATATGCAGACATGTTTGTATATTTTTATACTTTAACTTTATGTATTATATTATGTATACATATAACTAAATGTATTCGGTTTAGTTTATTCTAAATGCAAATTTGATCTTTTAAACTAGAAAAGTTGCTAATGGACAAAACTTTTCTTGTTACTTTAAGCTTACTGTTTTTTTTGGGTTTTTTGTCACACGGTCCTCCATGCATATTTAGACTTAAGAAACGTGTATGTTAAAAAAAAAATCAAAAAAGTCTTATTAGGAACATCTTGTACAAATAATCAGTTTAACGACGGATGCAGTTTCTCAGCCTAAAACCCACTTTATGTTTCTGTTATTTAGTCTAATCATGCATTGACAAATTTGAGTCGTTTTAGAGCCATTTGCAATGTTTTACCCAATATTTGTTGCCTTATGTATGCGAGTTTGGGGTATTTTTTTTTTCTTTTTTTTTTTTTTTTATGAGGGATTTCTAAGAGCAGAGGATGGTTATTGTAAATAAGGAAAAGTCATCATGTTGTGAGATTCACTCAGTTGCTAACATAAAGTGCTGAAACTCCTGAATTAAAAGGCGCACCTCCTCTAGGCACAGTTCGTGTGTTTTAGGTACACAAGATCAGTCAGTTTCCTTTTTAATATCAGCCAACTAAAATTTGAATGATTTTTTTTTTTATTTCCGGAACATAAAGCTGCGTCTCCAGGATCCGAAATTATTTGTGGAGTGAAGTATCTATAAAATGATTGGTAAAAGGGACATCCAAACACAAACAATGGGTTCAAGGCAGCATTTATGGGGGATTTTTTTTGTTGTTTTTGTTTTGTTTTTTCTTTTTTTAAAAAACGATTCGTTGTCACACTTGTGTTAAGAGAAGTTACTTTTAAAATTGCTAAATTAAACTAATTAAATATAGGTTTTAATGACTTACATGTTGAGTCATTAAAGTCTTTTAATACATAGAAATTGACAATATGGATAGGCAAAATCATGGATAATTGATTAAGAATTTTGTGGATCATTTGTCATGTGACTGGGTGACCACTAGTGCGTATTAATTTTCATATTGTTATTGAGCTTAAGTTGTTTATTTTGGGCAAATGTTTAATAATCTTTGAAAGAATTGCTTAAATGCTTTACTTTCTAAACACTGTACCAATCCCAAAGCATCCTGCCAGACAGTTTGATTTCCCAGAACATCAGTGATTTATTACTGGTATAAGTGTTCAGACAGCTGAAGTTGGTGCTGTCTCAGTTACCAGCAGTTATTTAATCACATCTTTTTTCTTTTTCTTTTTTTTTTTTTTAATCTGGGCTGCGTTTTATATAGGCATGCTGGCTCCAGGATCTGGCTGCTGGCAGCCTTCCACTTTTGCGTTTTCTCTTTTTTACACGTTTGTTACATTTCAGTGTACAATCGTTAAGAAAAATTCCCATTGTCTAATAAGCTAGCACTATTAAATAAAAACACTTGTTAAGGAAATTTCTTTATCTTATATGCAGACATGATTCCCTCACAATGAAAAGTTGCTAATGGACAGCTTTCTGTTATTTCTTAACCCAAAATTAGCAATCCAACACCTCAACCACTGAGCTACCATACCATTTAAATACCCGCCATTGTTGTAAATTCTGAGAAGCTTTTCTGTAATCGAGCAATTTTCATTGAACCAGTCTGTCTATTCTTTCTGACCTCTTTTCATTAACAAGGTGTGTTTTGCCTGAAAAACTACAGCATGTTGAATGATTTGCATAAACCTTTTAGATACTGGTGTGCATGAAAATCTTGGGCCATCAGTAGTTTTTCAAATGATTGAATCAGTCCATCTGGTATCACAGGGATCTGGAGTCACAGGGATCACATGTTTTAACATTGTGTTTGATATAAATATATCTAAAGCTGTTAATCTACATATTATACAATTCACTGCTGCAAATTGATTGATCTATATCTGTTCTTAATAAAGTGGAACATGAGTTTAATATTGACCAATTATCTAATAGTAATAACTAATTAAATATATGCCGTGTTGTTACTGTAATTTGTAAGTTTTCAGATAAAAAATATATTTTCTAAACCAGCGGGGCATTATTGTTTCCATAGTTACAGCTTATTCACAGGAACTTGTATGGCGGATTTTCTACAAAATATAAAACTGAAAAATAAAAGCTAATCAGTTATACTGTACCAAAAAAGTTTTATAAATTTTAACAGAATTGAAACCTATGTACTCGCACCCTAAAACTGAAAAAAGACGTACAGCTTTCAGGCAGGACTTTAAATGACATGTTAAAAGCCCCTTGTAAGCATTAATCATTTGTTTCATTAAAACCCAATCTGCTCGAATCTTCTATAAACACAAGATTTCCTCCCTTTGAGCATCTTTTTTGTTAGTTCTGTGTCAGGGGCTTCAGAGATGATTGCTTTTTAGCATTGACTGTGCCATCCACTGTGTGAGCTAAACAAACTAAAAGCATGATCATTCTTCATGTTTTGTTAATTGATTCACTGAAAATTTATGTTTCGCCAAGATTAATGAACCGTATGTACATTGGGAAACATTTTAGTGCCACACTTTGATAAAACCTTTAAAAGTTGATGCAGGTCGTTTGCATCCAGCCTCTGTGTAATTTTGGTGACCTTTCTGCAGATACTTCTTACACTTACATGCTTACACTTACACAAATAATGCCCACCACAAAATCTCACCACTAAGAGCGTTGTATGCTGGTTTACCCTTTTAATGGGTCTAAGATTTAGATGCTTATTGCCATCTGCTGAAGAAAGATTCGGTGTAGCAGTTAAACCCTGCCTTTACCTTTTTTTTTTAGCTCTAGGGCCAGTATCAGCTGTACCATTGGTTTATTAAAGTTGCCACTCCTCAGCAAAAGCAGAGTCCTTCTTACCATTTTCTCCTCTAGCAAGCATTTAATTGAGCCGTCGTGAGCTGATCCTACAGTTAAACCGCAATTAAGCTAATAAGCTGAGTGCAATGTGTTGAACTGATAGACATTTCCCTGTCTAAAAAAATGACGAGTATATTGATACCAAAAACATTTGTTAAAATTTGTGATTGTGGAATTCAGAAGGTTGTGGTTTTAAAAATTTACTGTCATTTTATGTGGAAACACAACAGCTTTTGTGAAAGAAGAGATTTAGAGTTTTTACAATTATTTTTATTTTAATTCATACTTGTTTACTTGCTGTTTTTTCAGAACCACCCTACTATTATACTGCTGTGTTTGAATCAAGGTCTTAATTCCCAGAGGTCTTTGTCAAATTAACGTGTCTGCATAAAGTATCAGTTAAATAACTCCCCATTTCTTTCTCTTACTTATTTGCTTCAGTTGTCTAAAAAAACTATCACTCGTTATAGTTTGTTTGATAATAACATAAAAATGTAATATCCCAGATGTCCCTACTATGTAGTAATATGTCCGAATTCATATGCACAGATGACTCAACATCATAAGAATGTTGTCTCCTATCTACCCGAAAGGATTTAATGCTCACTGAGACGCTTTCCTGCTTAGTGCAATTGTAAAGAGTCTTTATTTGAGTTAGTTTATACATTTTGGGAGTTTAAATCAACATCTTTTTTTTTTTTTTTTTAATTTGGCTGCTTAAATCAATAAGATGTCTCACAGAACTGTCGCTTACTTAAAGTATTTTCATTTCAAAGCATTTTGTGTAAACACCTGGGGATACTTGTGTCTCTAGGAGATCATCCCAGCCCATCTGGTACCAGCATCACAATGCCATGCCTAAAGTCACAGAGATTGACACGTTTTTTTTTCTTTCTTATATTTGATGTGAAAATTGTCTAAAGCTCTTGATCTGTATCAATCATTTTTTTTGCATTCTGCTGCTGCATAGGACTTGTTGATGTAACCTAAAATCAAAACTTGATTATTAAACATTTATCTTGATTATTGATCTTATTGTTTTATAAAAAAAATTATTAATTAATTTATATTTTAATTTATAATACAATCAGAGCTTACTGAGTGCACCACGAAATTAGGCTTTATGCACATTTACTTCCGCATTCAGCAGCGTTGCCAGATTGGCTGGTTTCCCACCCAGTTTGGCGCTTTTATTTTTGATTGTGCAGGTAGATAATTTGGCTTTTGTGGGTGTACAAAATTTGGCCAGGTTTGGAATTAGTGAGTCAGTGAGTAATTATTTAAGAAAACAAGTGTAAAGGTGACAGCAGAAATAGAATGTGATTTTTGCTCCTTTCAGGTTTACTAAATAGATAGCCAACTCTATCAGTCAGCCAGCTCAGTCACATCTGCGGCAAATTTGGCGTTTTTTACTTTGTTGCTCCAAGATCTGCGTAGGGTTATGTTCAGCGTTGTAAGTGGAATTATCCAAAGACTGTTCCATACATCGATAACCAAGAATTAGAGAGGCTTTGAGGCATACGTTACGCTGACAGTGCTTCAGCAACTTTAGTGACAACCTGTGTCTGTCTCGGTATGTCTACTATCATATTTCAATCACATACAGTTCTCTTAATGCTCTCATCAATCTCAGTTTCAAACAAGCGTTTAAGCACAGTGGAGGTACGCATCAGGACTGCGTGCTACTGATCAATGAGGAAAGGCCAAAAGCCTCGCAGCTTGAGCATAAGGAAAAGGCTGTTTTAAAAACTTATTTTATTTCATATGGTTTAAATAACACTTTTTGGCAAAACAAGAAAATTGCGATATATGATTATTTTGTCCATATTGCACAGCCCTTTGGTTGCACCGTCTGTCAGTTATTTCTTTGATACTTTCTTTTACCTACGTATTTAATCTGTTTATGATACTTTAGGCGTAGCTTTGTTAGAATGGGCAGAAAAGCGCTCAGGGAACGTAAACATAAAAAAAAAATCACTGAACGATTAAATATATCATTTATCTAAAAATTAGACTAATCTTATCTATCCCAAATTTAATTTGATATAATTTTTATGAGTCACTATACAGGAACTTGGGATGACAGTAGTTAGGCAACGTTTTCCACTACTTTTTTTTTCAAGTGATATCTAGTATTCTAAATAAACCATAAAATGTACAGTATCCTTCTGATGTTTTTATAGTGTTAGGATGAATCAGAATATTTTTATAAAAATAAACATTTTATTTATTATAATGAAATCGTAGTTAATTTATGAATGTAACATCCAATTAGTTTTCCATATCTTAATTTTCTCATAGATGACCTCACTATAGCTAATCAGCATGTAGCTGTAATCTCAAATATTTATACCGGAAGACTACAAAGTTCAAGTTATTCACAATCTAAGTAATGATGACACAGAACTTGGCATCGGTGTAAACACGCTGCTTATGATTTGATGTATGACTTTTTGTCAGCCTCGCGTCTCCTAGCACTCATTCAACTCTTTGACTTAATATTTATAAAGCTGGCTATTCTGTAACATTTTATCACGAAGATTTATCATGTGTTTTAGCCATATGAACTTAATAAAGCTTCATATGAGTAATGTGTAGTTCTCCATGAATAGATAATTAGATGAGCATGTTATTTTAGGAACCTGCTGAAACACCAAATGCATCATTAAATTGCCTTGCAGCAGGTTAGCACCTGCGTGATTGAGTATGTCATTGCTACTGTATATAACCTACTCAATACGATAATACGGTAATAACATTATGGCGCTCACACATATGGTTGAAGTTTTAATTCATAGCTTTACACTGGTTTATGTATTTCAAATGTAGTCATTTTTAATTACAGTGCCAGTCTGGTTCAAATAGCGTTTCTTTCTTTTTTTCTTTTTTTAAGAAGCAAATGAAAACACTGCAATGTTCTTTTCCACTAGTTTTAACATGTGATACTATATTTACAAGAAATGTGGTTAATTGTCATTATTTTTTGTGGGGATTATTGTGTTACTGCAACATGACTACTAGAGCTTCACATACATTTTTTTTTTTCCAATTTCCAAAAAAAACAAAAACAAAAAAACATATTGTTGAGTATTGCTCTCACTTGGCTTCAAAATCCAGTTTAGTTGCATTTGTAAAAGTGACAAAACAAAGCTAGAAATGGTTAGCGTGGTCTTGTGCAGTCTTTAAAATTCTTTTTATACCTTGCTTTAGTTCTACAATTATTTTCTTTTTAAAAAAATTTACAATTATTTTTATTGTGAGTCAGTAGACATTCTGAGACATTAGTATTTATTGTACGTGTCCATGAAGATTTTCATTTCTATATTTCTCTATAATCTCTTTCTGTAATCTGTTTATGTTAAACAAAACAAATTGTTAAATGAGTCAGCTTCCTGTCAGGAGCATCCTTCATAGCGCCATTAGCATATTTCATAGAATTGACTCTACGATGGATGACAGAATTATATGCATAAGAGGAAAACGCAACAGTCATAACCCACAACCCGCATGCTGGAGAAAGATTGGCTTAGGTTTGTGTTTGCAATGCTGGCATCTCTCAAGAGGATCAGCTGAACTTATTAAACTTCTAGATCTTCTCAGAAAATCCATCAAATTTTATTAAAAAAGTTTAAGAGAATGTGTCATGTCCGACATCATAGGTTTTTTTCTAGATTATCTCCTGATGAAAAACTAGCATAGATTAAGCACACATGGCAATAAGATGGTCTATTTTTATTTACCAAGCATGCCTTTGCGTCATCACTTCTTTTTCTCCTGTATGCATGTTGGCAATAGTCTGTAATATTTCCTGTCTATTTCTCATTGTTGACATGGTGAACTTTAATACCCTCAGGGTTCTGTGGCAGAAGAAATGACAGTGCTGTCAGTATTCACAGTAAACACGAACCTTTGTGTTCATGTCACAAACTTTATACTTTTATTGGTTTTCAGTTCTATTTAAAATACAATATGAACCTTTTTTTGAACAATTTGAAATCACACATGCTGAGTACTTTGCGGGGTCTGTTACACACATCCTTTGGAGAATGAAACATTGGGCAGATATGTTTATCTAACACGGGGTGTCCAAAATTTGCTCTGTGAGGGCCACAGAATTTCATTACATTGAGTCACTACCAGTATTATAGTGATGATTTTATAATTTTACATTAATTTTTCTCCAATTTACGGTTACGTTTTGTTATTTATTTATTTATTTATTCAGTGTTAATTTGAAACTTTTAAAACGGTTGAAGTGCCTGAACCGATATTTTAGAAAAGAGCCACACCAAAAGGTGGATAACATTTAAAGAACAACTTTTAACAAAATAAAAAATACAATATATTAACAGTTTAAAGCACATGGTGCATCCCTCTGCTTTTAAATTAATCCTGTATCATAAAATCTAAAAATATTTGAGGTGTTTTCTTTATACGCAGTTGTTGGAAGACATACGTTGCATGTTACGGTGTCTGAATCCTTTGTTGTGAAATACAGACAGACTTTAGAGCGTTTAGCTTTAGGCATTTTTAACGTGTTTAGCTAATGCAAATCTACCTGCTGCTATCAGAGCAAGTGTAATTACTGCATTCACACACTTCTTAGATGCTCCTATTTTAAGTTGTGTGTTTTAAGACAGAATGTAAAAACAACATTTCCACTCACGGTACAACAAAAGATTTGTTACATTTATATAATTAGAGATTTCAGACTTGCGTTCACATCCATTTAGTCATAAAAATAAAATTTGCGTGTATACATTTGATTTTATATTTTTTTTTTTAACCCAGTTAAATTTTGACTGTTAATGCACGCGTGTTTGACTAGTAATATAAATATTAGGGGTAGGAATCTACAGGCATATGGCAACAAAAAAATGGGGGACAAAAATAAAGGCGTTTCTGGTTTTGTCCTTGTCGAATTTTTATCTATTTGTTTTACTTATTTTATTTTTAAGTATTAGATTGCAATATATCATGATATATTGTATGTTGACCCATGTATGATATTGATTCGTGAGGCCTTGCCAATACATAAAGTGTGTCTAATACCAGTCCAGCACTGTGGGGGGCACCAGGAACAATCACACTTGGAATCAGACCGCAGCCAACACATCCTGTGTGAAAACCACCCAAATTTAGGTGAGGAATCACTTCAAGCACCAGGCAATGAATGTTGTACTAATCTGCCAGTGAAGATATTTGCATGTTATATTTAGTAAACTCTATTACATCGATTTATTCTTTAAGAGTTTATTTCTTATTACTAAATCTTTTTTTAAAGAAAAAGAACCTTTAAGTAATGTTGCTATAATTCTGTGGCAATTATCATTGGATTTACATAGAAATCTTTACACATGGTATAAAAGGTGATCCTGGAGGTGTATTGCCTTTCAGTGTAACAGCTTGTTGTAGCTGTGCTTGCCTGATTATTAGTAGGTCACATGCTCATGAAATGTCCTTGTGCTAGAAACTCAATAACGTCTCCGACCAGCCCTTCCAAATACCCCGGCAGTCTGTTTTATTGTTCTGCATATTTAGCATAGCCTTCACTTGGTTTTAGGTTTTTATGGGGTTTTTTTTATGGAGAAATATTACAAACCCAGTTTTCTTGTAAGACACACCAGAATATTATTAACATGTCTTTTAAAGGTTTAATACAGAATAGGTGTTCAGCCAGGATAAAGAACAGCCCTTGGGTCTGACTGAACTGAATTTGAACTGCATTAAAATCTTAGAGAACCGCTGATCAAAATATGTAAAATTATCCTTTTCCTCCTATGTAACATATATTTAGTTAGTACATGGCTGTAGAGTAAAGGGCTGTAAATCCTAAAGTTTATTAATACAGGACTAAAATGACGATTCCAGTAATAATTATGTTGCTTTAACACCCCATGTAAACCCAAGCTTGTTTAAATAAATAAATTATTAAACAACATTTAAAAAAAATATATTATTATGATTTTTTTTTTTTTAAACTTAAGTCACACTAAGAATGAGCTTCTGTATTCCTAGCTTCTGGGTTAAACTAATAATTGTTCCGCACATAAGTATGGAAACAGAAAAGGTTGGGATGCCTGTTTTACCAGATTAACCTGTTGGCTATTGAAAATGAGCTTTTAGTGTTATGCTTCCAACACTCGGTTCTCACATATTGTACATCCAGAATCCCAGATCTAATTATTCGCCATCCTACGTCCTTTTAAAGTGTAGCACAAAGCATGAGAGTTTGAGACATGGAAGATGATCAGACAGACAGCGCCGCTGTTGCTCAGGGCTTTGGGGGCTGCCAAAACAAGACATGCCACTTCTGATGGAGGTGAGTGCTGCTGACGGGGTTACAGTGGCGTGAGAGCAGGGGCTGGCCATTTCTCATGCACAGCTGAAACAGCAAGTGCTCTGGCCAAGAGCTGAAACACAACACCCTAACCCGAACACCAAACCACCCCCAACCACCACCCCCGTCCTCTTACTTGATCATTCTCACTCTGCTCCTTTGATCCAAAACCCGTCTCGTTTTTTTTTTTTGCTTATTTTTTCCTGTGTCTCTCCACCTGCTCCATACATTCTCATTATGGGGTATCACACATACTGTACCGTTCATGTCGCTTTCTATTCCTCTCACATTTTTTTTTCCTGTTTCTTCTCTGTTCTGTAGCCGTACGACTGCAGTAAATGGCCATCTGTGCAAACTGTCTTTAGCACAATGTAGCGAGGCTTGTGGCTGGCCTCTTCTCATTGCTCGTCATGCAGGCAATATAGAGAGCTGGGAGATTTGCCAGGTTTCAGGAAGGGAGGGAAGAAAAATCCCCTGATTTCTTTCCAGAGTGACACACCAGAGCGCTTGTTTTTGTACGTGGGTAGTTGTGTATGCGTGCCTGTTTGTTCATGTGCGCTTGTGGCCGTAAAACAGTTTGAACACGAACACCGATGACTGTTAAGAGCCAAGCGGTTCTGATTTCAGTACAAAACTTTGATTTGTACAATCACCAAATGTTTTTTTTTGTTGTTTTTTTTTGTTTGTTTTTTTTGCTTTAACTGAAACTTGTTTTTCTAGACTGCACTGCTTGCATAACACAGTTCATAACTGAACTAAAATGTGGACAGAGGAAACTTTGTGGTGAAAATGACTTTCTTTTATTATTGGTAGTAGATACAAGAACATCCGGGAAATAAACGATTTATTCTCAGATCACTTGAGGCATAAACAGGTGCGTGTGTGTGTCTGTGAGAGAGAGAGAAAGAGAGAGAGAGCGAGAGACTGTGTAGGTATGTCATTATAGGGGAATTGCTGAGGAGTCCTTTGTGTAAGCTTGGGGGTTTTAGAGGGTGTCCTGCTGTCCTATGTCCTTTTTTGGAATCTAAAGAGTTAAAGAGACTAAGCTCTCACCCACCTGTAGATTGTCAGCTGCTGGGGGCCTGTTAAAACGTCAGCTGTTTCTGAGAAGAGGGGTGTGTGTGTGTGTGTGTGTGTGTGTGTGTTGTTGCCTGTGTGTGTGTGTGAAGAAGCAGTATGGAATGGTAGGAAGGTAATGGTGTAAGAAGCTCTTTTGCTTTGTGTGTGGGCCACTTCCTAACAGCTCAATACTAATAAACCATGTTTCTTTAACACTAAAAAGCAGTTGCTAATGCACATCGGAACAGCTGGCGGCCTGGAGGTCAATTAACCTCGACAGAAACCTTTGGCTCAACCTTAGTGAGTAGGTCCTTTCCTATGAACTGATAAATCTGTAAGGAAAGTAAAAACCAGAAATACCTTTTATTAAATTATGATAAATATAAAATATTTTAGCATTTCTGCAATATGATGTGTGCAATTTTTTTTAAGCAATGTTATTTCGCTTTGCATGCAAGCTGAAAATTTCCGTCGCTGACAAAAAAACAGGGAACTGAAAGTTCTGTCAAGCTGCTGCTTAGAATATCATGTGAGAAGTCCTGTAACTAATGCAGCTTGAAGAAAAGTGGGTCTACAAACAAAATTAAAACTGTAAAAAAAAAACCCTATTTTTACAAAGTGCTCACTATTGAACACGTTGGACGATTCAAAGCCTCAGGAAACAATGTAGAACATTAACAAAGTCTGTGTTAAACTGAACTTCCTAATATTCTAATGAGCACGTTTGAGTGACATTCCTCTGCCCAAGACTGCCAGCCTCCTACGCCAGTTAGTGATGCAAGTGGGGAGAATTGCAATTGTTCATCTCTACATGTATAAAGCTCCTGTCACAGCAGCCTGTGTTTGCTCAGGTTGCCAGTTTTCATCACACCAACGTGGGAAAGATAACGACGAAACCAGACAAGCCCTAAGATTAGCATTGTGAAAATAATGTTGAAAAAATATAACATAACGAGTTGTTCTTTGTAAATGTTTGGTTCTTTGTAAATGTTTGGTAAGAGCAAAAATTTTGCTAAAGCATTGCATGTTTAGGAGATGCATTTATTAGTCATTTCTTCTATAGTACACGTATTTCCAGCGTGACACTGCAGTCAAATCGGGCCAAAAATGGCAAATGAGGAGACACCAACGTCATGCTGCTTTTCACAGCGAGAACTTTTCATGGTATAAAGTTGAGAGCGGTTTCATGTAAAACTCAAGGAATTTTTTTTCCAAATGCATTATATTGTTCGGGCTAATGCAGTGCTGCAACTATAAATATAAATGTTAATCCTAAAGGCAAGAATTATCCTTATCCTCGTCTGTCCCTTTTTTTCCTCACTCAGGATATTATATTTGCATAGGCTCAAAAGCATGAGAGCACAGCACTCATTCACGATAAGCCTTGCTTCTCTACAGGCGTGCTGTGCCACACCGGTCTGTGTACAACCAACATGTTGCCCGGAAGAGTGGCAAAGGCCAATCACACACACAGATCCCCTTATTAGGCTCGGCGCCAGCGCTGTGCGCAAAACATTGAGCTCTCTACTTATCAGGAAAGAGAGAGAGAGGGAGAGGGAGAGAGGGAGAGAGAGAGGAAATGGGAGCAAAGTCATTATCAGTGATGTTTGTTATGTTCGCTATTGTGACTTTTGTCTCACAGCTGTATATTTGTTTCCACCCCTGGTAAGTTGCCATCTCTGTTTCTAGTGAGAGACAACCTTCCATATCGTTCCACAATTTATTACATTTTCTTTCTACAAAACATCTTTACCTGATGATGTACTGTTCACACTTTTATCATCCTTACCAAGGAGACACTGCTGTTAAACATTCTATGACCCAACTATTAAACAAAACTCCTGGTCTCTGAATTCCCATACCCCCTAAGCCTGTAGAGACTGCAAGGGCAGAGGAGGTCAACGCTTGTGTGACTGTCTTTGGGAAGCATTTGTGTACTGCACATTCACTGTAGCGTCCACTGTGTACCGCCTATGATGGAAAAGTTGACATTTCTGGTGTTTGGCAGGCACCCGTATTAAAAGTGATTTGCGCTTATCTTTTTTTTTTTTCAGTCAATTGAGCACTTGAAGGCCGAGGGCCTCACTCAGGGGCCAAACAGTGGCAGCTTGGTGGTGCTGAGAATGGAACCCACCATCTTCCGATAAGCAGTCCAACAACTGCTGTTTATAACACAAACTTTCTGAATTCTTAAATCTTGTTATTCAGAAGGTGATTTATTCGTAACAACACAGTTCTGACAGTAGTTAATTTTTATATAGATAGATAGAAAGAGAGAGAGAGATTTGAGGCATTTGGCAGACGTCTGTATCCAGAATTTCACATATATCTTATTTTTCTATCCAACTGAGCAGTTGATGGCTAAAGGTCTGACTCATGGGCCCAAAAGTGGCAACTTTGTGCTACTGGCGATTAAACCTACCATCTTTCAATCAGTAGTCCCACAACTTGATACCCAAGCTACCGGTTCCCATATATATATCTTAGTTCAGTGTCATGATAAGATACTGCTAATTTAACACTAGAAGATGTGTGGGGGGAGGTGGAACAAAAGGTGAGTTGGCATCTGCATTAAGTGTGGCCACAGACACACACACACACACACACACACACACGTATATATATATATGCAAACCTATAGCTGAAGGAAGTGAGCATCTGACTAACAACATTACTACAAACCTCACAGTAACACCCAGCCTCCCTCTCGGTTACCAGCGAGGACACTGATGTATTGGAGGCAGTTGCTGAAGGCATATAAGGACAGAGGGTAAAGGGAGGGTGGGCTGAGTGAAAGGAGAGCTGATCGAGGTCCCACCATTACAGGGTCACTGCTGGACAAGTCACTACTGTCAGACAGACGCAGCAAACAGGACACACCATACTCATTCTTGTAAGGATATTGGTCATGAGCGAACACCTGAGACAGCACCTATCAAGTAAGGTTAGTGTATAAGAACAAAGATCTTTAAAGTAACTTTTTTTCAGGCTTTGTTACTTATAGAACTTAATGGAGTTGCTTGAAGGTGTTAGCTAAAGTGTCATTTTTCATGTGGGTTGCCTTTATCTGTTTAAAAAGTAAGTTTTCCTCCGGCTATTACACTAAACTTACAATTTTTTTTTTTACTTTGAAGATGTAACAAACAGTATGTTTCCTAAACCCCAGTAAATGTAGTGATAAAAGGTTTAAACCAACATAATTAATCAATTTATGGTCTTATTTCTGGCTCCCAGTGTGTTAACAGGCTACAGTTGTGTCTTTCTCACCCAATAGATTTTTTTTTTTTTTTTTTTTCCTCTGGTGATTTTTTCCCCCTTATAGACTGTGGTGATAACGCTGTGCCATACTAAACATAAAATGAGTCATCTTAAAAAAACTGTACAGAAATTCATATAGACAGCAAAGGCTCTGTTTAGTTTTTTACCAGTTACCTTACTCGACATATCCTATTGTCCCACAGCTGTTGGCCTGCAAATCAGAGGATAATAGCAAAAGGAGACATTTTGATTGACATCCCAGGTGGAACAGGGTGCAAGCTATGTTCAATGCTAAGCCGCACATGGTGAATAGCGGAACTTTGTGTACAGTTGCTCCTGCGTTTCGCGTTTCTTCGGAGGAAGTGTCATTCATTTCGCTATAGACTTGTGTGGGTTTACTCTAAGCTAGACGACGTCTGCATTTTTTACACTGCTATATGGGGTGTGTTGTGTAATATTTTTTCTTTTTATTAATTGTAAATAGTAATGTCATCGTTAGCTGGTGCTTATCTACTGTCTATAAAGTATGAACATTTTGAATTCACTTAATGTTCTACTTAAACTGTAATATTACAGGCTAACTAACTTCAACTAGTTTAGTATAAGTTTTAATGACTTAAAAACAAGATACATTTTTAAGTAAATTTTTTAAATTTATGATATAATCAATGCAGCAGTCATTTTTTTTTTGCTTTTAAATATGTTTTAATGTACTGCTTTAAGAAAAAAAAAATGGTTGTTTGCTTATAAATCGAGACGTTACCAGACAAAATAAATTGAAATGTCGTAGTTCTAGTGTAATTCTCCAGGTTCTCTGGGCCTGTTAGACCAGTATCCAGATCGTGACGTGCCTATGATACGTATTCCCATTACTCACTCTGATGTCACTGGCTGTGTGAATGAATGTGGAGGTTTTCACTGCCACACCCTCTATCGTCATAGAGCACTGGAAATGTGTAAAGAATAATAAAGTTGTTTGTGTTGTTATCAGCTGTTGCGTTGGTGTTCGCCTGTTGTGGGTCCTTGAAGTTTTTTTTGTTAACAGATAGCGCTCTTATAGGTAAAAGTCAACTGTCAGGTCAAACCACATTCATCTCACTGCTGCTGAGACAACAGGTCAATGTCACCTGCAGTCTTTCCTCACTCCCTTAGCAGTGTGTGTGTGTGTGTGTAGGTGTGTTTGAGAGATCAATCAACGATTATTCCAACGATTTGTTGATTATTTAGTGATGACTTAATAATCTAACTAATTGCATAAGATGAAATTATGTCGATTGTAACTGGTAGATAAACAAAAAGAAGATAAAACAGAAATTCATATTTTGAAAGTCTTTTTTGGAAAATAGTGTTGTGTTTATTTCACTACTTATTCAATAGGCTTTTATTAATTATTCCGCGTTTGCCATTTTTAAACAAATGTTAAATAATACAAATTCGAACTATAATCAATTCCGTTTTGCGCCACAGCTCCACCCTGGTTAAAACATGCAATTGCAGACCTTTACATTATAGCATATAAGCGCAAAAGACAATAAAAATTTTTCGTAAACAACTTTTACTACTACATTAAAAAAGTATCGTTACAGTTTTTACTGTACTAATCGTTTCAGCCCTAATACCAGAAAGAGTATTCAAAGCATTATAATAGGGTTAGGAAAAGCTTTTAATTAGAAACTTTGTTATTTATAAGCTATTAGCACACAAAATAAGCTATTAGAAACTTGTTACACTTAATGTGTAAAAAAAAAAAAAACCAACAACTTGTTTTTAGGGTTGTATTGTATTCATTGCATTTAATCTTTATCTGCAAGCTACCAACAGATTGTTTAATGAACGCAACTGATATTTATTGACTTTACTTCTAATGAAGCATGTGGTACGTCGAAATCTTATAAATAATTAATATGAGCATATGAACCATGTCAGTCTTTACGCCCACCTTTCTGCATAGCTTACAGCTCTATTCGTTAAACTGGCAGCTGATCTGCCCCACATGAAATCCTTTTCAGATTCGTATAAAATATATAAATATGTTTTTATAACACAAGGGTCTCCAGGTGTGTTACATGCCAAAACTATTTTACAACAAATGTATCACAGTATACCTCTTTTTCTTCTCTCATTATTTAAAAATAAATAATACAAATAAATAAAAAAATAAAACTGATTAGAGATTTATTAGAAAGCTAAATTGATTGTATGCGAAAATATTGTGCTCATTCCTAAAGATTATAAAGTGCAAAACATTATTTGAGATGATTTGAGGTTTCAGACTACTGCTTTGTGATCCTGATTTGTATGCTGTATAACGTCGGTTACAAAAAGAAATCTGAGCTAAATCAAGTTAAATGCCACCGACAGGATATAAACCCACCTACTGAAGCCTGAAACGTACAGTTTGCACGTCTACTCTGTTGAAAGCTTAGACAGTAGCAGCTGAGAATCAGAGCCCATCCCCCTTCCCATCCTGCCTCTTTCTCTGTCCTGCCAGGAGAAATGCTGCCCTTGCATTGTAGCGCCCTCCCGTTAAAGATCAGGTTTCTTATATGATTTGTTGTCGAGTTCTTACGTTATGCGTCGGCAAAAAAATACAATCACAGTCCTCAACTTACATGCTACCACACTATAGAATCATCGTACAGTGAAGGAGAAACGAGCGTACGCTGAAAAGGCAAAATGGCAGCAGACTGCGGTCAACAGCTGAGTGACCATGTTGGTGTAAGCAAGTGCCTGCCAGTCAGGGAACATGAGGCAACAGGCTGAAAATATCCTGCAGTTGGTGCTGGCTGTACAACCCAAGGTTGGAGTAAATCACTGGAGAGAGAGCCACAGGGTATCAGAAGTGCCATTACTCCCCCAGTTAGGCTACAACGAAGGTGCTCTAGAGCAGTAATATTTAATGAACTGTTTGTTTTCTATTTCTTAGCATTCTTTCACACATTAGCAACTTCTTTCAGGTAGTTCAAACTCAAATACACCTTCTAAGTGCTTTGTGCTAACAAATGCTATGTTTGTGTTCGGTAGTTTGACATACGGGTCATAGTGTTCTCAGGTGATCTAATAACAAACATACAGACAAGAGGAAAATGTTTATGTTAAGGTATATTCATGTTCCTCGACTGTCACCGCTTATGGTCATGCTTTTCCAGTAGTAGTGTTGCCAGATCGGCCAAAATTAACTTGAGATGACTTTTTAATTCCGCACCCAAACCAAGCCAGTACCAATCGAAGTGAAATGGCATTTTCTAATTAAATCTCCATGAGCTCAGCTCTCCTACTCTAGACTGTTGTCTAATTGTCAAGCATCGAGTGTGAATTTTGCTTTAATAATCATTTTCTGTTAGCTTTCGTGAAAACGAAGACAATTGGGAACACAATGAACTATAATTCTTTTATGAAAATATGTAAAGTAATTATTTTGCCAAATTTCTAAAATTGTCGGGATTTATTCTGGACAAACACAAGCAGTTCGAATAAGTAGACCAAATTACTGACACAAATAGACTGTTTATATAGCGAGGACTTGATTTGTAAGTCAAGCAGACCTCACATCTCCAGCATGCATGGTGTAATTAAAGGATTTGATTTGTTTATTGCATGTATTAGCCTTGCGTGGACATTAAATAAAAATGCTGACGATTAAAGGAGCTCAACTGCTCAAACTTGGCAGGACAGGTGACAAGTAGGTTAGATGTGGCCTTATGTGTCTAGCCAGTTATCCTTGATCTAGTGATCTCTTGAACTTCCATCTAACTGTGTGGGGTTTTTTTTTGTTTTTTTTTAAAGTGATTATGGACAATCGGGCTGGAAAATACGATTATTCCATAATTGATTTTTTTAGAATTATACTGGCTTTTGCAAATATATATATAATATATATATCTTTTGCTATGCCGTCATAGCAGGTCTTGCATTATGAGGTTTGAGATGCGGGATCAAAACGCTAATCAACAACTTTAAGTATTTCTAGACAATTTTGCAGCTAGTCAAATCATCAGTACAGATAATAAAATCTTTTCGGAATGTTTTATTTGGTGAAATATCGTACCTCTCCAAACCGCAAATCTCATTTATCCCCCAGCTGTATCCAGAGTCTCAATGCAGGCCTACATCTTCCCAAACACTAAAGCCTGTGCTTGCTCTTCGTGCTCTGTTGCTTTTGAGTCAGTTTTGACTCGTTTACCAGTTTCAGCACCTGCACCATATGGCTGTCGATGACTGTCATTGAACGAGCCATGGTGTTGTTTGGATGTTGTTTGTGAAGTGGCTCATTTGCAAGCCGCTGAATTAAACATCTGACAACTGTGCTGTTCGGTACACAGAGATCCTGTGCTAAGCTGGAAAGGTGATGGATTTCTGTGTGCCACTTTGGCCTGAATCCATTCCCAGTCAAGGCGCTGGCTCTTATCTCTAAGCCCCAGGCTACTCTGCCTTCAGTTCCAGGCAGGGATGACAAAACTGGACTCTCTCTCTCTCACCCTGTAAAGGAGATTACATGTTCTCACACCCACACAGTTGCACAGAACGGCGTATGCCCACACATGGATGTGCACCTTCTGTGCTTATCCGAGTGGAACTTAGGTGCTTCAGAGCACGTCAGCGTAAGATGGATTGCAGCAGCGCTGTGTTTGATAAGATTCCTCTCAGGCAGTAGTATGTGGAAGAAGTACATTGTAATTATTTCAGTGATTTGTGTAATTACCACTGCAGTGGATAGAAAACTGTTTCAGCTAAGTAAATATTATCACTATGCAGCATGTTTGTATTACACCGCCATTCAATGCTGCTTTAACTGCCGGTTATTATGAAGTCAATAGTATTACAAAACGGGTTGAATGAAGTGATTTTCACTTGTTTGACTTATTTTTGTTTGTTACTCTGAGTATTGCTGTAGTTTTCTATGAACAGGCATTGGCTCATAAATGGGCAGCATCCTGGTTATGAGCTATATAGCTTGCAATAATGTCTTATAAACTTTTTTACTTACACGCTTTTCCAGTAAGTGTTTGTCTTATAGTCGGTCCACTGTTTTTGGTAGTTACCTACAGCTTTGTGCTTTGTTTTGATTGGAACATTGAGTTGTCAATTTACAAACATTGTTTTTTAATTATTTGTAAGATTTTATCTTACCTGTATTAGTCTTTAATTTCAGATAAATTTACTACATCATGCTACACTATAATTACATTTTTTCTCTATAATATACTCTTATGCATTTTGAACAACTGTGAAATTTGTCGTTAAGTATACACACTTATACTTTATTTGGAAAAACTACTAATACAAGGTTGAAATGGATTCAATAGATTTCGTTAGATGCCAAACACGTCTCTAAAGATTTGGTATCATGTTGACATGTTTGCATCATGTAATCCTGACAGATTCTTTACGTTATCTTCCATGTTTTCAATTTCCCCTCCGTTAAAGTATTTTGTTGGGTTTAGATCAAGTAACCTAAAAGGCCAATAAAACAAATACAAAAAAAAAATTCATGTTAAGACGAGTTGTGCTTGAAGACATTGTGTGTTATCATGCTGGAAGTAGCCATTAGCAGATAAGTTGTGATAAGGGTAAGTTGTGGTCCTGCAGGGATGCACATGGTCCATAAGGGTACTGAAATAGGCTGTGATATTTTAGTGATAATTGATTGGTATTATCACGTCCAAAGTGTGTCTCGAAAACAATCCCCAGACCATTTTACCAACCGGGACTGTTGATGCAAGACTGGTTGATTTCATGCCAAATTATGACCCCATCATCTGTGTGCCTCAGCAGAAATGAAGATTTTTCAGACCACATTGTTTGTTTTATTTTATTTTTTTTAGTTCTTAACTATCCAGTTTTATTGAGCATTTGCCCTCGGCTTTCTGTTCATAACTGACACAAGCGAAAAAACCTGGTGTGATTGTTGTGCTGTTGTAGCCCACCTGCCACATGTTATGCATGTTTCTGATGCTTATTATAATCGTAAAAACTGGTCTAACACTGAGTTAGTGTAGTTCTTCTTTTATCTGGAGCCTGTCCTACCATTCGGTTCCCCCTTTACCTTTCAAATCAACAAGCTGCCTTCTATTCACACCACTGCTCCTCGGTTGAATTATTTCTTTAATTATTAATTTGTTTATTTGTAAAATCTAAAGACTGTTGTGCTTATAGAAATACCAGAAAAGCAGAAGTTATAAATACTTAAACTAGCGCATCTGGCACCAACAATCATGTCACATTTAAAATCTCCATATTCTGTTGGTTGATGTAAACATTACCCAAGGCTGCTGGCTTTGATCTACATGCATGTGACACAATTGTATATAATGCATTATGGTTGCCATGCATGAAGCTGTCTAGGTGTATAGTTGCTCTTTTTTTACCTGGTAGCCTGAAATAAAGGCAACGATGACTTCGACAGCAGGAAGCTGTTCAGTTTATTGACCTGACATCACTCAACGCATCTCCAGTCATTCACATGTTTTAAGCAGTTAGCCTTAAGCAGAAGTTAGTCTTAAGCAGAAGATTGTTACATCATTACCATCAGAATAATGAGTCATTGTCAAGGAGTCATTTTTTCCTGAATGGGGCTTTTCAATTTTGTCTATTGGCTTCCTTTATATATCTACCAACTCTCCAATATCACACAACAGCCAAAACTGGAAGGGTGTAGCGGTACTACACCAACTGCTACATGCCATATCACTGAAGGGAAAGCTCAGTCTACCCTCTTTATACATGAGCTCACAAAAACCTAAGGATGGTTGGTTGGACAGTTGACAGAACATCGCCCTTTCCACTCAGCATTGTGGCATCTTTGAGACTTGTAATATATTACTGAAAATGAGAACTTGTCTGCAGCAAAACTAAGAGCAATGCAATAATGACCTGGTAAAACTGTTGAACTGGTGACGGGGTCATGGGCACTGAAGGCTCATTAATGTACGACAGGAGTGAAGGATTATCCATCTGGTCCTGTCCCACAGAAGAACTACTGTAGCACAAATTGCTGAAAAAGTTCATGCTGACTGTAATAGAAAGGTGTAATCGCATACAGTGCATTACAGCTTGCGCCGTATGGGGCCCATACTGACCCGTGTCCACCACCAAAAGCACCTAACAGTGGGCATCATAACTGGACGGTAGAGCAGTGGAAGAAGTTGTCCTAGTCTGATGATTCATGTTTTTGTTTACATCACGTGAATGAGCAGGCTGTGTGTGCATTTCTGCCCTGGGCATAAGATGGCATCAGGATATAATAGGGAAGGACGACAGTAAGATATTAGCAAAGATACTAACTTAGCCTCCAAATTTCACAATTCTAAATCCAATCGAGCATCTGTGGGATGTGCTGAACAAACAAGTCTGATCCATGGAGGCCCCACCTCACAATTTACAGGACTTAAAGGACCTGCTGCTAACGTCTTCCTGCCAGATACCACAGCACACTTTCAGAGGTCATTTTTCATGGTCAGATCTATTTTGGTAGCACAACATTAGGCAGGTTATGGCTGATTTTTTTATGTGATGCACGTAATGAGTATCTAGATTTTAAACTCATAGAATATTGTTTTGTGCTTAACTGCTCGCATGAAAATTGTATGGTTGCAGTTCTCAGCACAAGTTTGGGTCTGGATTAAAACGCTTTTTTTTTAATTCAGTTTTTTAAGAATATTTTAGAAAACACTTACAGTCAGTCTCATCTATCAACTCAGATTTCACTCAACAGCAATCTGTGTTACTTTCTGAGTTAAGACTTTGGCTTTCAGTGTTATAATAGAAATGGTGTTGCCTAGTGAACTCCATTAGGAGCCGAATAACCTCGCTGACAAAAGCATCTCGGATAACTCAACAGAACTGAGTGGCTGGTTAAGGTGTTACTGAATGCAGCTTTCCATTTGGTCGTGCGGTGGAAGGGTTTGAGCTGGGAAACGGTCTGCTCTGTGCTCCCAGGGTTAAGGTTAGTGTCTCTGACTGGGCTTGCAGATAAAGAAGGCTTTTTATGTGCCCTGACCCCATATTCCAACACCCAGTCTGATGTAGCAATGCCTTTGAAGCTAGACATGTCCTTTCTTCCTTTCAACACATACTCTCTAACCGTAGAAAAAAGAATGATCACCACAAACATCTCTCTTTGAATGCATGTGATGGTTTCACATTTACCAACCACTCTTTACCACAGAGGGAAAAATTCAAGCTAGGGTCTGTTTCATAATAGCCAGCAGCTTGAGCTGTGCGTGTGTTTGTGTGTGTTCATGTGGTTTGAGTAAACCTAAAATTCAGCAGTACCCATAACTTGCACAGTTCTCATACACAAAACCGTAAACTGTTCAAGCACCCCTGTAAAAAAAAAATCACTTTTTTTTTTTTTTTTTTTTTTTTTTTTTTTTTATCTCAAGAACTAAAAAACTTTTCCAGCAAAAATCTGGACACATTTACCATCATGGCAGGATGAATAAATATATATATATATATAAGTCGTTGATCGAGAAGCATCTCACCGTCTCGTCGTATTTTATTAGTGCTAGCATTAAAGGTATTTGTGGGAAGTGATATTTCAGTAGTTAAAGTGCTGAACTGCTGATTGAAAGACTATCGGTTCAAATCCCAGCACCATTAAACTGCTGATGCTGGGCTTCTAACCAAGGTCAATAACCCTCAACTTCTCAGTTGAATAAATTTTCAGGATGCTCTAAATAAGATGCCAGAAATGTAAGTTTAAATTAAGACTACATTTATCTTTATTTGTCCAACTGAACAGTTGAGGGTTAAAGGCCTTGCTCAGGCGGGCCAGCAGCAGCTTGGTGATGCTGGCAATTAAACCCATGACCTTCAAAGCTATCACTTTCTGTTGTAATCTTTGTGATTCAAAATTCTTTGTTTGTGCTTTAAGAAATTCTATCAGACGGAATTCTGAAGCTAGGCTTTACCCCTGCTTTTAGACAGATCTTTAAAGTGACCATGTGAAAATTATACTCGTTCGATTCGATACCATCTAGTAAAACGTGCGCACCAGTCTCCAGTCGTGCAAGTGTGTATGCAGTCTGGATTTGTGTGTAAATATAGAGCACTATTTTAAGGCCTTTTTTTGAGGCAGTGATGGTTATAGCAGGTTTTAAAATTATCATAGCCCACATGTCTATTTTTAAGTAGCATTAAGCTCATTCATGCTTCCAGACATGTGCTGACTGTGGAAGTCCTGACTCCCGCACACAGCGACTGTGCTTGGTGCTTGTTTTAGTGTATTTTATTTTTAACTTAACTGCTGTATACACTGGGTAATGTTTCTGGTTATAGCGCCCAGCTGAACAAGAACAACCCAAAAGCTTGATTATCAGCTCTAACATTCGAAAGGCATCATTAAATAATACTAATATCGTACACATTTTCACTGTAGCTGGATGTCTTGAGAATGTATTTCTCTCTGCTCAAGGACCTACATGTTGGTTCAGTTTAGAATCTCATGCCACCTTTTTCCGGGCAGGGATACAGTCTTTTGCCTCAGGTCAACAAGACCCAGTCATGTAGCTGTGATGTTTCTAATGAGGCTGATACACACACAGCTCACCTCCTACTGCCCTAATGGCTCCAAGGGAAATGCAAACCTCCAGAGGAAAAACTATTTCTTGGTCTAATCCTGCTGCTCATTCTGCAGCCTGGCGTACATTTCCTTAGCCATTATCTAAAGAATGCATTTTGTCTGTTTATTTGCAATTAAACAAGTGCCTTCAGCATCCAAAATACATTGCAACTGTTTCTAGGATCGGTTTATTTAATTATTTATGTGGCTGAACGATGCAGACAGCACACAACTAACTAAAATGATTATTCAACATTATCGATAGCATCGACTGTAAAAAAAATAAATAAAAATTGTCCACGAATATTTTTGTTGCCAAATTGACATTTAATCTCATATAACAATGTATTGTAGCGGTTCTACAATAGCACGCTTTAACTAGTGTGGCGCTGTAGCCCAACACTGTAAATGAAAGCACCAGATTACAGCGATTATGGATGTTTTCTGCAGCTCTGCAGTCGACATGACAGTAAAGTTTTGTCACCTCATGATTATTTCAAAAATCTATATTTTATATAATAAAATTTCAGTCAGTGTGGAGATAAATGCAACAATTAAATGCGTAATAAAGTACACAAATTAGTAATTGTTGGACATTTTAAAACTTAATTTTTAAATGATTTGCAAAAGCCGAATAATTAATCAAAGCGTGCTGAAAAGTTAGAAAATAATTGCAGTCTAATTATTTTTTAAACGGTAATGTGATTACCTTGATTCATTTACGTTTTATTTGATTAATTATTTAATAATAATTGATTAATCGACTATTAGAATAATAGTTTGTTGAAGCGCTACTGATGTTTAAAGCGATGAGCTTTTTATTTTTTAATTGGGTAGCTGAGACAGATGATGCTGAGACTACAGTTTTTTTTGCATTTGCATTTGCAGCATTTGGCAGACACTCTTATCCAGAGTGACTTACAATATTCCTTGTTATACAACTGAGCAATTGGGGGTTAAGGGCCTTGCTCAGGGGTCCCCCAACAGTGGTGGCTTGGCAGAGCTGGGAATCGAACCCACAACCTTCGGGTTGGTAATCCAACACCTTAACCATGAGCCACCACTATAAACACAAGATGCAGATTCAGATACAGAAATTACCACTAGATTTCCAGAAGTTGCCACGTTGATGATGAAACTATATATTGTGCAGCCCTTGTAGGAATGCGATTGCATGTTTTCCATTTTCATCTGGTACAACATTTTACCTGAAGCTGCTGAACACCTAAGAGTTAGAAGCCATGATCATAAGCTTTAGATGGGATCTATTTTATGTCATTTATCAAATTAATTAGATTCACTGAGACACTAAGTTAAACCTCACTGACACAGCAAATAGCATCAACGGCAAGTTCACCTTCATTCTTACGCAGAAAAGTTGCCAGATAACTTTCTAAACCATTTAATTGATACTAAAGATAAGGAGAGAGAGAGATACCGTTGTTCATGTTTCTGAAGCTCACAGGACGAGTAAAGACCACCTTTATTAACCTGCACATGCAGCACTCCTTATTACCTGCCAGGGCCTGGTCACTATGGTGTCAATTAGGCTACTAGTTCATTTTTTTTCCTATATTGATCAGTGCAAGCAGGATGTTGGAAACCAGTTATAAACTAGAGAAATTTAGTCATTTACAGACCTGGCAAACCCTGCTGGCATTTCTGGCCATGTTTGTTTGTTTGGTTTGGTTTATCCCACAGCCGCTTGGCAATAAAACTGAACGTAAATAAAGATAAAAATATTTTGCAGCACTAAATATTAACTAAATGTTTAAAATTGAACTCTTCTTGCTTTCTTCTGTTTCAGGTCCATAATTCATCATCATCCAAATCATCATCATCTTCATCATCATAAGATTTTTTTTCTGAGTGGGATTGGAGCACAGCACAGACCCAGAGCGGATGATTTACAGCCTGAGCAAACCGTGAACCGAAGGGCTCTGCCAGGAGGCCTCGCTCTTTCCTTACTGCTTTTTTTCCCACTGTGGGGGAAGAGTCACGAGCTCAGCTGCTTCAGACAGGTGGAATAAGGAGAGTAAGGGACAGTGTGTGGGTGAGAAAAAGACAGGCTAGTCTAGTTGCCATTTGCGGCCCTCTACACTCAACAGGACGGCCAAAACCTTTGCCATCTGATCTCAGCACAAGCTCCACCCTGCCCCCACCACAACCCCACCAATCACAGCAGACATGGGGAGGAAAAAGATCCAGATCCAGCGAATCACAGATGAACGAAACAGACAGGTGAGAAATTTGACACCCTGTGTGTGTGTGTGTGTGTGTCTATGTTTGAATGCTTTTATTACTCCTGACATGACATGAATAAATTTTGTTGCATTTTGCATTTCTGAGCGACGCCACCTGTTTTCCTTGATGGCTGTATCATTTGCTGTTTTAACTTTTCTGGCATAAAGGAGTCTGTTTCTAATTTCTCACTAGCCACATAAAATTAAAAGTGAGGAGTGTTTTTAAAAATCCCATCCAATCTACTATCAGCATCTTTTAATCTGCTCAGTGCTCCTTCAGACGTACTGTATGCAACACCATTTTTTTTATTTATTCATCCATTCTTTCATAAGCTTATAACCTTTATTGCCATTAATTATTTTTATAAGAAATCTGATTCGATTTGGCTAAGAATAACACACGCCACTAATTGTACTGTAAAGAAAATGCTTGATTCCCTCATTTTTTAATTAGCAGCAGACCTGCAATAAAGGAAACTTACAGTGGCATATGGAGGTAGAGGCATGTGCAGAGAGACACATGAGAACTCCAGCACTTGTGGCAGCAGGTGAGAGTGTAATAGTGTAATGCGTAAGCATCAGTGAATAAGCTCAGATTCACGGTTAATTGGAATAAAGAAAGAAGTGAGAAAATCCAGGTCATTGCACCTACCACATGCCACAATTGCCCACACGTTTTTGTTTTTTTTTAATACTTCTTATATGTTGCTATTGGTTACCTGCAAGTCTATTTTTGATGCCGCTTATCATGCGCTTGTTTGTGAGAACTGACATATTTAAAAAATGAGAGTTTCCCCCTAATGAGAGATATTACCTTCTATTTAAGAAAATTAAGTGTAATTCTGATTTTTTGCTGAAAAATAATATGCAAACAATCATAGCTTTTTCATCCAGCTCAGAAGCCAAAGTGCTCTACAGAAGACCTTTCTCCATCATAGTCACGTGGTTTTAAATGAAAAATGAAAGATTCCAGCAGAAAAACTCGAATGTTGCCATTTTATTCTTTGCTATTTTTGTGTTGTGTGTGTGTGTGTGTGTGTGTGTGTGTGTTTGTATCTGCTCTTCCATTGTATTAAGCGAGCTTAATAACGTGGAAATAGTTAGATTCGTGCCTGTAGGGAAAAAACAAAAGAAAGAAAGACAGAATGCCAGGCTGTGTTGCATCAGAGTAATATAGAAGGCTGCTAATAATAGCAGATAAAATTGCTTCAAAAAATGTAAAGCTAAATGTAAAGACTATTTTTGTATTGAATATCAAACAAACAAATGTATAAATGTCATTTATATTTTTTAGGACTGTGTATTGGCAAGGACCTCACGATACATATCACGATATATAGGTCATAGGTCACGATATTTTGCAATTTAATACTTTTTTTTTTTTTTTTAAAGTATTGCAATACTTATGAAAAAAGTAAAACAAATAGCTAAAAATGCAACAAATGCACCCCTGTTTTTTCTGCCAAGTTTGCTTTTGAGATAATCGCAGTATGTGTCCGCGACAACTATGAAAGCGGAAGAGAAAGTCGTTAGACACACGTTAATTAGCATATTAATGTAAACGTAAATCTGTTTAAAATCAGTCGATACACTATCTTGAAATAAAAAAATCACAATAGTTAGCCCTCTCCATCGATTTCCACAGCCCTATTTATTTTTATGGCTGCTTGTGTCCTCTTCACATCTGTTTCTTCTCTGCTTTTCTCTTTCCGCAGGTGACGTTCACAAAGCGCAAGTTTGGCCTTATGAAAAAGGCCTATGAACTGAGTGTGTTGTGTGACTGTGAGATTGCCCTCATCATCTTCAACCACTCCAACAAGCTCTTTCAGTATGCCAGCACCGACATGGACAAAGTGCTACTCAAGTACACAGAATACAACGAGCCCCATGAAAGCAGAACCAACGCAGACATCATAGAGGTAATGCGGCTAGATTAATAAAGCTCAAAGCCGATTGGATGCCATGTCTCACTCCAGCAAATTTGGTTTTGCTTTGGATGAAGGCTACAGTTCAGTTGTTCTTATATATATATTTTTTGGAATCCCCTATTGTCATCTTTCCTTGCAGTGCAGGACAAGATTTCAGTCCTAGCTTGTATAAGTATGAGCTGGTACACCTCAGAATGAATGAGAGCACGTGCTGGGGGTCATGGCCTCTCATGTGTCAGGGTGCTGCAGGTGTAGGCAATGTTTACAGGCATGTGGGGCTCTATAAGCCACTGGCTGCTTGCCTGGAAGATGGTGGGACAGCAGAGGTAGGGACAGCTGGACCTTTTGGCTCCCCCTGGTTTTGGCCTAAAAGAGATGGCTACACACACACACTACACTCTCGCACACAGCCCACACACTTCATCCGCTAAAAACTGTTTCATATGTAGCTGCCAGCATACTCAAATGCAGGGACTATCTATTGTTAAATGTTTTAAATAGTGCCGTTTGCTGCATGAGAATAAAGGCTAAAAAAACCCAAATAAATGCGTAGATGCCAACGTTTTTATTAAATCATTAAAGATATATGTGGGAGAGCTCACTTGCTCATGAGAAACAAGCCGTACATGTTTCACGACAGAAGACCCCACTAATAGTTGTGCATGCTTCTGATCGGCTGCAGCTGCAAATTGTGTAAATGTCTATGTGTGGGTAGGGGAGGAAAGCTGTACATGTGATGTGGTGGAGGTGTTGGGTGTTGGTGCTGCTGTGGGCTGAGTAAATGTGTGTGTGTGGGGGGGGGGTGCATGCGCACACACTTTCATGTGCAGTGAGCTGAAAAGCTGCTTCATGTAATATTGAGATGCAATGTGTTATGGCAGGATCTCCACTCGCCCCTGAAATCCAGCAGCAAGGCCTTAGGAACTACTTCAGCAGACATCATTGCGCTGTACACTATTTCAGATGCTCCAAAATACCTGTCCATTTCCACTCCTTATTTATATTTAAAGACAAAAAAAAAATCTTGGTTTAATTTTACAATTGTAAAATTAATATGCTTATAAATTGTCACCTTTGTATGACGTAATGTAATGACATCATTGGTCTTTTCTTCTCCCACCATTTATCACACTTTGGTTTTTTAACAGTTACAGTTATATACATATAGGCTGACATTCCATCACACCAGTGGATGACTGTGTAGTCATGCATATGTATGTGCACCCACCAGATTCTCTTAGTGGCTAAAATGAAGCTGTGTGTGTGTTTACGTGTGTGGCTTGTTTGCATTTCCTGCCAGAGTATGTTAATCCGCCTGACTGCAACTCCCAATGAGAGAGCAAAGGGACATGAGAAAGAAAGAGCAAGTGTCAAGAGATGTACCGAGATGAAGTGAGAAAGGGAGAAATATGTTGGTGAAAGGAAACAGTAGAAATGTGGTTGGAGAAAGAAGTGTTGAGAAATTCCTTTTTCATCAGATCCATCAGTAGAAAAGATCTGACTGCAAATGTGATGGCATAATAATTTTCATGTGTTTTGCATTACTAAGGACATAGACAGGCTAAATAATACTCCAGCTGGTTCTCAGCTTTCATGTATTTTTATAATACAAGCAATTAGTTCTCATAGGAAGTGTAATGATCAGAGAACGACAAAACAGGATAAAAAGAAGGTCTAGTTATCACTTTACTTAGTGCAAGTCTTCCACCTTAAACAATATCATATTGAATTGCGATAAAATTCATCAATAAATAGCTGGAATGTTTTTACTCAATATGTATTAATACTCGTTAACCAGTGAAATCTTTGTGTCATAGAAAAAAGATAAACTTGTTACATATATTTGGAAAGCTGAGATTCTTGTAATTGAATGATGCAAACTATTTTAAAATACAAGAAACACTTTGTCAGACCACCAAGAGCCAAACGTTTATTCACAATAAACCTATAAAGCTGTCGATCCATGAAATTCCAACAGAAATCATGTGGTTACTCGGTAAATCTAAGTCCTGATTTATAAAATCTGGGTGACAATTAATTGTCAAATAAATAAATTATTGCCTGTTTTACAGGCTTTAATGATTAATTGCAGTATACAGTTAATACATTTTAAATAAATGTGTAATAGTTATTTATTGAATATATCATAAATAATCTGAAGTGTATCTTAGAAATATGCATGAAGAGCAAAATGTTGGATGCAGAGTGACCGAGCTAGCGTAGGGGCAAGAATTTCCGCTCAAAGCATTCTATAACCTCTACACTCGGCACCGCTCACTCCGTGCTCAATCTATGATCGCTCCATGAAAGAATTAGTGCCTTATTAATCCGTCACTGTAAATATTTTATTATAGATAAATAGATGGTTATTTTTTAAGAAAATACAGATTTAATTTTGTTAGCTGGTTTAGCAGCATATAAATTTGTTCATGGTCTATACAGTTACATTATGGGGTGTTAACATGAGTTGAGATCGTGATTGGAGCATCAGAAAACTACAACACGCCGACTTTTAAAAAATCCGCTCCATTGTGCTGCCTCACTCCGCTCACATACTTTGGTTGAAAGTAGAGTGTTGGAGTTACTACAGTGCCCCCTTTTGGCTAATATAAGTGCACAATAATTGCAGTTGAATTATGTTAAATAATTGTGATCATACGGTTATTTAATAATTGTGACAGCTTACTAGACACATTGATACAGTATGTCAATAAACCTCCACAAATGTAGCAGGAGCTAAGCTCAGAATGCGACTATGAATCATGATATCTGTGCTAACATAACGCAAACTCTACACAAAAACAAAATGGCCCCTGCACTTGACTTTTGTGTCACATTACAGCCCTTTCAAACATTTGATAGCAATTTGTTATACCAAACAGAGAGATTTTAGCTCAGGTGGTAATATAGTGTATACTTTAAGACAAAATTAATGAACCCTTTAGTTTTTGTTGGGCTACTCTTTCAAAACCTGCAGTATTAACAATTTATATATTGAAATACGTATATATTGTTATTGATCAATATGTTAAAAATGATCAGGGTTACATTTTTTGCAATATTGCCTAGCCCTACCTGAACCTAATCACTTCCTTCTTCAGGATAAGTGCTTATCTGTGTAGCAGGAAGTTCTGGAGCTTGCTATATTGTGTGTGGTTTAGATCAAATGCAAGCTATGTTAAATGTCTGAAGCATTAATTCAGAATTTCAGAAAACCTGTTTATAGCTGCCAAGCAGTTTCCAGGAATTTAGTACAAGAGCAGTATAAAATTTCCTCGTGGGCTTGAACACAGCCGAGCATAAGTGTTGCATTAAAGGACCCCACAAGGATAACTTTAGTCTTAGCTTCCATGTGTTTCTGCATGCTGAAATATTATACGTATTGCACTACCTGTGTATGCATTTGCATCACCTCTGTTATTTTACATAAGTTCGGGAAGTAGGAACTTTTTCTCTTTCATTTGACTTGCAACATGTTTTAGTTCCTCAAAAGGTTCTCGGGAAATCTGCTGTTGTTTCCAAACCTAAATAAGTGGAGTGTTTGAGGGCACTAGATTAGTTCCTGTTGGTGGCTCTTCTATGCACTTTATTGTCTAATTTCTGTGACCTCACACCTCCTTGTATAATCTACATGTGATGGAACAGTAAGCACTTCTGATTTTCCTCAGCCATCACAGCAGTGGGTTAGGATGATTTGGTCTTTACACTCCAGTCTGTCCCATGAGGAACTGTTTTGGGTAGCACTTTCCCAGTCATTAGTAAATGGATGAAATGATGGGCAGGATAATGCTTTGAGTACAGTAAATCATTGAACAGAAAATAACAGTTCTTCATGTTGTAAAATATCACTTTATCCAGAGCCTTTTGCATTTATTGCAATTTGAGGGTTGAGGGTTGGGGCCTTGCTCAGGAGCCCAGAAGTGGCAACTTTGATCAGCGGTTAACCAATAGGCTATCACTTCTTCCCACACACTCCAAAACACTAAAGCTATGTACACTGTTATACAAGCAAGTTGAAGTTTAATGAAGTTACATTAGACCCATGTATGAATCATGGGCACCCTGACGCAGAAAGGCACTTTCTTAAAAGGGGCCACAGCTGAGGTAGGTGTATAGGAGGAATTAGCTCTGTCGTCTTTTTCGTTGGGCAGCTGTTGCTTAACCATGGCCAGGTGTGTATTCTCCAGGGACACCAAGAATCCCCATAGACTCCATATAGTGCAAATGGGACATAACATTGCATTCTGTCTCCACATACAGCAACCCACACTAAACACCTTCAGACACGCCAGCAAGACAGACTGCACGAAGCTTTAAAAAAAAAAAAAAAAAAAAGCACTTTGAAGTTAAGGATGTAGGAATGGACAGATAGGAGGAAAAGAGGACAGGAATGAGTCAGCCCAAGCAGTCATGGGAACGTATGAACAGGAAAAGAAGGCATTAGGTGCATAAAGAGAATGCAAGCACAGCTAATGGAAAAAGAAGAAAGGAAGATAAATGAGAGTTGAGTTATGAAGGCTGGGAGAGCAAGAGACAGGGCAGGGAAAACAGAGTGGGAGGGGCAGAAAAGCGAAAACAAGGGCTTTGACCATTCAGAGAGCGCTGAGCAACGCAGGAAAATCTTACCTTGGCAACACACTAGAAGCCGGCCACATGAAAGAGAGAGCCAGCAGAGAGAGGAGCACAGGGACAGGTGAACAGATGGCCCAAGCTCAGAGACAAGCAAATCAGCTGACATGCTCAGCCTTGTGTATGTGTTAGTGAGAGAAGTGTGAATTAACAGGGTTGCATTGGTGCCCTTGTCACTGCCTGATGGAGATTTTCCCATTGTCTTTGTTGACATCTTTGCAGACCTCAGCTAAATTTGCACTATAATAGTGGAAAGTAACCTTCGGTGCTTACTGTTTTCCATCCATCTGTTTTATTGAGGTTATTAATTTATACTGTGTTCACCATGCCATTGTTATAGCATTCCTAGGCAGTATTATGCTGTTGACCTCCTTACAGATTACACCAAAGTACTTAAGGTGCCATTATTTTTGGATCCAGTATTTTGCAATACATATGTACTATAAAACAGTGGTGGCCGTCAGATCAGCAGGTCCATTTCATTGAAAGATGTCACATCTGATTTGTAAAGTATAAGAGACCGAATCACCTGCCAATCAAATTGTGTTCAGTAAAAGCCCGCCCTCTGGGCATTATTGAGGCGCTATTTAAAAGATTGTAAATATAATCGCTAAGTGGCTAACAGCTAGCACTGAGCACCACAAGTTTTTTTTTGTTTGTTTTATTTTAAATATCAGTAAAGGGACGTGCAATAATTCTGACTGACAGTCTGAACAGCTTTACTAAGGCAGCTCTTAAACAAGGCTAAGAGCATTTTGGAATGTCACCTGTGTATTATATGCACATTATTAGCATATGGCTGCATTGGCTGTTACATGGATTTGTATAATGTGTATGTACTTTTTAGTTGCTTGATGAAGGTCCTGACTGAAACCCCATGGTACGCCACTGCCATAAATAAACTAAAACAACTTTCTTCTTAACGATTTCTGAAGCACCACAGTGTGGTGGCTGTTTTGACTTTTCACAAGGTTTGTTTTTGTGAGAGGAGGACATATGCTGGTCAGAGTCCCTTTTTCTTTTGGGTTGCAATCACACAAGCTGAGCTATTCTAAGGAAGGCTTGTGTGGGAAATCCTCTAAAAATAAGACCGCTCTATGCGAAAGCGACACCAGAACTTCTCAATTTCTAACAGCATTCACACTTTCTTGTCAGCCTTACTTTCTCCCTCTAGTGTGCTGTAAAATTTGCAGTTTCAGGAAGTCGAGGTGTTAAATTGAAGCCTGTAACTGCTTCTCAGTATAATAATTGATTGAAAAGATGACTAGATGATATGTTTTTTTCCTCTCTGTCCTGTTTTGAACTGTTTAAGACGTTGCGAAAGAAAGGCTTTAACGGTTGCAACAGTCCTGAGCCAGACGGTGATGACTCAATTGACCAGAGCCCCCTACAAGACGACAAGTTCAGAAAGAACGAGGAATTGGATATCCTCTTCAAGCGATATGGCGTGAGTATTCCTCTTTTCTTGCCGTTCTAACCTCATTCCCTCTCTCTCTCTCTCTCTCTCTCTTTCTCTTTCTTTCTGTGTCTCTGTCTCCCTATCTTGTCCCGGACCTAATCGAAGGCTCTGAACAAGAAAGAGCACCGGGATTCGGAAAGCCCGGACCCTGAGGAGCCCTTCTCACTTACACCTCGCACTGAGGAGAAGTACAAAAAGATAGACGAGGAATTTGATAAAATGATGCAGAGCTATAGACTGTCAGTGAGTACCAGTGTGAAGGGAGCCTCTCATGGCCCAGCAAGCAACTCACAGAGCCTGCTGTTAGCCCAAGCAACCGACTCACAGAGCACCTGCATATCATATCAGCTCACAACCCCCCCCCACCCCCTCCCTTCACCACTTTTCTCTCATTTTCCTTCGAATGTGTGTGCTCGTCCCCCTTCTATTTGCTGCTAGAGCAGCTGAACACAATCTGGCCCTGTTTCTGTGCTGCCGCTGTAATTTTACTTTTCCACAATGACCAGCTGAACTTTTGCTAAAAAAGATTTGTCTCTCTTACTAGACATTCATTTGAGATGCCAGAGAAAAAAACATTTCTCTCTTTTATCCGTTTAGTAGCAATGCAAGCATCAAGTTTAAATTCAAAAAGTCTGAAGTCGTTCTAAAGCATGATCACCAGGCCACCCAAGCACACCATTCAAGGAAGATGACAAACGAAAGCATACAAGCATACAGCACTGCATTTCTTTCTTTTTCTTTTTTTCCTTCCTTCCTTCCTTCCTTCTTTCTTTCTTTCTTTCTTTTTCTTTCTTTCTTCCTTTTTTTTCTTTCTTTTTCTTTCTTTTTTTCTTTTTTTTTTTTTTTTTTTTTTTTTTTTTTTTTTTTTTTTTTTTTTTTTTTTTTTTTTTTTTTTTTTTTTTTTTTTTTTTTTGTTTTTTTTTTTTTTTTTTTTTTTTTTTTTTTTTTTTGTTTTTTTTTTTTTTTTTTTTTTTTTTTTTTTTTTTTTTTTTTTTTTTTTTTTTTTTATTTTTTTTTTTTTTTTTTTTTTTTTTTTTTTTTTTTTTTTTTGTTGGTTTTTTTTTTTTTTTTTTTTTTCTTTCTTTCCTCCCTTCCCTTCCCTTCCTTTTTCTTTCCTCTCCTTCCTTATATTTTGTGTTCTTTACTCCTTTTTCTTTATTTTCTTGCATTCTTTTTTTTTCTTGTGTTCTTCTTTTCACCATTTTGCATTGCGTTTTCTATCTCTCTCTCTCTCTTTCTCTCTCTTGCGCTCTCTCTCTCTTTCTCTCTCTCTCTCTCTCTCTCTCTCTCTCTCTCTCTCTCTCTCTCTCTCTCTCTCTCTCTCTCTCTTCTTTTCCCTTTTTCTGTCTGTCACACACACAAGGATATCCAGACTATAACCCCACTCATTTGCTCACTGCGCACCCCCGAATGAAAAAAAAATTTAGTTACATAAACACAAATGTGGACGATTATTACAAATCAGGGCAGATTTGGTACACTTTTATGGATATATCATTTTGCCCTTTTTTTTAAAATGAAACTTTTTTTTTTCCTCTGAGTTTTGAAGTGAAACCATCTTGGTGAATGAATCATTTACTTTTAGTGTTACATACAGCGGTTAAATCCATTAGCTGGATAACTGGGAAGTAATGCGTACAGTTTGTTAGTTGACCTCTTTTGTTAAAGGTAAATTGGATTTATAGAAGATTATACTTAAAGTTGCTGTAATGTGCTGTTACTAAAGAGATAATACTTTAACTAGTGGAGGGCATTTGTAACCTTGTAGATTTTCTAATTAGAATGAGATTATAGTCTGACTAAACATATTTTATTGTAAAACCTGTCTGAAAGGTTAGTGTAGAGAATGATGTAATATATGTAACAGTATGAAGTTGTCATTGAGAACACGGTGCTGTCCAGTGTTGTATGCTTCCGGTTTTCCTCTTGCTTTCCTCACTCACTAATCCCTTTGCCCACCGCCTGGCTAGCGTGCAGTGCTGTAACACATGCCTACTGTCTGTTTCCGGGCCACCAGCATGCCACAGTGGGCTATCACTGTCAGACTTTTGTTCATTTTATAGCAAGACCAGATAACACTATTATTATTGATTCTCCATTTGTTCTGAGGTTCAGTTGAATTTTAAAATGTGATATGTCAGAATATGTGATATGTGGCTACAATAACAATTTGGTGTTATTTATAAAAAAGAGCATGTGACAATAAAACATGCTGTTATAAAAATATTGTTAGTGGACATTCTACAATATTACCTATAGCTATAATTAAATAAAAAGAATACTGTCATTATTATAACTTTTTTTTTTTTTTTTTAAATTAACATTGAAATCAAAAGTTATTGAAATTTACTGCAGTATAAGATGTAGGAAAATGGACTATAGAAAAAATAGATCATTTAGAGTGCTTAATTACCCTACTCTTTTCTTTGACCGCACATCCCGTCATAATTTTCTATTTTTTTTATGACACAGACTTATAGGTTTCCCTCTATGTTTATAAACTTTTTTGCAAAATATGATAAATATTACTGGTTTTAATTATATATTAATAATCTTGGTTCACATCCCTCTTGTTTGGCCCAGGAATGAATAGAATGAAAGAGTTTTTTCCTTCTTGGTCTGTACTTCAGGAAGGACTTTTATTTACATAATTCAGATAAAACTATTGTATACAGAGAATAGCAGAGCAGCAAGTAGACAAAGGATTCGAATAGGCAGACTGCTAAACTGGGTCTTTCTCAGGACGCAAGAGGCCCATTGCGGCCCACATTCTAAAATTAGTGGCCCTGCTTTTGTGGCAAATCACAGTAAAATGGGTCTTCATCAGAGCTAGGGGAAAATTGGAGGGCAAAAAGTACTGAAAGCAGCTAGTCACATGTCACAGAATGCTAAAATGCTAAACAAAAAAAAGCATGTTTCTCCAAATTGTTAGACTCAAAAAAAAAACAGGGTAACGTTTAGATCCATCTAATCTGGTACTAAGAAAGATCATAAGTTGAATAAGATCGACGTTGAAAAGCAGTCAACACTATTTATTGCTAAAGCAGTAGCTCCTTAAAGCAGATTAAGGTGCATTAAGATTACCTTTGTACTTCTGTCTCAGCTGCCCATGCTTTCGCTTCTAAAAAGTCTGCGCAAGTCACTAGCATGCTATTAAAATGTGTGTGTGTTTCACGTTACAGTGCATTTTATACATTTGTATCTTATTGTGTGAGGAAAGCAAAGACAACACTAACTCCTTTTCTCTCTATGCTCTCAGTCTACAGTGCCAGCCCCCACTTTCTCCATGCCAGTCACAGTGCCCGTCTCCAGTCAGAGTCCTCTGCCCTTCAGCAATCCCAGCAGTCTTGTTACCACTTCCTTTGTCACCTCCACACTCACCGACCCTCGCCTGCTGTCACCACAACAACCACAGCTTCAGAGGAACACAGTATCTCCTGGTCTGCCCCAGAGACCGGCCAGCGCAGGTAAGAATGATACACAGACTTACATAAATGGCATTCTACACCCTTATCCAGAGTCACTTACATCTATGTACAACTGAGCAGTAGGGGTAAGGGCCTTGCTCGAGGGTCCAGCAGTGATGGTCCGGTAGCCTTGGAATTTGGACTCATGAGTCTGAAACAGCTTAACCACTGCGCTACACCTGACTTAGATGATGTCCACAATATGAAATCATTAGATAGTATTTCTTTATTTTGCATTTGATCATGTGATCCCTAACCCAGCATGCTCAAAATGTTAATCAGTTAATTTGACTGTCATTGAAGCTTTTTATTTAGTTGATGTTGTGTGTGTATATATATATATGTGTGGTTGTATACATAGTGCATTGTCTTTACTGCTACACAACAAGCCTCTGTGTGTTCAGTTACCGGTTATACAAAGAATCTTTTTATTGCTTGAACTAGCCATCTTTACTGCCCTGAACTTGTGAGATTTAATAAAACTTTCTGGTTTGTGTATGCAATCCACACATGTACAATATGACTTTTACGATTCCTTCTGTATTTCAATGTAAAAAGCTATGTTTTTTGTTTTGTTTTTTTTATCTCTGATGCAAGTGGAAAATCTTTCGACATAACTGTAGTGCTTTCAAATATATAAATATGATTGAAGAAAAAAGAAAAGAAAGGGAGAGAGAGAGTGCTGGATAAAGGAGGGGAGGGAGGAGGTAAGAGTAGGTGTTGCAGTCTTACAGATTATTAAGTCTGGTACACTGGGATTAAGACATATGAGACCTACGCAAGTATAAAAGTATGAGGACATTTTATTGTTTTGGTTCTTTTGGTATCAAAGCAAAAAAAAAAAAAAAAAAAAAAAAAAACTAGATCCAAACAATGTAGCATAACAGTAAGAGTTGATCTAAAAATGCAGTTAGACTTGTATGAGAAGTTAAATTTTAATGATTGAAATGTAGACATTAATTTAAATAACCATTTAATAATTGTAACCAGTGTAATATAATTTGACTATTTTAAGCTTGTTTTGGTCATGAACAGGAGATGGAAAAATGTGATAAAAAATGTGATAATCGGGTTATTTATGTGATCCTTGCAAATTTGACTGGCGACTTAAAAATGGCACTTTATTCAGCACATCCTGTCCATGGCTGATGAAGTGGAATTAAATTTACAACTTCCAATCTTACAACCAGACAAAACTAAGTTCGTTTTGGGCTTCAGAATAAACAGGCTTTATAAGAAAAAGCCTGATTTACATTTCTGGCATTTAGCATACACCCTTATCCAGAAACCCTAATAAATACAATTTGGGGGTTTTTTTTGGTTGTTTTTCTTTTTCATTCAACTGAGCAGTTAAGTATTATGGTCCTTGCTCAGCAGCCCAGCAGTGTCAGATTGGTCGTGCTGGGAATTAAACCCATGATCTTCTGATTAGCTGTCCAACACCTCATATTGTCAAGTTTATATATTACTCTTGATTGGCATGTCTTCATTTGCACACTTCCCTGCACTACTCTGTGAATAATCTGTAGGTATTCCATTGATCTGATCAGGACATTGGTACTGTACATGTGAATATAGCCTTTTAAGAGCGTTTAGCTCAGGTCAAGCTGTACATCTTCATAGAAGTTTCATAGAAGTGGCAAATAAATTAAAGCATATCAGCACTTGACTTTTTTTAACCACTCATTTCTAACTTTTCCTTCTCAGGTGCTCTTTTAGGAGGTGACTTAAATAACTCAAATGGAGCATGCCCAAGCCCAGTGGGTGAGTGTTATTCATTGTCAATCCACGCTTCTCCGGGTGCTTAGTGCTCTCAGGCTCTAAGAAACATCAGAAGGCAGGTGTCTGTTCAGTATGATAGAGATGCTGTTGAAGTACGTGCAGAGGTCAATCTTACAGGTCGCCTCTGTCTCCCTTTCCCCGCAGTTGTGCATACAGAAACATGCACCTGTTAGTAATCAGCAGCTGAGGGGCTTGTAAACAGCCAGCCCTAGCGGATTATAGGAAGGGGTTAGGTGAACAAAATTACGAATCTCAATGACATGAATGGTGTGGACTGACACCCCATGTGCCACACACACATTTCTGCTCTCTGATCCTGTTTCTTGTCAGCTGTTTCCCATATCTCACTTTTTCCTGCCATCCAGCTAGTCCAACGAACCTGGCCAAGAGCTCCTCACACATAGCCTTGACACACTCGGACAGCTGGAGATTGAAGCGTTTGCTCATCGTAAAGGGCAAATATGGCTAGAGATCACAGTTCACTGGTCGGGTTGTTGTGTAGCGACTGTCGCAACAGCACAGGAACCCCAGTGTTTAGAAGATCAGTGTAGAACTTTTTCTTTCTATATGTCTTTCCTTCTTTCGGTCTTTACCGCCGTTCTTTTTTTTTTTCATTTAGTGCCTTCATTCTCAGCTGTTGTACTTGAGCGGGAGCTTAGGGAATGTCAGCATTGACGTCACTTCACATTCTTGCCATTCCTGCCGCCTGCCTGCAGTAATTAGACCCTGGGGCTGGTGGACAGAAAGACTGAAAGGGACATAAGACAGAGGCATACTTTTTCTAGAAATTTACTCACATATGTACTTATTTAAGTAGGTATTTGGGAATAATTGGGGGGCTGTAGTTCTTCTGATGTTGAAGGGCTGCTCAATGCCTGTGACATGTGCACCGGTGTAGCAGATCTGTATGCTGTATCTTTTTCTCAATCCACACAGATGTAGCCAGTCAACAAGTAGGATTAAGAATGTCATATGTCATAACACTGTTTTTGATTCCTTGTGAGTGGCCAATATGATTTACATGGGAAAACCAAACAGCAAAATCTAAGTTCCAGTTTTTATTCTTAAGGAATTGATTATGTTGCTCTAGATACTCTTATAAAATATTCAAGCAGTTTGGTTGGACTGCTTTTTTATTGAATATTTAAGTGTTTTAACTTTGTTGTTTTTTTTTATATTTCATTTTATATTATTTAGCTGGTACACGTCACTTTGGCATGTTCTACACTGACTCACCATTCCAGTTATGTTTATAACAAATTGACGTTCAATTACACCAATAACAATTCTACCAACGCTGTAATGTAAGTAATATTTTCAGTTGAACTACAGTACTGGTAGGCTGTGTATAAGTGCCGCATGTTGTCATAGAGTCATAATGGAGAGTCTGAGCCACAGGAAAGCCCCTGTCTGTGTCCTTCTGTCTATGTCTTTGACCCAGCCCTTGTCAATTGGCAACACTGCCCTCTAGTACAGTTTGATTGTAAGCCTCAGTCAGTGAACATTAGTATCTGATACTGATAATTGAACACTATAACATTTTATCCTTCTTTTACATACCTTCATCTTTCATTTATCTTCTACAGCACTTAGTGCCTTTGCTAGATTTTACTCTGACCTTTTGTTTTTCTCTCACACCTGCGGATCTTATAGTACTATACCATATGAGCACAGACTAAACACCAGTTACCTGTAGTTCCTTCAATTTAGTCATAATCTGGTTATAGCTGGTAAACGGGATCACATGGGCAACACTGTGCAAGTGTTGTTACAACATGCAAATATCATGGTGGGATAAACTATAACAGTCTGACTTTCTTCCTGCTGTGCAAATATTCACCCCCTGTGTTTTCCCTGGTAGGGAACAAAAACGCTGGAAAATGTCCCCATGTGCATGCATGCACTGGGTCAGGCAAATTTTTCGAAAGTTTTTCCAGCATGTGTTTTTTGTGTATGTAGACATGCATGATGTATTTTGTCTCCTCTTTCTCTCTTTAGCTAATGGATACATCAGTGCCAGGGCCTCCCCAGGCCTCCTCTCAGTCTCCACTGTCTCAAACGGTAACAGCATGGGCAAAGTAGTCCCAGCCAAATCCCCCCCTCCATCCAGCCCTCAGATGGTGAGCAGTCGTAAGCCAGACCTCCGCGTCATCACCTCTCAAAGCAGCAAGAGCCTCATGCAGCTGGTGAGAACAACACATACGGGCCACACACACAGCACATACAGGCCATAATATTCAATCAGAACACCATAACTTGTAAAATAATAAGACTGGAAAGCTTAAGGGTCACACAGTAGATTTAAAACTGCTCGACAGATCAGAAAGAGAAATGCCTGAATTAAGCAGGTTTACAGCTGTCAGGTCTGATTACAGCAAACACCACATGACGCTGTCCCAAATCATTAGTTTTTGGGATCTGTTTATAATTCCTTTCCATTTGGAGTTGTAATGGCCATTTTTCTGACTTCACCCTCCCTGCAGACAGATGAGGAACTGGAGTTGGTGACTGAGGTGAATACAACTCACTTTTTTGATGTGGACTTGTTTGGTTATTAACGGCTGTTGTGCAGTGATTGATGTTTTACTTTGTGTTTGCTTAGCTGTGTTTGACTACACCTAAAAACACAGTCTTATTGTTGCATGCTCAAAAATGGAATGATATTATTTTTACTTACAAAATCATGTTGTACAGGATATGGCAGTTCAAATTATCACGTCTTTTTTGCACAAATGAATTTTGTGTGACTTGAATATGTAGAATCAAACTGATCACAGGTTTAGCATAGATTTAGACCTCCAAAGTATAGTGTGATGTTGACTTTGTATATTTACACGATGTATACTTTCAAAAATGCACACACACACACACACACACACACACACACACACACACACACACACACACACACAGAAACCCGACAGAAGGAAACCAAGTAAAATACATTACTTCATCGAGTTTGTTTTCTCTCTTGGAGAGAGATCAGGCATGCAGCACGAACATGTCAAGCTGTGTGATTTTGTCTGATGAGACTGCATGAAATTGAAGCACATTTTATCTCTCTCTCACGTGGGTTTTAATGAGCGTGCTTGCTTATAAGAACATCACAGCCCTAGTCTTACATAGATAACCTTTTTATTAAAAATGAAATGGCAATAAATGCAGACCTTAAATAAATCCTGAATGAATGAAATTAACATTGTGTTGGAGAGTCACACAGCCATGTTTCTGCTGAAGCCTTTGTCATCTCGGACTGTTCCGAGTGCACTGCATGAGTTTGAATCTGCATGAATCAGACTGACCTTTGGTTTAGCTATCATCATTTTCATGGCCAGTGAGGGAGCAGAAGAAAGGCTGAGAGTGCTGCTTTTTTCAGACTGCTAAAACAAAGGGTGTCTTTCGATAGTCGGGAAAGCATTAAAAACAGCTACGAAACAAACTACAAAAAAGTTCTTAAACCTGAACATGATGCAAGATGCTTTATTAGATCAGCTGTTTACAGCCAGAGTTTGTAACCATTAAATCAATTTTAAATGTTACCAAAATTCCCATGATGCTTTGGAAAGAGCATTGTAGCTTTTAATAACGATTTCACATCTTACCCAGCTCTGTGTGTGTTAGCACTGTGTTTCTTGTCCTGTGCACTGTTGTTAACCTCTTCATGTCACTCCTCCCACAGAATGCTCAGCGCTTAGGTGCCTCCCAGGTGACCCAGCCTCTGACTACTCCAGTGGTTTCCGTGGCAACGCCCAGTCTCCTGACCCCTTTCTCTATGCCAACCGCCTACAACACAGGTAAAAGGGTCTCGGAATGGGTACTTGACTGTGTGGAGCAGGGGGCAATGACAGCTGAAGAACACTGCAACAGAGTTAGCTCACACCAAGCAGAACATCAGCAGTTTTCGCAAAGTTAAAAAAGTTTATCAAAGCCCAAAGAATGAGATGAAATCTCTCGTTAATTTCTTTCCGTTTAATTTTTACCCCCTCCCCTTCCCATTTTTATATCTTTAGAGTATCAGCTGACGAGTGCAGATCTCACGGCCCTTCAGGCTTTTACGCCGCAAGGTGCACTGTTGCCGAGTAACGTGACCACTTGGCAACAGCAGCAGCCATCAGTATCGCAGCAACCGCAGCAGCAGCCTTCCATATCCCAGCCTCAGCAACATCAGCAGCAACCACAACAGATCAGTCTGGCCTCCCTCAGTAACCTTGTGTAAGTAGTGCATGGACACACACACACAAACACACACACTAACTTATGCATCAACATGGGTTTATGCACTAACACGCACCTGCACAAATTTAACCTCTGACCACATGTTTCTGTTCCCACTCAATTGAACAACTTTGTGTAAGAGGGCTGCATTTTACCAGGTTGCCCAGCTAGAGAACCTAATCAAGGTTCACTACTTACATAGCTTTGTGTCTAGATCAGCGGTGGGTCTATAGCTTACATTACAATAGCTTTTTATTTGAGAAAATCTTTGTTTGATTTGGTTTAGCCACAAGAGCATCAGTGCATCAGCTTTTTTACTTTTTAGTGAGGGTAGGTACTCGGTGTTTTCATTTATCCCAAAGGTGTTTAGTGATGAGAGACTTTGAGTTTTCCACACCAACCATGACACTCCATGTCTGGGCGGTGTATTACGACACGATACATGGGTCACCGGGGCGCTATTGACATGGGGGACAGGGTTTTGCAGAGACAGAAATCGACCCCAGCACGTTTTTAATAAGGAAGAACATTAGACATAGAACATTACATGCATTGTAATTTAAGCCACACACCACTGTTAACATTTAAAATGTTAATTTAACATCTTTTATAGCCAAGGAGAAAATTAATTACGATTCCGTTTTATGTTAGCCTACATGTATGTACTCTATTCCTATTTGACAGTAAACAGTACGTTTTCTTTATCTAATAGTGCTTCTAATAGTGGTTCTAAACAGACAGGATATTTAGTAGTCGTACTTGCTTCTGCCTGCAAAATTACATTTAGAAACAGTTTGCCCCCCCCAATACCAAACATATACAATACAACGAAAATATATTATAATTCATTGCAATACTTCAAATAAAAAAAAATGTGAAAAAAAAAAAAAGAAATAGCTAAAAATACAACAAATACCAAGCCAAAGGTGCCCTTACTTTTTCCGCCATGCTTGCTTCTTAGATAATGGCTATATGTGTCAGCTAAAACTACAGGAGTGGAGGAGGAGGTCATTTGACACTCACTGAGGGTTTTAATTAAATATTATGTAAAATAAATCATTTAGCGTAAAACTTTTAAAAGCGATATGTATCGATCCTTAGGGTTAGAATATCGACACACTGTTGTCTTTAAGGACCTTGATTTGCATACAGGGACATTGACATGCTGAAACAGGTTTTAGTTTCAGGAGAAATATTGATGCTCGAGATTACAAAGAACCACATAATGACTGGGAAGGTCAGATATACACTAACCTTTAGTCATATAGTCTAGCACTTTCCTATGGTTGAAAAATTGACCTGTGAGAGATGTATGTACTATATATATATATATATATATATATATATATATTATAGTATATATACTGCCATATATATAAAATAGTGATGTAGAATGTACTTTTTGCAAATTAGAAATGTAAAAAAATAACGTGACATGTGACACTAAAACACTAAAAATTAGATCATGCATACACGGTTGGTTATTGCCATGTGAAGCTCTCTAATAGGAGTAGATTATTTATAGGCATTAATATAACTATATATAAAAACTTAGAAATGTAAAATTTAGATATTAATATTATTATTAATAATAATTATAATAATAATTACATTACTTTGGCTCTATTTTTTTTCCGAATTCCTTCGTTAATCATTGATTCATTTTCTGAGTGACTGCTTGTAAGCTGTGTTCTTTGGCTTTAGAACACATACGAGATGTTTGTTAGTTGAGCACATCGTTTGGTTTTATTAGCTACTTTAAAAAGAACAGCTCTGAAGCATTTTTAGAGAATTTGAATCTTAGATCTAAAAAACTTAAATACCATTTTTTCATTTTTCATTTTAAATACCACACGATTTTCAGTGCTAGAATCCACTTCCAAATTCAGACGTTTGATTTTTTTTTTTTTTAGATGTGTGCTCGCGTGCGTGTGTGGAACTAAGACTTCTCTAATGTACCCTTTTGTGTATGTGTTTGTTTGCTGTCTGTGGTCTGTTCACAGCATGTGGGGTGCAGACAAACAGAACGGGGAGATGGCTAACTGCATCTCCAGTCTGGCTGCTAATGTCAGGTGAATAGGCTGCTAAGGGAACCCTGTTTTAGTCATTCCTGCACCAATGGCTCACTGTGCTAGCCAATCACACACGCCATCATTCTGTCCGCAGTAGAGCTCAGCACAGCTCCAGATTCTGATCGAGTCTCAAAAATATTTGGTGTTCTTTTGTCGCTTGCCAATACCTCACTTCATGCTTCACTTCGCTTTCTAATTGTATCTGCTGTTTTCCCTCGTCGTCCATCTGTTTGTCATGTGGGCGGATATCAAGTCTCTTGGTTTTAGATTCTCTTAACCAGTCTTAAAAAAATGCGAGCAAGTTAAACTGTGGAAGATACTGAGAATGCAATATTCGCTAGAGATCTAAAAGGCTTCAGCAAAGTCAGTCAGATCAGCGCCCTCTGTAGGCGAGGTTGCACAGTTTATTTATTTTATTGGCCACAAGGGGGTAAAAGGCAGGGCTATTTATCATCAGGGCATCAATTTAAATTTTTGTCTGTAAATAAATAAGCACAAATGGTCTGTCTATAAAATGTTTGTACTTTTATGTTTGTTTTCTGGGTAGAAAGCCAGTAAACTTACAAATATGTTATGGTCATGTGACTCTTATAAGCATCATCATAACTAGTATCGGTAGTATTGGTTATACATTTGGAAGCTGATTAGCTGATCTCTGAGTAGTTTGTAGTTTACAGGTCGTTGTTTCCTTATGATGCTGTGAAGTTTTTATGAAGTATAATTAATCTCTTCCTGAGCTGTGTTGTACGTTCAAATTCAAAGTTCAAATTCAATTAAAATTATATTTTTTATAGAATATTATCTGTAGTACGATAGGCAGCTAAATGCTTTTTATGACTATCCAAGCTAAAAAAAAATATTAAAAAATAGAAAGTACATTAATAAAAGTTTAAAAATGTTTTGTAAGTGAATAAAGTAGTATTGCATAGCGTATATACATACACATTACAGCATTTGGACAGTCTACAATTTTAGAAATGGGTGAAAGGGCAATCGGAGAAAGTGTCCATGTAAAGTGTGAGTTTTATTATTATTGTTTATTGCTTTATAAGCAGTTGCATCGTAACTTGTATCACTTTTTAAATCAGGTCTTGTTGCCTTTGCAATCGCTTTGCTACGTCACTTCAGACTACCGTCAGCAGCCAGTGTCGCATTTGTGTATTTGTCATGTGCCTCGCCTATCTTTCTATATTCACTCTCAGCATGTGTTCTAAAGCTCTGTGTGAATGTGTGCTTAACCGCACGGTTGAGACACATGATGTCAGTTTGATAGAAAAAGATGGGTGTCTGTAAGTGTAGCGTGTCTTTGCTGGAGCAAACAGGCCAGAGAGATTGTGTGTGTGTGGTGCATGTGGAAGTAATGCCGCATTGATCATGCCACCATTTTCGATTATGCAATGAAAGTGTGGGAATAAGTGTGAGTGTGTGCATGTGTGTGTTTAAAAGAAGGTGAGGGTATTGATAATAAGGTGCTAGTGTGTTTCGCCTGTCTTTTTCTCTGCAGTGTGACCTCTCAGGCCAGCTTACTCTTGGGCAGGGAGGATGGGCTCAGCTGGTACTGTATTTTCCTAATCTTGCTGTTTTCTGTCTGACTGGCTGTCTTTTCTTCTGTCTGTCTTTCCTTTCTAACTCCTGTCTGTCTGTTGCACACTCACACTCATTTTCTTGTGCTCTCTCTCTCTCTCTCTCTCTCTCTCTCTCTCTCTCTCTCTCTCTCTCTCTCTCTCTCTCTGTCTCTGTCTCTTTGTCTCACTTTCCTGCTACTCTAAGTGGCTGGGTTGCGTCTTTGTCACTTTTTCACGTTTTGTTTACGTTTGTTGAAATTTTGCAGTAAGGCATGTTTAGCTTTGTGAATAAATCTTTGTACAAATCTGTAAGGCTGAGGTGTTTAGTTATAACACATGGTTAACACATAGACATAACCCGTTTTCCACTGATGATAAAGTTATATGATGTTTATGTAAATTAGATTTAAAAGTTATAAAGTATTTCTTTTTAAAGTGTTTTTTTAATCAATTTTAGGCTGTTTGTTCTATTATTTATTACAAAATGAAGCACAAAGTTCTATACACATGCACACACTTTATGATGCTTGGTTTTTGTCCATTAGGATGTGGCTTACACAGTTGCTGAATCAGGGCTGTTTGTATCATCAAAAAAATTTTGTCATAGGCTTCAGTTTAATCTCTGTGTCGTGTCTGTCAACACCGTGTCTTTATTCCAACACTTGGAATAAGGCTTTTTAAAATCTTTCTCTCTCTCTCTCTCTCTCTCTCTCTCTCTCTCTCTCTCTCTCTTTCTCTTTCTCCCTCTCTTTGCAGGCCAGTGGGTCCTATCCCTCACGGTGCCACTCTGACAGTAAATACTAACCCGGGCGTCAGCATCAAGTCAGAGCCGGTGTCTCCTAACCGTGAGCGCACAACCCCAAGCACAGCAGCTCTGAGTGTGTCCCACTACCCTGGGACAGTGCGGCTGGAGACCTCAGGCCGCTCGCCACTTCACACCATCAGCAGCAGTAACAGCAGCGAGCGAGACGAGACAGGCCAACCGTGGCCTCCAGAATTCAGCGTGGCTGTGCTGGGCCCAATCCGAGCAGCAGGAGATCAAAAAGTCTCTTCAGATTCACAGGAGACCACTAATAAACGCATGAGACTGGATAATACTGGGAACACATAAAAAATAACATGCAAGAGATATCCTCTTTTACACACACACACACACACACACACACACACACACATTTCACCTCTCTCTCACTGACACACGGTTTCATCTGCACCTATAACACATGCATGCAACACACTTTTACCTTTTTCAGTTTTTTCTCTTTAACACAAAGATGCACACATACATGTACACACACACACACACACACATGCAAGATAGTCATAGACAGAGGTGCCAATGCAGCACACTTGCAAGTCTAAACAGCTTGATCATTCTGGACAGGTGCAGAGTGGGACTTTTTTTTTGTTTCTATAGAACAGAGGGGAAAAAAATACCAGCTTTACTGACCTCTGCTCAGTTATTTCAGTCCTCAGCCGTGTCTCCACACTGACACACTTTATTTTTCTGTTTCAAGTCCAGCTCAACCTCTCAGACAGCTAATCACAAGCTGTTCTTTGTAGAGTGTAAGGTTCTCCAAAGCTAAGATCCATGTCATGTTATTGTTGTTTGAGGTTTTCTATTTTGTTTGTGTAGCGTGTGTGTGTGAGTGAGAGAGAGAGAGATAGAGAGAAGGCTAATTTTTGCTGTTTTTTTGTAGCTCTTCTCTTAAGGACCTTTTTTCTTCTTCTTCTGACTATCAAACAGCTGTAATACTGACATACAAGATATCTGATAATGTTGCGTTTTAATCATAAGTCAGAATCGTTGTCTCGTAAATCATGCAAAAGGATGACTTCTGATCCTCTCATGTACTTCTGTCCTAATCAAGGTTTAAATATTTCAGGGATGGACTATGGTGATTCATGAGATGAACTCATCTACACAGTCGTCTAACAAAACGTCGAACTGCAGACAGACTGACAATAATAAGAAGAATGTGTGTGTGTGTGCAGTGTGACAGGCATAACCTGGCAGTGATGGGTGAATTGCTCGGTTCAGTCATGGATTGAAAGTCTATTTCCTGCTTTTCCTCTCCGCTAACTTGCGTTCAGTCCCTCAGCAGCGCGCCTCTACATGAACAGCTGGTTAGGGTCGCTCTTGGTTTGCAGGAGCTGCGGTGGAATTTTTTCACTTTCTTCACTTTTGTACACGCAAGTACGTATGTTTGTACTGTACGTATGGTGTAGTGGAAATGTAGCCCTTATTTGTACAATTTGAACTCGAGTGCAGATATTAAATACTCAGTTGCTCAGCTAAACACTCTGTCCTAAAGAGTGAGTGGCTGCGTTCGAGTCACTACCGCTAGTTTAGGTGGGAAGCAACCTAAAATTCTGTATTTATTACTTGTATGTCAAGCTTTGCAATTTAGATGATTTGTTAGTTCGACTTATAAAGCAAAGATTTTCTTACACTGTCGTTTTAAGAACCCAGATGAGTTTTTAGAAGCAATCGGAGCTTTATAGGGCTCCGGGTTGTCAATTTCTAGGCTTTCCGAGCGTGTAAATATCCCAGTTTCTCCCCTCCTTGTTTCTGTAGAGGCTCCTTTGGAAGGAGAGGGGTGGATCTGGGGCAGTGCTGAGGTTCATAGAACTCTAAGCACATGGGCATACAGTGGGGATTATTGTAGAACAGGAGAGGAGTGTAGCTTCATGGTAAGGCTGAGAAGAAGTCAGGTGAGGGGAAGTGTACATAGAGAAACGTGTATAATTATACACATTGTGCTGGATCTGCCTAAAGCAGAGCTGTAACTCTCAGTGAACATGTCTTTCTATTTCTATGTGTAAATAAATAAATAACCGTGTTGCGAGCGAGCCTAGTAGAGATGCAGCAAGGGGCACAGACATGGGTATGACTGTTTCAGGATTGATGGGTTATTGTTTTTATTCTGTAATTGATATTCTGATGGAGTGCACTTTAAATCACCCCATACACACAAAACCTTTTACCATCTTTAGTCAGCTATTTTTCTCTTCTTTCTTTTTTCCCCCATCACTTCCCTTCATGTGCACACAATAACAGAATACACACACCGCATTGCCTGCCTCTTTCCTTTTATTATGCCGCTCTTTTCATTCTGCCCCTCTTTTCCTTTATACTGGTTTAACCACCTGGCTTTTACATTTACACAGTATCTGCAGCTTCGTACACTCAGACACTCCATCCCTCCTCGCAGAAACAGTGTGTGCCATTCAGGGAAGAGGAGCTTATGTTTGTGGCCCCACATTTCATGCCTCGTTTATTATTTTGACAGTGAACAATTATTAAAGACTGTCACTCTGTGTAAAAAAAAATAAAATAAAATAAAAAAAAGGTGTACTTAAAAACTTAATAGATTAGACTTAACTCGACACGCGTTGCAAATGTGCAATTTTCAAAATGCAAAAAAATAGAGGTATATTATTAAAACAATAACGTACACAAATTGTTTTATGGTCATTAGTGTAGTTTATAATCGAGTGAATAGAATGAAGGTGTTTCATTATTGATAATGAAGTATAGGAGTAGCGGCGATCTCAGTTCCAGGTCTGCGAATCGTTATATACGAGTAAAACGATACAGTAGGTGTATTGGGATCTCAAATCTGTAGTCACTATCCGTCATTTTCCTCAAACACCTGGAAAGAAAACTGAGATTTAATGTAACGTATGGGATAAAGTTTTGGTAAAAATACAGTCATAAATCAGGTTTTTCTTTATAATTAGGACTCATCCTGAAGTGTTTTAGCGGTTGGTTAATTTGGCTAAATATTGCATTGACTTTTTGAAGTCGCTCCATCATGTATATGTATATGCTCAGGTGAGATCTGCCTTGCATCAGTCCCTCCATCTTGGCAGCTGATTTTTACCCCCTTCTTCTATTTCCCTGCGTCTCTGGCTTTCTTTCTCTCTCTCTCTCTCTCTCTCTCTCTCTCTCTGTCCCTCTCTCTGTTGTTTGGCAAGTGATCATCTCACCTAAACAATCACCATTAAAACCAGTAACTTATATTTCCTGGCCAAGAACATACACACACACACACGCACACCTAGTACCACCTCGGGGCTGCGTGTCGGAACGCCTGTAGACTTTTAGCCTGAGCTTTGAACAAATTCACAGAACATTTTCTTGAGGTGTGAGAAGTTTGCAGGCTCTGATAAGGATATTTCAGTAATGGTAAAAGTCATTGGATTCAAAAGGAAAGACAATCGTCACGTGAAGAATATAATAAACTATCACCCCCATGTCCCCCATGTACGATGTTTAGAGAAGCAAATTTTTTTTTCTAGTGTTAATTTGTGCTGGTGACAGTTCTATTGTCTGTTTTTATGATAATTGTCATAATGGTTATTGTTACCATTATTGTTGTCATCTTTGATGGTAATAATAATAATAATTTAAAAGATTTTATTTTCTGCATTTTTTTTTTGTGTAGGGTAGCCATCTTATTTTATTTGAATTTGACTTTATTTTATTATATATGAAATACTATATAAATATCTTTGTTTTCAGGGTTTCATTTTTATGATATATTTTTTTGTTTCTTCAACGGGGTGTTACTAATATTGCACGATTTCATTACGACAACAAACCATCAGTAGTGCTAGAACTTCTTGGTAACTGAGGGAAGTGATAAACAAGCTGATAGAGTGACCAGTCAAATGCTGCAATCTTTAGTCAATTGTACAAAACTATCTCTACATCTAGAAGAGTAGGGATAGCCACTCGTTTAATTTATTCAGATCAGACACCGATGTCAATGCATGGGCGTAAATACAAGCAAAGAATGAGTCATATAATAATAACTGAAATGTAATTTCATTAAAAATATTCACCACACACAACTAGAATAGAAATTGAAGAAAAAAAAACTTTAAAGAAAAATAGCTAATATATTGTGTTCTGCTAGTATGCTTTGAGTTTTGTTGTAAACTCAAAAAGATATTTTCTGTTGTTTTCGGAGAATGATATACAATTTGTGTATATTTTCATAAACAAAGTATGCACTGATATGTTATTACAAATTATATACTGCTTTTACAAAAAAAGTGTTTGTTATTGTACCAAAGTATCCATTTGTCCTTTATGATCTTCCCCCTCCCCCACTTTTGCGTATGTTTTACTGTATTTTATATATTAAATAGACAAGTTGACCTACAAAGAAGTCCGGGTCTGATTTTTACTTCTTTTACTGTGTCTTGTTACGTCTTTTTCTGATTTAATTCTGAGCTCAGTTTTTTTTAGTTCTCCCCTTGTTCTCACGAGGTTTCCTGAGGTTCTTTAGTTTTCTTTTCCCAAACACACAATTACTCTAAATCGCTCACTCCTACTGTAGTTGTGAATGAGTGCTTTACGACAGGCTGACTTCCCATCCAGGGTATATTCTTGTCTGAATCTCGTGTTTCTGCAACGGGCTCCAGAAAAAAAACACTGACCAGGCTTAAGAGGAAACTGACGATGAATAAACGCTTACCCACTTCCATCACTTCTTTTCCACCTGGAATTTCCCATGGAGTAAATATGTAAAAAATAAATCAATTCAACACCTTTTTACTAATTACAAAACCACTCATGAACTGTTCATTAGGAACACTAACATGCTAAGGTAGAGCCCTACTTGGTTCTTAAAACAGTCTTGCATCTAGTCTCAAGGAATGTGGGGTCAATGAATTCATGCTGGCATACTCAATTCTGACCGCATCCTGTGTGTTTTCAGCGTGAATAACATTTATCTCATTTTGTTCTTCAACTGAGCATTTGAGGCTTAAGGATTTTGCTCAGGGGCCCAGCAGTGCCAGATCGACAGTACCAGGAATTAACCCCAGAATACAATCTTCTTATCAGCAGTCTAACAACTTGACCACAGAACTACCACTACCCTTAGCAATCAGATGGAGCAAACATCGCTTAACTTCACACCTTCAACCACACACTCACTATCCTAACTTCTTTTTTCATTTCTTACACCTAAGATACATTTTATGATATTTAGCTTGTTTTATTCATGTTGCCAGACATTTACGTTAAATGACATTTCAAGTTAGATTCTGCAGTCAGGATTTAGTACAAAATTTCGGCCCCACTCCCACCAGTTCAGATCCGGGTTACATTTATTTAGTATTTCTCTAACTATCCAGTGACGAACTAATTTTGTTCTTAGCTCACAAAAATGAAAACCTGTCATGCTTTTACATTTACAGCATTTGGCAGAACCCCTTATCCAGAGCATTACATTTATTTCCTTTAAATAACAGTGGCAACTTGGTGCTGGAAATTGTACCTTGATCAATTAGCAGCCCAACGCCTTAACCCAGGGGTGTCCAAATCCAGTCCCGGAGGTCCTGCAGAGTTCATTAGGGCTTCAACTCTAATGAAACACACCTAAACCAACTAGTTAAGATCTTGCTAGGTATACTTGAAACTTACAGGTAGGTGCGTTTGAAGCAAGTTGGAGCTAAACTCTGCAGGACACCGGCCCTTCAGGAATGAGTTTGGACACCCCTGCCTTAACCACTGAGCTACCGCTGCATCCTGGCTTTTCTGCTGTTGTAGTCTATCCACCTCCATGTTTAAGGAGTTGTGCATACTCAGATGCTTTTCTGTTCACCACAGCATTACAGAGTGGGAATCGTTACTCTAGTCTTTCTAGCTTGACCCAGTCTGACAGTTTGTTCATTGGCTTCTCTCATGACTTCTCTTCTTAACTAGGTCAATTATATGGTGTTTTGTTTTGTTTTTTGACCAAAGTGACTGATACTAGAAAACTGTACTAAATTCTTGTTCCATGCTTTTGTTTAACGTTAATTTTTAATGTGTTTCCCGGTTTGTCCACTAGAGGGAAATATACGCCTTTTTAACCACATTTCATCAAATCCTGTTTTCATCATGCGCCTGAGCAGTTTTTGTGCTTGCACTTTTCTTGTATTAAAATGTTCAGGATTTTGATGGCTAATGACACTATGCATAGTTGAAATGTTTGTGTTTTTTCCAGGCACCTGTGAGTGTTAGTGTTTAATTCTGCACTGCTCTTAGTAGACCACAGTGACCACAGTGTCAGCTGAACTGGTCAGTTACAATGTCAAATGCAACTGTTGAGCTGTCAGAATGTCACTTACAGATGACTAATGACCAGTCATCTGATGCCCCAATAATAACTGCTTTCTGGGATGCTGAGATCATTGGGCATCAGGCTTACTAACACCTCATGGTTTTACACCACTGCTGGCTGCGGCAGACTCATGCAACCATTGCTACTTAAATATTTACCAAAGTAAAGTAATTTATTTATTAATTAAAGCATTAAAATTAAGCCGTGTTGAAATAATGTTATTTTAGATATTAACATTTACATGCTATGAATACTGAAAATAAAGTAATTTATAATGACTAAACTTCACAAAGTAAAATTTTATGATTATGGTTACAATATGAACTATATAATATATTTTAATTATGCTTACACAAATTAATTTTTTTTTAAATGCTATATGGTTGAAGAGTACATTTGGTAGTAAAATTTCCTGTGGTAAATACTTGTGGGTATATTAAATAGCAAAGATGTGTTAATCTGTTGTGGTAGTTCTACTACACTTGTTATAATGTTTTGACTGTAGTAAAATAAACAAATTACTACATTAATTACAATTTTCTATTTTCTACAACTATATTATACTGTATGCGTGTGATAATCAAAGCAATGCATGTCAGGAAAATCATTGCATTGTTTAAATTTTGTCCAGTCAATTATGACACGATGTCCATTCAAAAATCCGACCTTTTCCACAGGAACACACTCCCATTCCCAGATAGCAACTATTATATAAAATAATGTTAATCGGTTCACTACAGTTCCTTAATGTTAACATTAACGATGTGAAAAATACTATAACAAACTTAATACTGTAATAAATACTTTAATAAAATATGATAAAATTCTTGTAACTTATAAACTATACTACAGTACTTCGCTAGAGTATCACAATTTACTACTTTTTTATTACTGTGGGACATTCTAAAGTATGTTATAGTATTTTTTCTATTTGGGTAATTAGTAGAATTTCTTAAATATTTCATCGTTATATGTATTATCGACATTTAGTCTTATTTATTATTCCATCTGTTAACTTTGTTTTTCTTTTTTAAGTTTAGTTTGATGTTTTAGTTAGTGCTGCGGACAACAGGTCTATTAATAGTGCGGACAACAGTCCTTAATTGTAAACTAATAGTTGCATTGTTTGCATTGTTTACATAAACATGGCTGTAGTTTGAAGTTTATTAAGGTGTGGGTGAATTCTTTAAATCCTATTCTATGGCTATATGTAAGGAAATAGTAATAGTGGTGCTCATGAGTAAATCCTAACTGACTGCACCTGATGGTTGCTATAAACACTGTGTATATAGTAGCATTGTTGCCATATTTCCATTTTCCAGATCGGCTAATCTAAAATTCCATTCCTCTGTCAGAGACCCAAATTAGCACTTTGACCTCCATGAGCTGAAGGAGTGTTCCTTTCAGCTGCTGCATGGGCAGGGTAAAGGGATGGAGCTTCTCGATTCAGTTTTGAGAATGTGGATGAAAAAATAACGGCAAATAAAATATGAGATAAGTCGTTACTGGGACAAAGTCGGTTTGCATCCAAATGGAAAATAGTGGAAATGGTCTTTCTTAATTTAATTCAGCAGATCCTTAATTACACAGTGGCTTCCAAGAAATCAATACACTCTCTTTAATAGAGACATGAGACACATGGTACTGAGGAAAACTCATCTTAATTCAACCTCTTATGAGTTTCTTTGGATTGGTGGATTTAAATAATCTGTGTCATACTTGTAGTGCTGAATTAAAAGATATCATTTTAATCTTAGATATTAAGTGATTGTATGACTTTGTATTATTTTACAACATGCTTATTTTTATGACTCACTGTAATCCAAACCGCATCCCTGCAGTTGCTTTTAGAATGCAGTTGCAATCTCTTGCATCAAGTGAGTTGTGCTGTGTCATGTGCCACAGGAAGCCTGTGGAAGTGACTGAGGTCGTCAGAGAGCGCAGGTGCTGAGGGGGGCAGACTGGACCAGTGGCAAGATCTTTCCCCCTTGCTCGCTTTTGTTTTAGTCTCAAGAGGACTTTTTAAATCCTGACTCATGTGTGCACAACAACTGCCCATTTCTGGTTGCCCAAATATTAGAGGCACACAGCAGCAGACTGGAGATCTATTTAAAGATGGAAAAAATGAGCATGGCAGACTGCTAAGGTAATGCAATTACAACCCCCTGTTTCGTCTCTCTCTCTCTCTCTCTCTCTCTCTCTCTCTCTCTCTCTTCTTTCTCTCTCACACAGGCTTTCCCCCTCTATTTGTCTGGCCCTCAGCAAGCATCGTTACTGAGCAAGCTAAAGGCCTGCCACTGTTTTAATTAATGACAGTAGGAAATAAACGACCCAGCTAAGTAGATGACGTCATCTTTTTTGTACCCTTTTTTTTTGTTTCTGTTCCTGTTGTGTGCTGGCAAGGATGAGGTCAGCGATAATATATCTAAAACCCTTGGCCTTTAAACATCGTTACAGTCCCACCTCGTTTGATTATTTATTAAGCAGAAGGTTTATTAATCAGTTCTGTTACATTGATTGATCTAATTTTTATACCTTTACATTCCAGTGCACCAACACATCATATAAATATTCCTTAAATCAGTGAGATATACAGTATTTGGGAGTGTGTGTTTTTTAATGATTTAAGTGTAAGTTTTTATTTTATACATTAGCAGCATTAATGTTTATTGATGAAATTAAGCAACACAGAAACACAGATCCAACTCAAATACTGTTTATTATGGTGTATTGTTTAAAAATTCCCTACAATTGGGTATGAATTAGGTATAAAATGCACAAATACAGGTTTAATCATACTGTCAAGGTTTAATCAAGGTACTGTGTCATGTTATGCATCCCACTATTTTAACAGCATTAAATATAATGTTTTGTATGTGTACGGTGAGTATTGCTTGAGGAATGCAGTTACTCCTCCTCACCAGAAGACCAGGAGTCACCTTCGTCAGTAGAATCCACTGCATGGACATTCTCCTCATCTCTATGTTTCACATCTCCACACTCTAACTGTTTGGTCTGTTCTTGCTCCAGCTCCTCTGTTGACTGAGTTGTAGAGGTGCCAATATTTTTTTCAGGCTTGCTAGAAGTTGGTGGTAATTGTTTAAGATCTTCCCAGTCTTTCCCAAAGGTCATGGTTTGATCTGGTTCATTGCTGTTGTCTGAGTATCTCTCAGTCTCTTTTTGGTCATTTGGGTCATATGTAGCTGCCATCTCAAAATTTGCTGCAGTCCAGATGCCTTCCTTTATGCTTGAACTAAAGAATGTGTGTTGGTCATTTTCTTTTTCATTAGTCTGAAATTCATCTTCTTTTGGAAGATCTCCCTGGAAAACCTTCATATTTTCTTTGTTGTTTTCTATTTCCACATCACCCAACTTTTCTGCATTGCTACTGGTGCTATGGGATGTACTAGTAATATCATGGCCTAAATTCTCCCATTTTTCAGCCATTTCACCGCTGCTACTATCCACTGAATGTTGCTGTTCCTCTTTGTATTCTAATTCTTCTGCTGGAAAATCTTTACAATCTTCAGAGCTCTCCTTTGTTAATACCCCCGAGACAAAGCCTGTGAAAGAAAAATCAGGGTTTGGGACTACATCCATAGTAGTCGTGTTGTCCTGTTCCAGCGCCTCACTCTGGGAAAGCAGCTGAGAACACTGGCTTGCATTTGAGGATTCATCCTCAGAACTATTGGGCTCTTCTACATCCAAGTCATTAGTGTTGTCCTGGTTCTCAGGATGACATTGTGCAGACAATTCATCTGTAAAATCTGATTCAGTGATTTCTGACAAGTTTGACTGCACATCGTCCTCTTTTGGACAGACTGGTTCTTCAGTTTCATTTAAAGGCTCATCAAAAGATGTGATCTGTGTGGACACTTCTTCATTAAATTCTTCTGCAGGAGCTTGTTCTTGGGATGTTTCAGGCAATAACGTGTTCAACTTTTTCTCATCTTGATTTTCACCCTCTGGATTGATTTCTACAGATTCTCCATGTAACTTTTCTGCATTGTTTTTATTCTCTGTTATGGGGTCTTTACTAATATTGGACGATGCTGTCAGAAGTATCTGCTCCTCATCTATCTCGCTGGGTTCACTGCTATTAAATAACCGTAAGCTTTCTTGCTGTTGCTCCACCAGAAATGTTGACAGATGGTAGTTTTCAATCTCCGTCTCCTCCTCCTCACCCTGACTGTTCTCATTGCTATTATTTCTAAGCCCACTTTCCAATTGATCTACCAAACCATCATCTGTAACTGTTTTGAAATGACTGTCCATGTCACCACTTTCATTTAGAGCAACAAACTCTTCATCTATGCTTTCTCTTAACACAGTTTGAACTGATTCCTCTGTGTCTATGTCATCCATGCTGCCTAGCTCTGGCTCCTCAGACAGATCCTCCATGGTGTCAAAGCGTTTTGCAATTATCTCATTCCAGTGGCTGCCCCCCTCAGGTTTCTCACTTTCTTTTTCACTATTAGTAGCTTCTCCCCCACCCGGTTGAGAGATTGGGATGTTGGCATCTGTATCTTCATCACTCTTGTAATGTATAAGGGGACGAGTATCTGCTAGTGTGTTCTCCTCAGCATAGGTGTCTGCTTCACCAGGGTCAGTTCTCAATGATGCAGAGATGTTTAATGACTCATCTCCTTCGCTTAGTCTCTGCTCCTCTTCTGCATTCTGGTCTTTGTCGAATGTATTCATCACTGCCTTAGCTTCTTCACCTTCAAGATTACCTTTTTCATCTGTATCTATCAATGCTTCAGCATTTTCACCTACTAAATTCACTTTCTCATATTTACTCATCATTACTGCTGCTTTTTGTTCACCAAATGTTTCTTCAATTTCTTCCTCCATCATCTTTTTCTTTTCAACGTAAGCCAGTGTATCCTCTATATTCTGTTCTACATTTTTCTCTTGTACAGTTTCATGCTCCTCTTCTTGCACAGCTTCATGCTCCTCTTCTTGCACAGCTTCATGCTCCTCTTCTTGCACAGCTTCATGCTCCTCTTCTTGCACAGCTTCATGCTCCTCTTCTTGCACAGCTTCATGCTCCTCTTCTTGCACATTAACATCAAACTCATGACCTTCCAGCACTTCAACACAAGGCCATTCAGCCTCTCCCACTTCTAATTTTTGCTCCACTTCCCCTGCCTCTTTTACTGCCTCTTTCTCTAATTCTGGGGCACTCTTTATTGACTCCTCTTCAATGAAATGTATCACGTCTTCCTTTACATCTGCCCATGTGAGAATTTCACTGTCGTCCTCGAAAGGGCTGAATGTATCTGCAGACAAATGTGGTATTTCCTGGAGTAAAAGTGAAGCGGGTGTGTTCGTGTTTTCACCAAGTAGCTGTAATTCTGCATGATCCGAATCCATTTTGAATTCTGTGCAGTTTTCAGCAATGTTTTCTGACTCCGACTCTTGCTCAGAGACTACATCTTTGCCTTCTGTTATCACAGTTTCATTGTCCTCCCAGGCAGACACAGGTGCGTGTGATATTTGAGCCATTTCAGTAGAAACCTCAGTCTCCTCTTCATCTCCATCTTCTGAAATTTTAGCCTCTTCGATATGAAGATTAGAGGAGATACTCTCTGGAGATTGGGGATGTTCAGCTGGTGAGGTAATCATTGCTGATTCATTAGTGCTAAACAAAGCCTGTTCAAGTTCTGCCTTAAATACTTCCTGCAAATCTTCTTCAACAATTTGATTGAGTATGGGCTCAGGCTCATTTACAGTGTTAGGAAGTTTAGAAGAAGAAGAGACAGAATCTGTAGATTTTGCTTCCTCCTCATCTCTATAATGATCATGAGGACCTTCTCCATTAAGATTTTTTGCTATGTTTGCAGACGTTTCTAGTTTTTGCTTCTCTACCCTTACAATGACATCCTCTTCCTTTGTTATCTGAGGTCTCTTAGGCATCTCCGGTGGAGATCTTGGTGTCTTTGTAGGAGATGAAGTCATAAGGTTTGTTTTATGGGTGATTGATCTGGAGGTTACATTCAATGGCCTGCTGAACAGACAGGAAGAAGTCTGAGTGCCTGGGAAAATCCCAGGAGACTTGGTGATTCCTTCTGTGAATGAAATTAGAGAACAGGAGGAATGGGTTGGTCTCATTGACAGGTGTAATATTTCATGTAAAATAAGAAACTATGTCAAAGTAGAAACTACTGTGATATGTATGTTTTATAGTGCAGCGTTTACGGTTTCAGACATTGTTATATTCAAATTCTACTGCATGTTTTTTTTTAAATACTTGCATATATCACTCATGATTATAAATCCTGAATCATTCTCCCAGAGGCATTATCAGAGTACACAGTAGTAATGGAGTAATGTGGATATATTGATTCCCCAGCCTACATTACTGGAAATAGAGCCATCTGGTCTGGTGACCTTTGGGGACTCCGACTGCCATTATCAAGACAGGCTCCATTTAGTAAAATGACAGATTCTCTAAACACAAGTACAGGATTGTCTAAGAGTGTATGCTAAAGTGCTGGGTCAAAATTAAATATAAAAACACACCTAAATGCGAGACCGTCCTGTTCCTCTTACTTGCTGATTGGTTGTTAATCCTCAGGCTTTCATTGTCCAGCAACGCTCTAAACATTTTTAGAACAATTTCAGTTAGAAACAATTACAATATAATTACATTTACAGCAAAGACATGTGTATTATAACCAAGCTAGTAGCATTATTCTTAATCCTTACTATATGATAAGAAAATATAGAAAGATACAACCAAAACTGACGTATAAAAAAATGAAGCATTTGATTAAACACTTTGATTTAAAATACTTTTCACTTCTCTCTAAACTACCTGGTTCACGACCACATTTCAGAAAACTAGAGGGTAAAATTTTGTAGTTGTCAGTGAATTCTTGGTTGTTCTACATCTTGTATACTGTTGATTAGGGGACAGTAATGAAAATGTTTACAATGCTGTCGAAGAAAGCAATAACCGTCGACCACAAGCTCGGCTTATTGGTCATCCAACACTGCCCTCAAAAAAGCCAGGAAATATAGAATAATTATACGCTGGAAAAGCAGTAGACAAATTTGCCCATACATTAAGACTACTGAGATTAACCAAGACTTTAGAACATATCTTAAGGCAATAATAATGCAGATTGCATGGTCTGTTTTGTTTCATTTTCAATCCTGTTAAATACTGTACCAGTTGTACCGTTTATAACTACAGAGCACATCTTGGCTAAAGACTGTAGTAGCTAGACTTTGGTAGTGAAGGAGGAAGGGCTGAATGTGTATAGGAACGAAGCCTCTAAAAAGAAAAGAAGAGATATAAAAGCTTGTATTGCTCTCAAGCAGCAAGCTTGGGACCAGGGTTGTTGTTATGGAAATGAGGTGTCAGATTTGTCTTTGTTAGGCCATCTGCAATACACAAGCCCACGTCAGTGACTTCATTTATCACACACTAGTAAGTAGTAATGGAGCTCTCACGGCATCAGATGCACAAGAGTGCAACAGGGTGATAAAAACCTACACAGCAGTCAAAAACATGTGCACGCATGTGTTAAGGATATATAAAAGACTATTTTACCGCAGTCATGATTTCAGTAAACATTTGTAGGAACATATTTAATTCCTGAATTAGACAAAGCTCTGAGAAGATAAATTAGAGAAAGAATGTATGCTCATTGAAATTATTTGGTAATGATGATCATTTGATGGGGCTGACGGTACAAAAAAATGATCAAACTTTTGTTTTTTCTAAACTTTACTTCTAACTAAAGAGCTGTCTCAGTGCTGCATTTTCATTTGGACCATTTCCGAAGATGGTTGAGTTGGAAAGATAGACTAAAGCTCTTTCTAATTTATTAATATTATTTATATCCTATAGTTTATACCAATGCTGTCCTGCCCTCACTATGTGCTATAGAATTTAGCAGATTATCATCATAAAGCCGAAGATAAATACCTGTAATTGGCCACCTCCAGGTTTAAAGACATCTTTGTCTGGAGCAGATCGCGACTTTCTACCAATAGCTCACCGATCTGCTCTCCAAGATCCAGCTTCTCTGCTTCCAGCGCTTCCACATGAGCCTGTCAATACAGTCACATATAAAGAACATAAAGTAAGGAAGTGGTAGTGTGGTAAGGAAGAGGTTAAAGTGTTGGACTGCTAATTGGAAGATCAGGGTTCGATGATCAGCATCACCAAGTTACCACTGCTGGGCCCCTGAGCAAGGCTCTTAACCCCTAATTGCTCATTTGTACCTAAGGGATAAAAGTAAGTTGCTCTTGAAAAAGGCGCCTGCCAAAATGCCGTAAATATAAATGTAAAGAACAATGTTTCTTTTAACATAGTTCATGTTCATTAACTATAATCATCTTTCTTTCTAACAGGTACTATAATGTATACTTTGTTGAACAAAATGAACTAAAATGTAAGCCGCTCTGGGTAAGAGTGCATACTAAAATCCAGAAATATAAATGTCACTGTTGCAAACCCTTCAAGGAAGTGTGTAACTATCACAGGAACATGAAGAATAAATAATACACTCTTTCCTTCCTTTAAAAAAAGCAATGATGAAGGAAATTCACTGTTTTTGCATACAATAATACTACTACTAATAATAATTGTAATAATACTACTACTACTACCATTTATAATAATCGTTAGAAATGGTAGCCATGATTACATAAGGACATTAAGGTTAATTTATTTTGTATTCATGCCTATACAGCTATTTGGAAAAAACATGTAAATAAAAACTGATCTATACTTTTAAATAAAAGAGAAAAATATTTATTTTAACCTGAAGATACTGAAGGTCTTGATTTTGCCTCTGTCTCTGCTGGACCATGTTCTTCTCTAGCAGTTCTCTCTTGGCCTTTGTGCTTTCCAGCTCTTTGGTTAATTTGGAGACCTGTAGCTGACTTTCCTTTTTCTCTTGTTTCATCAGTGTCATATGAGCCCTGGTCTGGTCGAGACTCTCCTCCAGCGTCGTCATCTTCATCTGGTACATGCTTGCGGCTTCTTGCCAGGCCTGGGCTGCTCTCTGTGAGTACTCTTCCCCCAGACCCTGTAGGTTGAGAGACTGGGTGTGCTGAGGAGCCATTAGCACAGGTTTCGAGAATGCACATGAGGACTTCAATGCTGCCAGGTCTTCTTGATGGACTTGCACCTGTAGAGAGATTTCGTTCTCTAAATAAGCAGCTTGTTTTTGCAGCCAGATCTGCAACCTCTTCTCCTCCTCCAATACATTTCTGCTTTCTGCAAGTTTTCTGGCAGCCTCAACCTGTGCAGACTTCTCTTTTTGTCTCAGTTTGTTCAGTTCCTCAATCTCCTCCAGCATAATGCTGACCTCAAACTCCACCCGAGCTTTCTCTCTCCAGGCAATCGACACCTCTTTTCTGGCCAGACTGAGTGCCTCCTCCTGAGCTTTTCTTTGGCCTCCGGTGTTTTGGTTTTTACGCATAGCCTCAATTTCCTTCCAAAGAAGCTGATTTTCCTCTTCCAGTAACTTCACATGGTTCAGATATGACTCCAGCCTTCTGTTCAACTCCAGCATCTCGTACTTCTCTGCTCCAGCGTAGGAGACAGGATGCCGGGCACTCGAGATCTCCATTTTGAGTGAAATTAGGCTTGTTTTACGTCCACAAGAACTACAATGTCCGGTTGTCTTTGTGCATGTGTGGCTCAGGGGTCTGGCCCTGCAGAATGGCCAGCACAGAGGGACACTCCTTTCATAGTGAGTGAGGAAAGGGGGAGGGCAGAGGGGCAAAGGGTGGTGGGCTGCAGCGGGGAAAGCGATGATGTCATTTGGGGAATTAACTCTAGCACTGCTGCATCTCTTAAAAGCAAGAATTTACTAGAGGCTATAAAAAAAAGAAGGAATACGAATATACATATTTCATCACAAGTCTGAAAGCTTTTAATACCAAGAATGTTTTATAATCAGTTATATTACCTTATGTAGATAAAAACATAATTTACTGTATAGATTCAAACTTTTATACATTTACTGATCAGTAAAACTAAATGTTTGACTTATTTGCTTACTTTTTTGTCTATTTATTATCTGCTCTGTCTTTACACTGCACATTTAAAACCTCTAGATTTTTCTCAGCGCCATCCAGTGGCATGATAGTTTATGGCACATATTAGTTGCTATATTCTGGTCAGAGCAGTATGAGCTTTATTCTTCTTAAGAAGTGTAAAATCATGCTTCACATTCACATGATTTAGCAGACGCTCTCATTCAGTGTGATGTACAAATGTGCTTTGAGTCCCATAATTGAAGTCATCAATACTGCTACATTAGATCATACAGCAAAGTGTAACAATTATTTGAGAAAGACAACCAGGGGCTTTTCTGACACTGATGGGAAGTTCTTTCACCTTCTTGCTGCCAGAACAGAACAAAATCTTGAGGCAGACCTACCTTGAGTTTTGCTGGGGTTAAGTTTCAGCTAATGAGTTGGCAGCCATGGTGATACGTCTGTCAAGCATGCCGAGATCCAGACAGAAGCTATGATGTCTGAGGGAGAAAAGGAAAAAACAAGTTGGGTGTCATCTGCATAAAAAAGGTAGGAGAACCCATGTGAGGAAATGACTTTACCAAGTGAGTGAGTATAGAGGGAAAAAAAGAAGTACCAAGTAAGGAGCCTTGTGGGACACCAGTACAGAGTCTATGTGGCGCATATGTCGTTCCTCTCCATGTTCCCTAAAATAACTGACAATCCAAGTAGAAAGCAAACCACTGCCATGCTGATGCACAAATACCAAAACTCTTCAGGGTGAACATTAAAGTCATGTGGTTGACCATGTCAAACACAGCTAAAGGGTCTGTGTTGGGTTAGACTGGTTGGGATCTTGAAGAGAGAGTTAGAGAGACAGTTGATTATAGAGAGTGTGTTTAAGTTATTTTGAAATAAAAGAAGAAGTGAGACCGCTCAGTAGTTGTTCAGGACGGGAGTAACTGTGCTTTTCTTGAAGTTTGCCGGTACCTGACCAGAAAATGAGGAGCCATTGATGATTGTAGAGATAAAGGGCAGAAGATCAGAAGAGATTGAAAAAGGAGTGAATCCATTGGAAAGGTGGTAGAATTGCAGGAATGACTTGTTGAAGCACTTCTGGTGCTATGGTTAAAAATTTTGACAGTAATAGAGAAGCCAAGTCCTGGATATGATCTGTACAATTAGAGAAGTGGTGAAGAGCTTGCAGATATTCTGTTCCCATCATAGAAGGAAGCCCTTTGCACACAGATAGGACGGAGCAGGGGAGCTGGCGGGGTTGAGTAGTGATGAAAACATTTTGTGGAGCTTGTAAGAATGTTTTGCAAAAGCTTCAAGTTTCTCCAAGTAGAAGGCCATTGTATACAAGGTCACATCTGAAAAGAACTTGGACAAGAAAGCGTGGTAATTGGCGAGATCTATGTAGAGATGTGATTTCTTTCATTTTCTCTATGCTGATCTCAATTCTCGCCGGCTGTTGCACAACACATCTGACAGCCAAGTAGCAGGACAAAAAGTATTCTTAGGTTTGGCAGACAGACAGCAAAGAAAATATATGGTTGAAGAAAGAGAGAATAAGAGTGTGTCAGTGGCTGGATCTAAGGGTAGGGAAGAAAAAGGGTCAGGGTCAGAAATTGGACAAAAGGGTGCAAGAAACAACATAAAATGGGCCGTAGAGGGAAAGTTTTGGCGGGTTAAGCAGTGGTTTTGACAGTTATTATTAGAAAAATTAGTAAGAGACGGGTTGAAGATAAAAAAGTGATATTAAGAAGAGAAAATAGGAGTAAAAGCCAATGTTTGGAAGAACAAGTAAAAACCAAATCTAGTCTATGAGAGGCAAAAAGCAAGAGGAATGAAGATTATTCTAAAAGCAGAACTTGTGTGCCAAAAGGTAGGTTTCATTTTTTCCCCCCAAAATGTGGTCTTTTAACCTAAAAACCGATTGAAATAAGATTTAGTAAAATAAAAATAATAAATAAATATTATTCATTACTAATTACAAGACTAATACATGATTATTATTATTATTTTGTTTGTCCAGTATGATAAATAAAAAAACCCAAATATTTTAAAAGTCTATTATAATAGTCTACTATAACTATGTTATATATTGGAGTACACCAGAAAAACATCATGTATATTTGCATATGTCTGTAAGTGTTGAAGCCCAAAAACATTCAGTAAGCTGACCTATAAATATTTGTAAACAGATGCAAAGACTGAGAATGTTGTGTACTTAAAAATCAGGGGGACAAAGAAGGAAGCACTATTAAGCAGTCCTGTGACAGATGGGAAAGACTCTCTGTGGTAATTAGTTATGATTTTGGAATTCAGGCTTAGACACATTACGTATAATTATTTACAGCTGCAAATACTATCATAATATACACTGCATTTAAACAAGGTGTTTAATCCTCATGTGGTGTTCATGTTTTTGTTACTTATCCAGAGACCCACCACATTACTGGGCTTTTAATCAACACAGCCATAATAACTTATAGAAAAAACACTTTAGCTCACTTATAAGCAACATAAACAATTTATAAGCCGTTACTTCACATTTAAATATGTCCCATCTTACATTTTGCATTGAAAATAAGCCAAGTGTCTGAGCTCTCTAACAAACTTCTGAAATCGAGTACCACAGACCCAACCATCATACAAGGCTTAAATATGTTAAACATCGCACAACAAATACACAGATATTAGAGTATTCATAGCCACAATAAGTTGGTTAATTTCTCCCAGAATTACACAATTCATTCTGTTCTCTTAAAGAGGGTGTGGCTTCTGAATATACATCATACAGACAGGCTACAGCTCTGGAGCTATTCTGTGTTCTCCTTTTAGCAGGATTATCCACAATGTTAAAGTAGGTGGTCAATGACACTGCAGAGAAACAGGTGAGTTTTAGTTAGCATTCCTAGAAATACTGTATACAGTAAGTATAGTTAGTATGCACAGAAATACTGTATTTAATTTTTCTTCTTTCTGTCCGTCTTTGGTAAAATGTTTAATAGATGTATCTGTGAGATAAAAGTGATGGAATGGCTGAGTCAAATGTAGACAGCAACAAGCAACAGAAGTGGTTTTAGTGGTTTTAGCTGCTAACGAACATATAAAAATGATCTGAAAGCAGAAATGTATTTAATCTCACCATTTAAGGACAAACAGTTGTCTATTCCAACATGACTTTTTTAGGGTTATATTATCTTTAGAAGTTTTCTATAACTATAGGACTTTCAGTAGACTCCAAAAAACATAAACCTTTATTTAAAAAAAGCCCTTAAAACTGACTTTAAAATGTAATTAAATCCCCCTTAAAATTTTAATGCATGAGAGCTTTTAAATTGAAAAATGTTTAAAATACCACGATTGGATATTTTTAGAAATGAACAGGATTCTGAGATACCATTTCAACTACTCATGTACACACAGTCAGCACATAAAATCCAGCAGCTATAGATCAGGAGCATCAGTTATATTCACACCATAAAAATGGGGTTGATTTGTATGTATCAGAAACTGGAAATTTCCTGGAATTTCAAATTAACTCTAAAAATGACTCATAATAATGCTCTTTTCGTTTCTCAGATGACGGGAATATAAAAGTCTTCGCAAACATCACCAAAAAATATTAAATGAATAAAGGTGGGTGGATGCGTTTAAATGGATCCAACAACAAACACTTGATGCTTTTATGTGCATTTACACAAAAACCAAAAGAAACATTGTGTTTGCCTGCCCAGCAGACCATTGCACACCATTGCCTCTTAACAACCAGAGGTTTTTACCCACAGAACTTTTGCTTACTGAATGTTGTCTAAAAATCCCTGATACTACTTTCTGAAATACTTAACCCATTTGGACCTCTGGTACCAGGTCACCTTCTCTTTATCATGATGTTTGATGTGAACATTAACTGAAGATCCTGACCTGCATGACTGTTAACAAGTGCAGGTGTTTATATTGTGTGTGTATATTGTTTTGTGTTTCTACTCAGTACTAAATCAAGTCAATAGTTTATCTTCACATCCTCATGTTTAACATGGCAACTTATTTATAGAATTATAAACAGAATGCATTGCTATGTGTGCTGCTGCTGCTTCTTCTTCTTCTTTTCTTCTTTTCAGTTGGTTGATCTATGGATTTGTTCTCAGTCTCTGCCTCCAGTTCCACTTCTCTACGTTTTCTCTTTTTTGATTGTGATGGCTCGATCTTCAATACCTCTGCTGTGCTGGGGTCCAAACTATAGCAGCTGTCCATTTCTGTAGCTAGTGACTTGTCTTTGGATTTTTTCTTCTTTTTCTTTTTCATGCAGGCATCAGGAGCTGAGGGTAATGCAGTGGTCTCCTCATTCTGCTCTTGTTCACAACTTTCAGTCATTTCTGTAGACTCTTCACAGGCCAGAACAGTGATCGAACTCGGTCCTTCCAGCAAAGCACTGCTATTTTCAGAGTGTTTCTTCTTCTTCTTCTTCTTTTTCTTAGAGACACTCTCCTCTGTTGGTTGATGTTTATTGATCTCTGCCACTTTGGCTTCCTGTGCTTTCTCTGTTTGTTCTTCCTTTAGCACCAGTTGGGTATTTTTTTTCTTCTTCCTTGTACTATCAGTGTCCACTAAAGATTCAGCTGCAGCTTCTGGTTTAAACTCTGTACTGTCTATCTTTCGTTTTTTCGAGATTACCTCATTTTGCTCCTGAGAGACTTCATTATTGACTTGGATCCCATTCTCTTTGTGCTCATCTGATCGCTTTTTTTTCTTGCTTTTTATCTTTTTGTTCTTCTCTGCCCTCTCCTGGTCTAGTGTAGGACTGAGCTCAGTAGACACTGCATCAATCAGAGGTATGGTTTTGTCCATCTGCTTTTTCTTGCCATATTTTGCCATAAACTCCTGCTCTTGTTGCTCCAGTCTAGCGAGCTTGGCACTCATCGTAAGCCCATGTCTGGCTCCTCTGGGGATTAAAAAAAAACTTAAATATATTGTGCCATGATAAAACTTGTTCAGCTTTGATCCAAAGTAAATAATGATTTGTAGTAAAATTAATAGTATTTCATGTTTTTGCCTTTTTTATTGGATCAATAATTTAATTTGTTTCAATATAATAATTTATTTCTTTTTGAGTCCAATAAATTATTTACAATAATCTGATATAACATTTTTGGAATAAAGTCAGTACACATACTTTTGACCATATGATGTCCATGTGCCTATACAGTACAACACACATGAAATATGCTCTATTCCTCATGTGACTGTCTAATAAACGGTATGCAATTCAAATGCAGATAAGATGGCTTATGGGGGCAGGGTGGCTCAAATGGTTAAGGTGCTGAGTTGTTAATCTGAAGACCAGAAACACCTGGGTTCAAGCCCCACCTCCGGCAAGTCAACCACTGTTGGGTCCTTGAGCAAGACCCTTAACCCCTCCTGCTCCAGGGGCGCTGTATCATAGCTGACCCTGCGCCCTGACCCCCAACTTACCAAGATGGGATATGCGAGAAATGCATTTCATTGGCTCTGTACATGTACCTTGCACAATGACAATGAATTGAATATACTTATATACTTATGCATGACTGTTTACACCTATTAAATAAAATATTTTAGTGCACTGCATTTCCTGTACATCTACATCTGAGGAAATAGTGTGATTTATAGTGCTTACTTATGTGCAGTTCGTCCTCCACAAGCTTTCATCAGTTCTGCATCAGACAAACTGTGTGTGTACAAACACAAATGATAAGGTTATAGATCAATACACACATATGGGCCTTGTACAAGTAGCGGCTTGGCTGATCTAAACACAACCTCCCAATCCAACACTTGCATCAAGCAACTAGAATACTGGCAGAAAGACTTGGCCACTACAGCGTGTGACAGGCATGTAAAGAAACTAATCAGTTATCATATTGTTTTGCATTGTGTAAAATGCAACCAAAGTAATGTAAAATCTCAATCATTTGCAGGTGTTGTGTCATACCAGATATTCATTTTAAGGTGTTTGGTTGTAGCTTCCGAGACTACCACTCACACAAAACTGCAATAATATAACTATATATTCACCTATCAAGCATCATAGACATTTAAATAAAGTTGGTCAATAGCAATGAGGAAGATGAAGTTCATTTTAAACCCATGCCTTGACATTTTACATGATATTAAGTCGAATTCTGACTGAGTTAATAAAATATGTTGGTCAGTATACAGACTTATACTGTATGTGGGTGTTTATACTTCTTGGTGCTGGAAAGGTCTAACTTCTCTTCATCCTCAGAGCTACTGTCCTCTGAAAGAGACAATTTTTCTTCAGGCTGTTCCTGCCCAGAGAGGAGTGTAGCAGACTGGAACAGACAGGACAAGGGTGAGAGATGTTAGAAACCAGTACAACAGCATAGAGATTTTATTTTTTTCTTTAGGAAAACAGATTCTGATAACCTATTGCCCCAAAGTTAAAATCACAACTGTCTCTATATGCTACCCAAGAAGTCAGTTTACTAAAGCTAAGAAGCCCGATACTGTTCTAGCATGACAATTCCCTGTGCACCAAGAAGTAGGGATATGCCATTTAAAAAAACAAACAAAAAAAACCATAATTGTCATATCTTGTTTGTCTGTTTTACCTTGCAAAATTTCTCCAGATGATTTGAGTAGCTCCGTTTGGCAAGAAGTTATTTTTTTAGAATATTTGGGGTGATTTTTATAAAGGAGTCAATCTAAATATAATATAACGCACAAATAATAAACAGTGATAAATACAGTAGAACAAAAATGTAAATTAAATAAACAGTGTTTTATGTTTTTCTGGAGATTCAGATTATCGACTATAATCCACACTTAACACTGCAATTTAAATATTACAGATACACGCATTGCGATATTGATGCTGAAACGATACATTGTGCCCTAGCATGAAGACATGGTGTGTTATAGCTGGTGGCCTTGATCCCACTAAACATTGTTGGGATTAACGACCTCCTCACTTAACATTAACACCATTCCAGGATTGTGTAGGTTATTGTAAGAGTAAGACCATCAATCCCATTTATAACCCTTTCTCTTGACCCTCTGTTTCATGCATTTGTGTGATTAGGTAGGAGTGTCTCCATTCTCTTTTGATTGAAGGCGCAGGGGTAGGGGGAAGGGCCAAATACTCCCAAGCTACAGCAGAAACATGGCTAGTTTAGTGACCAAAAAGATTTACAAATAAGATTTTTTGGCATTAATAAGGAATTTAACTACAACAATCATCAGATGCATTACATTCACTGCTGTGCTCAGATTTTACTTCAATTAAGAGTAGAGGGAAGTGGTAGCGCAGTGGTTAAGTCGTTGGACTATTAACCTGAGGACCTGTGTTTGATTCCCAGCTCCACCATGCACCTGGGTAGGTGCTGGGCCCCTGAGCAAGGCCCTTAACCCCCAATTGGAGGTATAAAGCCTAAATCAGGAAAAGAGGTTGTTTTGTATGTGTGAAATTCTCTACCTTGACAAAGGATCCATAGAGCATTGACTTGTTCATCATGGCCTTTCGTGGCTTTTTGTTAGAAATCGTTCCATCTTCTCCCTCCTCCGTTTTCTTCACGACCACCCCATTCTAGGCCATAACAAAAAAAACAACTGTAAAGGATGTGGGGATGAACACATGCATTTCAGAGTTTTTGTACTGAAATACTTTAAAAGTTGCTTTCAGATACACACCATTCAGTCTCTCTGACTTGCATCATATCAGTCTCCAAATAAAGCCAAGCATAATTCAGTCACAGTGACATCGACTTACATACAGGATTTTTATCAAATGTATTCTCATGTTAATGTTTCAGGTATTTTAAAATTTAAGAAGCCAAAAGGCCGGGGCTGTAGTTCTGCAGAAATGTGATATATTCTCTTAACTTGGACAGAAAGAGAAAAACGATGGGAATGGGGTCATACACAAAATATTTTAAACTACTTATCAATAGAATTAATTAACATTTCTTATGCAACATATGTTCTGCATGCTTAGGTGATTTTTATGTCTTTTAAAGATTTTTTTTTAAACTGTATCTTTTATTATTGAATAAACAAATTTTTCCCTTTTATTCAGACTAGGTAAATTGACGAGTGTGGCTCCATCTAAGATTACATATTACTTAAGTACACACATCAGTTTTCTTGACTTCCTGACCATAAAATAAGCAAGTTCTCTACAGTATGCTTACGCGCAGTATAAAAAAAAATTTGGATGCACATTTGGTCCACCATGTTGATATCGTCATGTGAAATATTTGCACTAATTGCAGCAGCACAAAAATAAAGTCAGATGATGGTAAACAAGTGCCATTTAACCACAAAGTTTTTATTCTGAAGCACTTACGCTAATTTCGAATATGACAAGTGATCTCACCTACAGGCACATGAGATAATGTAGTATCTATCAAATCCGTGTGGAAGTAGCAGGTCATCTGGGACCTTTTTTGCATACTGTTTTTCACATACTAACGATTCAGACATACTGTTTGTGTTGCATACTGGGTTTGAAGTACTATATTGTACACATGGGATTGTAGACGGAGGCAGTGTGTGCTGCTTTGCTTGTCTTCTAGGACACCTACCTGGTCTGACTCCACAGCCAACCTGGAGGACGCCTTGTTAAACACATGATCCCACCAATGAAACGTGAACTGCTCACTTTCTTTATGGCCAACCTGAGTGAGAAGCAAACATATGCGCTGAAAGATCAGCAGCCACTGATGCCATAAACATAGTTAACAAAAGCTTAAAGATTTACACATCAGATCCAATAGACAGATAGATAGACAGATAGATAGATAGACAGATAGATAGACAGAGATAGACAGATAGATAGACAGATAGATTTTACACAAGCTATAGGACAGAAAGAATTTATTCTCACCCCTCCTTTATCACATTTTACTTTAACTCTAATTGCTTCAGAGATGCCGTTCTCAGCTCTTCCAAGACCTTTACCTGTTAATGTAAGACATGACAGCACAACTTTAAACCAGAAACCAGGTGTGTGTGTGTAGTATGAAGCAGGTACACTCGGGTATCTCATCTCACCCTGCTCCCAGCCGTGACGGAGAAGCTGCTGCTCAGCAAATTTTAGTCCGCGGCTTTTCTCCATTGCTGCTTCTGACATTGTACCAGATACCAGAAAAAAAGCTTACTTATGCCTTGTTAGCTAGTTAGCACCCGCTGTTTCAATCGTTACCAAAAGTTTTCCGCTTTAAATTAACCTGTAAAATAACCTAAGTCTGTAAAAAAGAAAGACTGAACAACCAAACATTTATAGCAGTACAAAATATACGACAATAAAGCATCTACAATCTAATATACCACGAACTACACGTGTGTGCAGACATGACACCGGAACTGTAGCTACGACTTTCTACTGACGTCACGCTCCGAACGCCTAATTCAATCTGGAAGATATTAGTACACTTCTGCCATCTTCTGGTCATTTTTAATAACTGCATGTTTTCAGCAAAGAACGTAGTGAGGTTTAATAAATTTTAAGAAAAGAGTCAGAATGTTTATTTTTCAAAAATCACCAATTAAAATCCAAGTATAACTTTAAGCATGTTGATGTAGTATTGTTTATCATTGTGGGTCGGTGATTTTGAATTTAATCAATCTTTTTAACCTTTAATTTAGACTTTTATATATGTTGCTGTTATTAATGTTGTTCTGAACTTCGATCTTTCTGCATTTAAATGTGTTTTGTCTGACTTGCCTTTTTTCAGTGTCACAGAATTTTAATCTTTAAAACTTTTGTTTATTTTTTTTTACTGTACCTACAGTCTCTCTGTATTAACTGCTAATATTCTGACCCTGACCTATTTCTACTATGATAAGAGCACATTTGTCAGTAGGATAAGTCTCTTTGTATTTGCAGTCTTTCTTGCATTTACATTCTTTCTTGTCCACTTTATATAGTTTTTTCCAGCTACATGTGCCCAGTGTTTGACCTGCTTATCTACAATGAGCAGAGGATGAATAGGAAAAGACTTAGTTATCACTTCTGGAGCTGCTGTTTATCCGGAAATCGTTCTTCAATGGCCAGTTTTAGCTCATCATCTCATTGATGCTATTTTATTTTCCACTACGTTGTTGTGCAGTCAGCAAAAAAAAAAAAAAACTCTGAAAGGGTTTCAAAAAAAGAGAGAAGAGAAGAGAAGAGAAGAGAAGAGAAGAGAAGAGAAGAGAAGAGAAGAGAAGAGAAGAGAAGAGAAGAGAAGAGAAGAGAAGAGAATGAGGGAAACAGAGGTTAAGGGCTTGCCCACTCCTCCTCCTCCTCCTTCTCCTTGTGGTTCATTGCCACAGCTGTATTTACCGTCTCACTCTCTTTTCTGAACTCTAGACAACAAGGACGAACGGGCTTCTTTCGGATTAAAACCTTTTTTGCGACTTTGGTGGAGTTTGGAGCGGGTTTTCTTATTATAGTAATTATTATTTAGAACGTGGTCTCCTGTGAGGCTGGGCGCATTTACCTTTTCATCCACTCTACCGAAACACTAATGCGGCTCAGCAGCTGAGGTAAGAGCTAAACACCTCACTGGCACTCTCAACACAACCGCCATACTCATACTCATAAAAGCAACATTACTTTATATCCCAAACCGCTGGATTTGGCCATGACCACATCTGCTTGGTTTTATTTAACTTTTATCCGATAAAGGTTTATTTCTTTGGATCACTTTTAGCAGACATAACGTTGGTGCACTTCAGCCGTTATAATCTCTATTCACTAAAACTAGTAGGATTAGTAGTTCTAATGTGTTTACTGAATAATTGTGATAAATGACCTGTTATGTATACAATATTACGGATTAAGCATTTTACACAATATTTCTCTTTGAGTAACTTATGTAGAAAATACAAACACATTGACATTTAAATAATTTCACCTTTTTTTTTTAAATTGTGTTTATATATCAATTGTTATATAATGTTATTAAATAAAGTTATATAGGGCAACTTCAACGATCAGAAAGTGAGTATAATCGTTTTTAAAGTATTTTAAGGGGTTTGGATTGTGTTTATTAAACTTTAGAAGAAAGTGATGAGAAAAGGCTGCTTACTTAGGATAGAACCTCTGCCACTTGGTGTGTGTGTGTGTGTGTGTGTGTGTGTGTGTGTGTGTGTTTGGGGACCATTTGATCATAGGACCATTTGTTTTTTGGGGGGTTTTTTCTTACAAAAACTTCAGCTTCTTTTTTTAAACAGCTTAAAGAGCCATATTTTATTCCCTCTAATTAACCCTATTGTTAATAAGTCTATAAATGGAAGGTCCTCTCAAGTATAGAAGGACAACTGTGTGTGGTTGCTTTTAGGGTTAATGAAATGTCTGAGTCACAGAACATTAATGTGGCATATAGAAGTTGCTGGAGGACTCGACTCTGAACCAGTGTTATAAAGTTCATTAGGCTTTTCTTTAAATGTACTGTATGTGTTTCTTCAAAGACTTTGTTGTTGTGGAAGAGTCTGTGGTGGGTCCAACTGCTAATTCTATTTGTGGGCTTAAGAAACCTTTTAAGAAAAACAATTCTAGAGCTTTGCTTTGATATGGTATGATGTGTTTGGCACGTCATTTCTTCTTTAGTACAAACTGATCGTATTTTAAAAAGTACATATATCTGGACATATCTCTCATTTCTCATGTATAATTTCCAGTTGATCTGTTAAATCTCTACAGCATGTCCCATTGTATTCTGTTTTAAAGTTCCGTTAAGACCAGTCAGTCTTTTTACGTTGTTGAGGAAAACAATAAAATCTTGCTGTTACTTTCCTGTAGTACTAAAAGATCATGCCGTTTTGCACAAACCCCACATCAATCCATTAAACATAAAACATTGTAATGGCCAAAATGACAGCTGTGGTGAGCTACAAAGATGAAAATTGCCAGCTTGACTCACCTGTTTTGTGAAAAAAACAGCTTTTTCTTATGTTTCTCATCCCTACATTATACGTTGAAATCTGGAGCTGTAATTAGGAACAGGAGTTTTGGGTGAACTCAAACTACCTGGCAAGAGTAGCAAATAAAACAACATCTGGGAAGCAGAGGTAGCATAACTGATTTTCACAGCAGATAATTTTCACCTGGTCAGCACCCTGCTGAGCCTCTCATCAGAAACAGACACCTGAAATAGCTCCTGGATTTGACTTAAGTATGACAGCTCACTTATTTCTCTCCAGGTCCAGTACTTTACTTTAATAATACATAACTAGTTTTAGAGGCTTTTTTGATGATAGAAGTATTTGGCTTGTACTTTGCTTAATATCAAGGGCAGCATTTCTGCAAATAAAAGCTGTTAAGCAGTAGCTGAACACAGTGATGGAAAGAGTACGTCAGTAAAAGTGTTGCTACCTAATAATAATAATAATTCACTTAAATACAAGTAGAAATACTGAAAAAAAACATGAGTGAGTAAAGAAGTATTTTGTATTACATGAGTGAGTAAATAAATATTTTGTTAAACAACTACTTAAGTTACTGTCTTACAAAGTATTTCAGTGTGTAAAATGATTTTAAACCATTCAGGCACAAGAAGATGTGAAAGGGCTGCAAACCCAGAGCTACAGTACCTCTCATATCGGTCAAACTTTGAATTGATTTGTCTTTCATGTCTTATGCATAAAAGTATAGAAAATTCTATTTGAAATTATCCTCCAAAACCTAGTCAGTTTTGTCTAAACAGTTTATAAAGGTAGTGATAATATTGAGTCTAGTGGTATTAGTTGCTGTATATCTGGTAAAAATGATAGACTCATGATAGTTCATCATGTAAGTGTTCTGTTGGCTGCTAATTTTTGTTCAAGGTATTCAGCTACAACAGAATAAATATGTTTAAATGAAACTGGCTAATGAATTTTTCTGTACTTTGAACGTTTATGAAAAACAAACGTAATAAAGTTGAATAAACCACTCGAGTTAAACACAAATTAATTATACTCAAAAAAAGGAAAAACATGGAAAAAGCTACTTAAATACTGTTACGTAAGTATTTGTAATTATTTACTTTCCTCCACTAGTGGAACAGGAATTGAACAGATAAACATTTCCCAGCTATAATAATAGTACAAATCATGAATCATGGGTTTATTGTATTGTGTCATTGTATTATTGGGTCACAATTGCCCATTAATTAAAGATGACAATAGCCAGCAGTCATGTCAGCATTGGGATATTTGTAGAGGGTAAAGGCATAAAAAACAACTAATACAGTGTAAGTCTACTCTCATACAACTGGTACAAACTGTCAGCTCATTTGCCATTAGGTAAACAAGAAAATCACAAACTAATCAATATTACTACAATTACTTTTTAACAATTATATGTTATATACTTTTTATCATTTAAGTCTACAGAAATTAAAAATATACTAAAGATGTAATGACACATGAGATACACTGCAACCAATCAGAAAAACAGGTATATTGCATATTGACTGTAGTTTTACATTAAAATTATGAAAAGTTTAATGTTACAGTTTAAAAATAATTCTTAATAGATATTAAATTAATTAAAAGGGGGCAAAACAACCTTTCGGAGGTAGCAGGGCCCACAAGTTAGTTTTTTATATTAAAAGTCCTAGCTCGGGCCAAAACATCTGCCCTCTTTAAGTTTTATTTGCATGTATGCCAAAACATGACTCAAAAATAAGCAAGATGGTTTCTGTTCCCCTATAATTTGGTGACAGTCCAGAGATAACAAATTTAATGGCGGTGCATTTAAATAATTGGTTCGATTTTTAATGTTCTTACCATGCAAATATATAAGCTTCTGTGAAATTTCAGCGCTTTGTAGCTTGGCAGTTACTCAGCACCTTGAATTCTACTTTTTTTTTTTAAATTTAGATTTTGGGTTTTTTTTCTTTCATTTCTCTTTCCACAGTTTCCTATATGCTGTACACCTCTCACCTTATCCTTCTTTTCCAGGAAGCAGCGCCTCGTTGTCTTCAGAGACACGGTGCAGTTTATTTGTACTTATGTAAAAGCTGTGTGTTTAGGTTGGTCTGTATGATCTAATACTCCCTATTTATGCTGTTAATGTGTATCTCAGACCCTGTTCCCTAATTCTAAAATGAGAGTGTATTGAGTTCAAATGCATGGAGTTGGCACTGGACTTGCTTCTGCTGGGCCGCTCCGGCCGCAGTGTGTGTGCTGTGGTGTGGGACCTTCCTGCTGGTGGTTCAGCTCTGGAGAGTAGCACAGCATAGGAGCCAGGGCCAATTAAAGGAGAGGGGCGAGGGAGCCTCACGTCTGCTTGCGGAGGGGAACACAATGAAATCTGATACTTTGAGGGTAGAACTGTAGTACTAGAGCTAAACCCAGCGGTTTATGTAAAGAGTTTGCTGTGGGGGATAGATCTTTAAAATGATTTTTCTTTGCCTCAGTTTTTACAGATTGATTATTACTTATTGTCTTTTTTAATCACACACATCAAAAATGACATTGTTTTTTTTTAAAAAGAGGAAATAATTCTGCATTGTTTTAAAGAGCTTTTTGTAGAGAATACCTGTACTTATGCATAATCCTCTATATGCATGGGCAGTATTAAGATTTGTTTATGTGACATATATATCCCTTTCTGCTGTACTGTTTTATACTTTCCATGTTGCAAACGCTCCTTAGCCGATAGAAAACATTATTTCGGTGTTTAGTAATAACTTTTTTATAGATTCTGCAGTATTTTTTAAAAATATGATACCCTTTACAATATTTTTGGTTACACAATATTCTTATTTATTAACAAAACACACCAAAAAATCCATTTGTGTTGTGGATTTTCCTACAACATTGCACAATATCTTTTGTTGTGGTTGTAATATTTTCATGCATTGCTTGGAACCTTACCATCAAGTCTTGGTGACCCTTGGAACTGTAACATGTAGGAAGTATTCTGTTTAGTCGATATAAAGAAAGTAATACATGTGAATATTTCTTTAGTATAAGAGAAAAAAAGCCATATGGAATAGACTAGTTATAGGAAAATCATTTTAAAACAAGTAACCGTTCACTTTGTGCCAGGTAGCTTCACACCACCTTGTCAATGATTTATTACCCTGACAGCACTAAAAAGAATATTAAGTTATTTTCTAAATTGGGGGGTACAGGATATTCCTCTGTTTTCCAAAATCATATTTCTTCTGTGCTGTCGCATAATGGAAAACGCATAACTAGTGAAGCAAATATGGCATAAGCAAAAAAATCAAGATGGAAAACTTGAGGCAATTATGTGTGTGTGTGTGTTTGTGCAGATTTGTCTGTCTATAGCTCTCTCTGTGTCTGAGCCTGTGTGTTTAGGAGAAATAGGACACTAGGATCGAGAATTTGGTTTATTCTTTCTGGTTTCACTAGGATAAGCACAGCAAATAGGTCAAGAGGACAGCCACTGTTTAGCTTTTCAGTTAGTGTAATAATAGTACACAATAATAATATAAATACAAATTCTCAATCCAGAAAGCATGAGAAGTTTTTTCCTGAGAATTAAAATAATATAAAGTATGGAAAATAATAAGCCACACTGCCCGAGTTCCTGGATGCTCTTTCCATTTTAGTTTTGTCCTCTCTTGTGTTTGCCCAGGACATCCTCTCTGCTCAGCATCTGGAGGCTTCTGCCAGCCACCTCTGGCTGCTTTCCTGTTTTTTTCTGCTTGAGTAGGACAGCAGGCGCCTCTTAGTTTACTGAACCTATTTCTTATATTATGAATCAACCTATTAATTATTATTATTATTATTATTATTATACCTGTAATATAGGTAACTTTGTTAAATGAAAGCAGTTTATTATTGATTTAAAGTACAGGTTATGTACAGAATAACAAGCCCTACTAAACCTCCAGTGCTCTAGGTTTTATTTACTGTAAATTGGTTTATTAGTTTTATTCCCATCCTGTATCTTTGTGTTATTTGTCAGTTTATTAGTCTATCTGTGTATATTGCAAAGCTGTATATTTCAGTATCTGCTCAGAGCGGTCGGACGGGAAGGGAAAAGCAGAAATTTGCCAGGAGTCACCTTCAGGGTAGACACTGAGTGTGCTGTGTGTTTTTCTGGACAAAATCTTAAACTTCCAGATGCTCTAATCGTAGCACATCTGGTAGGGTTTATTTAAATAAATGTGATAAAATGTTCACTATAACAAGAAGCAGATTTCTCTAGATGAGCTCTGCACCACTAAATGGGCAAATCATTAAATAAGAAAGGAATGCCCAGGCAGATACCTGACTTCCTCTAGAAGATAAGTAAAAGAAACAAGCTGAATTATGAACCAAATAACCAAATCAGATCAATAGCAGTTTGAAGATTAAACCCAGTTATATAATTTGGATTTAAAATAGTTTGTGCTTAATACAACACATTAATAACTGAAATGTTTCTTATATAAAAAGAAAACGGTTTTATATTATTCTTGGCTTAATTGTGTGGTTTCGTCATGTCTTTCCTGGCTCACTAAAAGCTCCAGCACTGGATAAAAGCTTGATCTGGGGCCCAGAATAAGAGCAGGAGCCAGGATTTAAAATGCTTTGTCCCTAGCACATGGATCCTCTCCCAGACCATGTGTCAGCCATATCTTTAGAAAAACCTTCCCAGATGTTAAAAGCAGCATTGTGATCTTTGATATGCACTTAGTGCACCTTTCAGTTCCTGCACAAGTCAGCATTCAAAGATCTATTGTTCTGAATTAATAGAGTTTTATATTTGAAGAGAAACTCCTGCGTGGGATTTCTTTACTGTGCCTGTGATTTTGCCAAGATTATAAAACAAATGTGAGAATGGCACACCTGAAAAGAAGCCTCCTGATATGTCAGAGAGAATAAGTGTTCACGTTAGTGTCTGCTAATAAACCTGCCAGCCAACATAAAAGAAATTTGCTCCAGATGTGGTAGAATTATTGCCTGTTATCTTAGTTTATTTTCAGGAGCAGCACAGATACCCAACACAGCTAAAAAAAATTTTAAAACTGGGTAACATTGCGAGTATTTGCCACTCATGATGTTTTCATTCATATCAGAGTGTTTATTAATAATGATTATAAAAGGCATTAGATGGGATCCTGTGCGAGGTCTGGAGTTCAGCTCGCGGTCTGTTAGAGGATATTAGGCTTAACTTAGCAGAAGAGCTAAACAGCTGGTGGGTCTCAAGCCTGGAGCTGTGATCCTTTGGGTCCTTTTGGGACCTCCTCTTTTTCTTAAAGTCCAGAATACTGGGCTACACACACACACACACACGTACAAACACACACACAGACACACACACTCTTTCTCTCCTCTTCTCTGACTGCACTTACTGAACTCTGTAACAAATTTAACCTTGATGAGATGTGTGTATGTGTGTGTGTTTGTGTGTACGCACATGAAATTGAATATACATATTGTAAAGAGAAAGAGAGAAAGATGTAAAATTGTTTATATGTTTAGCCAAGAGTTTGGACACCTCCATGTCCCCATTATGTGTTTTGGACCTGTATGAGAAACATGATAAAAAATGATGTCATTGCTGGCCATGTGATTGGAACACATACAAGCGATGACCTCATCTGTCCTCCTGATAGTGAGGAATAAACAGAAGTGTCTTAAGATCTTCCCTAGAGCAAAACTCAGCTTTAAAGTGTTGCCTTAAAAACAGTCCACTGTAAAGTAACTGTGCCTCAGTAAGTCATTTCACATACTTAATCCTTATTAATTATTAATTAGTTAATTAGTGTATATTCGGAGTCACTTACCTTAGAAAGTTTCAAAGATTTGCACCAAATGTGAATCTCAGACTCCAGTGCGGTTTCGGGTGATATATCTGGCTTGTGAAAATATTTTTAGACCTTATTATTCTTAGGGATTTTTTTTCCATTTTTAGGTGTTTTTCAGAAGCATCTGTGTAGCTAGTAGAGTTTCTTCTGTTTAAAAAACATTATTGCATAAAGCATGCAAAGTGACTGACTAAATTATGCAATTGATTTGAGTAATCCATGTGACTGAAACATGGCAAATAAACACACAGTGCAAGCAAATACAATCTGTCACAAATTTGGCTACTCCAGTATACAAAATCACAACAGCTACGTCTCTGTTTTCAGCTTCCACATGGTATGGGATCGGGTATGGGATTAATGATAAATGCAGCTTTTTATTTACGGCAAGCAATAACACAAATTTTAAATCAAGCTATAAATCTTTGTGTTGACCCACAAATGCAATAGTTTTAAGTAAAGCTTGGGGTTTTCTGGCGTTTCTTCAACTGCTTTGCAGAGCCATCATACTCAGGGAATAGCTCATTTTTTCAAGACAAATAGTAGTCAGTGATAGTCAGCGTGACTGCCAGCCACTGATTGAACTCACTGCTCAATTCCAACACAGAACATTTGAAACAATTTATGTGCAGAATGTTGTATTTTGAAGAGTAAGGGTTGAAACACCAGTTATTAACTGTTTATTGCTCTTTATGTGAAAATATTTTATTTCTGTATTTTTGAAGTTATCCTATTATACTTATCTAAGAATTTTTGCATTATAACATCTTTTGACCAGATTTTTTAACACAGTACAGAATTTAACATACTTATATGTTTTTGATAGATTTTTAGGAATAATCCAAATCATCTAGAATAATAGAAGAAGACGAAACAGGTTTGCTACAGGTTAGGGTATAAAATAGTAGTGTAGTATTATGAGTAATATGACTCACATTAACATAGGTCTAAGAACAAATTGAAAATGTGTTATTGTTTTTTAATTATTATTATATTACATTAGCGGAAATAAACATCTTATTTTGAACATCTAAACATCTTATTTGAACATTTTATTTAAAATGTATAAGTCCAGAGTCCTTTAAAATACAAGCACTTAGAGTATTGACCATGTTAACTCTGTAGAAAAGTCAGTTTTTCCATAAGTCTTTTGTGTTCTGAGCACATGTTCAGATGACAAGCCAGTGGATTTAACATGGGTCTAACATGGATCATTAGGTTTTACATAAACTTGTGTCAGCTCAAGTGTGTGCTTAAGACATTGACACATACAATAAAAAATAATATAAACATCTGCTGTTCTCTGTTGCTGATAATAAAAAACACTTTGGGTGTAATTGAACAAGGATTTTTAAAAGTGATCTTTTTACATTTCTAGCGCAATGTATGCATAGTTATTATTTTAACCCTAGATTAAATTAGTCAAATCATTGTAATAACGCAGTCTTATGGTCTGTCATATCTATCTCTGATTCATAGCTAAGTTATGAGAATATGGCATGTCACTGTAGAGTGACTCAGTGTTGGACACAATAGCATTTTAACCACAAGGTCACAACTCATCAGTCCTGTTTTTTAAATCTATTGTTCTTTCCACTTGACTTGTGCTGTTCCGGGTGGATGTGTTCGCAACCAGAAAAGGAAGAGTTGAGGTATAAGAACTTCCAGTTAGATTAGTATCTGATTTTTTTCACGCCAGTTGTCCCGTGTCAACATTCCAACGGACATTCTAACAAAAGTTACTCAGCAGTCTTGTTTTAGGAAAAAAACCAAGCTGTTAGTGTAACCACTAATTCTGAAAGCAGATTATTTGGATAGTTTCTCGATTACTTTGTGGTATTACATTGTAGTAGCCTCCTCAAAAGTCATCATGTTGAATCATTAACAATTATAATTATGATTAATAAAAGCCATAAGCAGTATGACATGCATTTGACTGAAATCTTGATGTTTGAAATGTGGTTCCTTTCTATCCTAGCAACAGGAAAGTACCAGATTTGCCAACATAAATTACCTAAATAACATCTATTAGAAAGCAAAAGTATATTAGAGCGTTTTAGCTATATTTTATGTGTGTGTCCGCCCTGTTACCACAAAGTCAAATAAGTTGTACTCTACAATTATTATTTTACATACAAACTTATACCTGGCAACAGGTTAAACCTTAAACTGTCTAAAAATGCATGTTATAGATTAGAGTGAAAGTTAAACGTGATTTTTGTAACCTCATTACAAGAAATCACCATGTTGATTTTTATAAATATTACAAATCCTTGGAACAAGGCAAATACAGATTGTTGTTACTGTATTACAAACTATGACGGTACAAACGGTATAAGATTAATATTAAACCATTTACCCCACCATTTACCTAATTTCTTTCTGTCTTCTTGTTCATTCTAACTTGTAAATGTTTGTTTTACCATGTCTAAGTTGGTATAAAGACTAATATTTAGACTTTACTTGAAAATACTTGAACTCAAAAGCTCTGTCGAAACCCTGGGTATAAATTTTATTTATTAGACATGTGCACGTTTCTACCCAAAAACCACTAAGCTATTGTTTATCCACATGTTCTAAATGAATGTACAGATGTGCTAACATTGAAACATTGTCAACTGTCGACTAAAGAGCTCAGCCTTATAAAAAAAAGTTTAAAAAATCTGATTTCAAAAAGTTTATAAAAATTAAATGATGTACAAACTGGACATTTACAGTGTTTACCATGCTATACAGAGATTTCTACATTTCTCAGCTTGCCTTTGCCCACACTAATATACTGCATATATAATTATGGTTGTGTATGGTCATGTTCTCGTTTAGGGCTCAAACCTCAGCATCAGCCATCTCTTGTGCAAAACACACTGCCTCTAGGTGCAAGGTTAAATAGTTGTTCTTGCTGTGTGTGCATTGGTTTGGGTGTATGTATGTGGTAAAAAAAAGTGAGAAAGTGTGTAGACCATACATTCATACAGAAGTGTGTTGTGTTTGTGTGGCCGGCACATGTCCCAGGCCCAGTGAAGCCACAGTAATGCGGTCTGTGGTTATATGGGCTCCAGCGGAGAAGCAAAACAAGCTGTCAATGCACAAGGACAGTTTCAATACCCCTGGAGTCGGCAGCTACAGCAGCCCTAAATAGGAGAAATCTGGTTTTAAATAAAAAATACTGTAGCAATTCATTACTGATGCTGCTGGATTAATAAATCAGTTTTTACTCTCAGTCAGTGGTTGAAAGTAAATAATTACTCATACTTTTGTTACAGTACTTGAGTAGATTTTTTCTTTTTTTTAATAATTAAATTATGCACAACTTTGCATCAGTAAAAATGGTAAAAATGTTTGGATGTTTTTTATTGATTATTAAAAATCAGTTCTGAAAATTGCAACTTAAACTATACATACCTTCAAAGTTTTTACAGTTTTTACAGTTTTTTCAGTTGCCCTGTCCAAACTTTACTTAAGTAACAATATCTTTATATATGTTTTTCATTCCACATTAAAAAGGAATGACAGGTAAAGTATTAATTTTATATTAAATATTACATCACAAATGAATTATTTAACCTACTTATAGCTATATTTGTAAAAATGGGAATAGATGAAAAAACTATACGCAATTTAACTTAGATGTTAACACCAGGCATGTGGTGTTTTGCTAGTTACTGCTGATGGCATGTGTGACGGGCAGTGTCTCCTCTCATAGGAAGAGATGCATGAAAGAGAGCTATAGATGGAGATCTGCAAAGGAAAGGGGCCACATATCCTGTTATTCTATTTTCAGAGGACAGACCTGAGCATTGTATTGGATTTCTCAAGAGCCAAACTCAACAAAATTAAGATTCTCACATTTTGACTAACAATCTACAGTAAGTGACAAATATGAGACTTTGAAGAATTGAACTGTTACCTGGAAATTGTACAAGTTGCTCTGTCTTATTTGTTCAACTGTAGAGCTGAGACTATGTGATTATCCTCCGCAGTAGGTGTTTGAACTGATGAGTCAGCAGACTGAAGGTTTCAAACTTCACTTTGCCAGTATGTGATCCTGTTTGAGGAAACATTTGCATTATCACAAATGCAAAGTGATGACTGAGTGAAGGTGTCGCTGCTGGAAAATTGAGTCTTTTTTAGTTTGTAAGAATAACCGCAGTCATTGTTTTGCTTACAGACACTTTTGTCAGCTGTAAATCACCCAGATAAATGAAGCCTGAGAGGTCAGAGAGTAAAGTCACAGGTATTTTCATAAATCATGAGGGGAGATGCTTTTGCTGTTTCGTCGCTTTCTCCATAAACCTGCCCCAAACGTTTTCCCAGAAAAACACATACCTTTCTCTCTCTGTCTGTGTGTGTGTGTTATTTTTTTGCGTGCATGTGTGTTTTCCCCTCCTCTCTGTCTCACTTTTTCTCTGTCATTTTTTTATTTTACTATTCACAGGGGTGGCGTTAGCACAAGCTCAGTGTTTTCCACTCTTTTTGTGGCTGTTTGGGGAATTATTTTGTGGCTTCAAGCTTTTTTATGTGCAACGCAGTGCCACAAACATCCCTAAATGCCAGTTGCAGTCATAACATTTTAATTGGAATAGTTTATGTAAATAAATGTAATAGCACCAAGTTGATCTTGAGAGATGGCGTCTTTCTAAAGGACTAATAAATGATCTTACTATACACATTTAAATGCGATATGAAAGGTTTGGGCCAATCAAAACAGAAGGATTTTGCCATACCACAGTCTTCTGAGCTACTAGAACATGCAACATGGAAAAGCAGGGTGTGGTAGTCTACTATATGTCCCACTGAGTCACTGACTCCACATTGTTGATGAATGTATGGACTCTGCCCCTGCACACACAAAAGCATACACCCCTTCAACACAAATCATGTGGCACTACCCTGAACCACAGCCACAGATGTGAGTACGTGTCCTATACAGAGGCACAGATGTGTTAGATTATAGAATTTTACTCCAATTTACTGTAACAGGGTTTTACTGGTACCACTGGTTTACTGAGTCTCTGAGCCAGCGTTGTGGTTTCTCTATCATTAACCATCTCTCCCCCCAGTCTCCCTGTGTCTCTGTCTATTTGTCCCAGTCTGAGCCAAGTTTTCTTTACTGCCCTGTTTTTGTGAGTTCAATAGGTTAAATTCTAATATTATTAGCTTATTGAAGTCAGTAAGCTGTTTTCATGCATCAGGGTGATTTCTATATGTATTGTTCATCAAGGTGGTGCAAAGGGTAGCTTTGCCACCTCAAAGCACCGCAATCCCCAGTTCACTCATTACTCGGGTTACAGTGTGGAGTTTCACATGTTCTCCTTGGGTCTTTATGGGTTCCCACGTGGGTTTCCTCCATACATAGTAATGAATTACATTTAATTTGTTACTTGAGTATTTAAATAACCTGAGTAAATTTTTTGGGGTCACTATTACTTTTCAATTATATTTTAAGATGTGTACTTTTACTTAAGTACATTTTAAGTGAAAAAAAAAACCGTTTACATTTACTTGTTACATTTGGCTTCGTTCCTCCGTTACTGTCAAATGATAATAAATATGAGATTTTTAAAATAATATGTATATATGAATTGTTCGCAAGTCTTATGAGAGTTTGGAGAGGCTGCTTTCAAGTGGCTTTTTGCGAGTGGCTGCTGCGAATCTCCATCTTAAGTTTAGTGCACATTTAACTGGAAGATGAAGCAGAGGAAGACGTGTATTTGTGTGTGTGTGTGTGGGTGTGTGTTATCGTAGGCAGATCAGCCGTGACCTCAAGTGTAGTCTCTGCTTTCACTCCAAGAAATGAAAAAATAGTTTCATAATGCAACATAACCAACTAAAATACATGAATTCCAGCCACAACCTGAAAAAACATTTAGCGGTAAGTGTTAAAATGGCGCCTATTTGAACCGTGTTAACAATCAGTTGGTATCTATGGGAACTTTAACCTTATTGTAAAACCACATTGCACACATTCGCTCATGCAAGCAATCAATAATATCTTGTAAACCTACAAACAAACACACATTTATGAACAATCGTTCATTCCAATCGTCTGCGCATTTTCATATCCATAAACTAAATAAACTGAACAGCAAACTGGGACATCCCGCATTTATTCATTTATATAAACAAAACAGAGAGACTTTGGATCAGAGGTATGTAAAAACTCAATCGTGTCAATCAGATCAGAAGCAACTAGTAACTAACTACTTAATTTTTTCATCGTTTTTACTTTTTTACTCTTTCTTAAGTAACTATTTCTATATGTGTATTTTATGCTTTTACTTGAGTACAGATTTTGGAAACTCTACCCACCTTTGCTGAGTGTCCATAATTTTCTTATGTACAGTATATGCAGGGTCTATTTCAAACTTTTACTAGTTTATGCCCTATAGTTAAATACATAAATTTATTGTTCAATAATGGAATTAGGCAGATAACCTAATTCAGACCGATTTATGTTTCTCAGATTTGTACAACTGAGCAGTTGATAGCTAAGGGCCCTATTTAGCAGTGGCAGCTTGGTGGTACTGGGAATTAAACTCATAACATTCCAATCACTAGACCAACAGCTGAACCACTGAGCTTCTCAATAAATACTTTTATTTTTCTCATTTATACTTTGACATGTGAACATGCAAGTGTTTCCCATGTCAACAACGTGTGGCCACCAGACCACATGGACTTGGATAAAATGTTCTCTGTATGCTTTATTTGTTTTTTAGTTAATGTTAAAAACTTAAAGCATATTTTGTGGGTTTTTTTAAGTTTGCATCGACCAAAAATGATTTAATGCTGGACCTTTTCTGATGGAAAAAACAAACACTAATAGGAAAAAAAACAAACATTAGTGGGGTTTAACCAAAAAAGTTTAACCTTAATCAGTTTTATTTGAGCTTTTCATTTCTGAATTGTAAACAGCGGATTATAAAAATGATAGTTATCTTAACCTTTTACTTAAATTTACCCAGTTAGTAGCAGGACCAGCTGTTTTGGTGTAGTAGACTAACATTGTATTTTTTTCTAAACTCATAAAGATATCTCCTTATTTTGCTACATTTGTCATTTGTAGCTGAAGTCTTATGAGTTGTCTGAATTTGTATAATGTCATTTGAAACTTTTCCTGCATCATTGCACCCCACTTACTGGTCATTGGTGCAGTCATTTTTTTCCCCTCTGTTATTTTCCTTTTCTCCGCATCTTTCTGTTCCAAAAAGTGACTAATATTTTCTCCTTTAATTAACACTGAGCCTCAAACGGGAGAGAGAACGGGAAAGGAAATAATAAGTGCCATGTGCAATGTGTGTAGAATTTAATCACTTACTCAAGTAGCCAAATAAGATTTTGGTCATGTAGTGCATATTGCAAATAAATTAAATTCTAAGTAAGTGAACACAATTACTGTATGAATAGATCCCCTGTACACACTAATAGTACACACGTCTTCCGATTACATTAGTTTGTTGGTCAAGACAAGTGTTTACTGTTTTCATGTAAGTGATATAATGTGTTTTTAAACTATGGTTTTTAATCATAAGTTATAAAATTGTGGAAATTCATGGTAAACATCTGAAAAAACAAAGATAAATTGGATTAAACTTAAGACAAACCAATGACAACTAATCTCTGAGGTAAAAGGTAAAGATTTATATGTCACTATTGCAAGATATCATATCTCTGAAAATGATAATGTTCTTAACATCTGTGGAGTCAACTTTAAAGCATCTTTTCTTCAAAAGAATCCACACATATTCCATCTGTAGTTTTTCGATACATGAAGATTTCAGACTGTCAGAACCAACTGAGCAACCATTTCTTTTACATATTGGCAGTTGTGTAATGTTGATGTTTGAGAATAGTATTACCTAGAAGGTTCTTAGCAAAAAACATGTTTATGAAACAAATTTTTGCGTAATTTTTTAAAAAGTTTTCTTCAGTAGGAATTGTAAAAAGCAGCTGACGTTTTCATATGGTGTTAGTAAGACATAAAATACAGTGTATATGCTAAGTAAACATTTACTCAAACATGTGGTTGTATCATTGGCCTAGATTGAGTTTGATTAGATTTTTGTTTGTTAGAGGTTCAGGCAATTCTGGATGCTTAAAATTATACAGGCTGTATTTATAAATTGGTTTTGTTTTAAGCTAAATTTTCAAGACTTGGATCGTAGTTGTATTTATAAATACTGTGATCCAAAGTGATGTTGTTTTTCTTTGCAAAAGTACGAATGTGGGTTCCATACAGTTGAGACTTTATCCCAAACATGAGGTAAGTTAATAATAAAGAACTAAGCGTGTGCACTACATCTGGTTTCATTCGTCCCTTGTTTTTGTGCGGTCCTCATGTGGCTCTAAAAGTGGGACTGCAAAACCCTTTTAAATGATGGAAGATCTGTAGATTGCATGGACAGAGCATGTGTGTGGACCCCTCACTCGACTTGATAAAGATTCATGTCATCGAAACCGCTCAATTACTGAATATTTAAGTCTTAAAATAGCCCAACGTATGGGACTCATTTAAAGTGTGTTTGTGGGACACACTTTAGGGTCTCAAAAATCAAACAATGCGTTGATGAAAGTAGTGGGGAAACCTGAATTCGATTCTTTCTCTTTCACTCCTTTTCTTTCACTCTCTCCTTGTTTTTGTGTTCAGCTTGATGTCTCTTTCCTATTTTACCAGACCACATAAAAGCAGGAGAGGGCAGGGAGAAAAAATCTGCTTTATCCATTAGAACCAACTCATAGCTGATTAGTGTCTCTCTGTTCGCTGAAATATCCCAGGCACCTCAGTTGTCCCATAGTTTTTTGCTAGTTACACATTTCAGTGAGCCACGTCACTAAATTCTCACCACAACGCTATCTGCATTGTGTGCTAGAGTAGCAATAACATGAAGCTAGATTAGAGGAGTCTGGTTTTTGGTCTGTATATCCTGTCTCTGCTTAGCCTTGATTTTAAAAGAAATGCTAAATCTGAATATTTACTTAAAATTTACATACGCTTTTTATTTAAGTATGGACATTTTCATATTTAGGATCATTAATTTACCCAAAACACTTAAAAATGTAAATGCTGATATTGTGAAACTGACAGCATATAACCAGGCACATGCTTTTACCAGATTTATGCAATGTGGTATGACTCTGTCACATTGTCATGTAACATGGACTTATAATCATTAGGCACGCTTTCTGTTTTCCACTATTTAAGAAGCCTTTGTGGTCACAACACTTTTAATGAAGCAAAATGCAGAAAAAAATTGGAGTATTTACTCCACACCAGTGCAGTGTCTAGTAAAGCCTGCAATTCCCCTTAATGAAAACCGTGTGCCGTTTCTTATAAACATCTGTGTTTGTGACTTTTTTCTTTTTTCTTTAAATTTTGTTCCAGATTTTTTTCAAACTTGAGGACTGAGGTAGATATGTTAAATAAAAGAGAAGGATTTTTTTTACATTTTAAAACCTTAAAACTTCAATAATTGTCTTGGAACACTTTCTTTAAAGTGGTTGTTCTGGTCATAAACTCCTAATCATCATTTATAGCATGCTTATTACAGCATTTCAGTATAAAGCATATACTTTAGACTTTAGATTCAGGAAACGGTATATAGGAATATAGGAATGCCTACAGAAAGAACTTTCACATAAGAGTTTTGTTACAATTTTTTTTTACTTTAAAAAGATTTGTCGTATAACCTGACATTTAATTATTTAAGTAACTGATATATATTATATTATTAAGATAGGAAGTTGATTCTTCGCAGTGTGTGTGTGTGTGTGTGTGTGTGTGTTCTCCTCAGTTCTGAGAGTGTTCTAAAGAGCAGAGGAGTCTTAAAAATATATTGAAAAACTTTTCTGTCCCCTTTTTCATTCAGTCCCCAAGGTCCATACCACCTCGATTAAAACCAGATGGTAAAACTCTTTCTCTCGCTCTCTCTTGCGCTCTCTCTCTTTTTCTCTTTTTCTACAATTAATTGCAGATAATAAATTATTTATTTATATTTTTTCAGTAATAATCATATTTTTTGCCTATTTTTTCTACTTAGTTAAATATGGGGTTTCAATGATGCTGGTGATAAAACCGCTCTGTAAAATACAATTTTTTTACATATCTGTATACATGTATCTAGTTTAGACGGTGAATGTGATTTTTTTTAAATCTTATTCTGGAGTAACATTTTTTGTTGATCCTAAATCGACTTTTTAATCAATCATAATCATAAGCAGTTGTCATCAGTGTGTGCTGACCAAACCTGCTTCAATCTATTTTTTTAATCTTTTCTTTTTATGTCCACAAACAAACTGAGTAACTGCTAAAAAAAAAGTTTATTGGATTAGTTGGCTAAAACAACAAAAAAGCTTGTTGTGCTCAATGCTAGCTGTTAGCCATTCGTTGCACTCTTGGATGCAATTTTTGAAATAGCCATAAAAACAGTCCGCCTTGAAAAGACGTTTTCAGTAGATTGGCAACAAGAACTGATGTAGCGGTGCTGGTGACCATGGATGGAAGTTTGGAAGTTTTACTTTCATATAATTTTATATTTTATTAATGTAGAATATTAGTTAAACTTCAACAAAACTAATCAAATAGGTAAATATATGGACAAAAAACCCCTGATGGCCCACCACTGAGTTTAGGGTAAACTTGTTGTTGAAAAGCAAAACAAAACAAAGAAAAAAAATCACTGCATCAAAAATCAATTAAAGGACCATGCTAATCGGATGTAGTTGTATTTTCATGTCAGAAATAAAACAGCAATAAAATAATATTATTTGCTCTTTTTTTTAACATGACTTTTTGTACACATACAGCGTTATATACGTCATTACATATCTCCAGAATGTCATGTGGAATTTAATAGTTTTCGTATTGAATTTAGTGGGATCAAAAGATTGTGGATTTAATCTACAGCACCACCAAACTGGCTCTGGTGGGCCCCTGAGCAAGCCCCTCGCCCACTTAACTGCTCTTTTGTATAAAAAAACAAGATAAATTTAATTCTCTCTGAATAAGGGCATCTGTATTTCAGTATCTTTATTATTTATTTCAGAAATTCTTAAATATTGTAAGTAAATACTTGTGAAGTCAAACACAAAGAACTGCCTTCATGCTTCATTACACTTAATCTAGTTCTTTTGAGAAAATTCATACCAAATGTTGCTAGAGAACAAAAGAATAAAATGAAAGAAAATTCTACAGTAAATAATGTAAAATTATATAAGTGATGTAAGGTTTTCCATTAGTGCACATCATCATCTTATGATTTTAAAAGTCTGTGTTGTTTCTGTTTTCTCTTTGGTTCAGTTAAGTTTAAGTATAGTTTTGTGTATGGGTTGTATGTATTGATTGTTTGTTCTTTTTTATCCTGTATCGATGTTAGCATGAAGTCACTGTGGATCTGTGTGGTCCTGTTCCTTTTGGGCTCTGTATGGAATCTGACAGAGTGCCTAAATCCCAGAGATCTCAATGTGTGCAGTCTTTGGGAAAGGTATGTCTCAAACACAAAGACGAAAATGAACCAACCCTCATCAGTTTATACATCTTAAGTGTAACACACCTTCTGACTGAAACCCATGAGGGATGGTAGTCATTTTGCTTGACACAACAGTTCTGTTTTATTGTTTGTTTTATTATTTGGTGTTTTATTATTTAGCTTTTACAATTTTTATACAGCACATCGATCAACAACTGTAGATTTATTGTGCTATATAAATAAACTAATCTAAACTGTATCAGTATTTTAAATACTGAAGATAGTAATCTTACAGAGTGGCTTTCTTTTTTCCATGTTTGGTAGTTTTACCACCTCTGTAAAGGAGTCGTATGCTCAGCCATTTGATCAGGTTTATGAGGAGCCCTGCTCTGAACTCTGGAGCTCCAACAAATGTGTTCGACACAGGTAAGAGAAACACACACTCAGTGGCATGAAGTTAAATGATTCACTTAAAAACACACATACATATAAAGAATGTCTCAGTTTTAGCTCAGTGTTTAAGGTGCTGGACTGTTTATTGGAAAATCTGGGTTCAATTCCCAGCATTACCAAGTTGCCACTGCTGTGCCCCTGACCAAAACCCGTAACCCTATTTGCTCAATTGTAAAAGATATAAAATTCTGTAAATGTAATGTAAATATCCAAATGTGCAGTTGAATATTTGAATGACAAGCACATACATGTCCATGGGTAGATGAAGAATGTGTAATTCATTAATTATTCTCACTTATATATATCTACTCTCTTTTTCTATTGTTTATACCTTCTCTTAATCTCTTTTTCAAGGATAACATATAAAACAGCTTATCGCCAGTCTGTGAAGATGGACTATCGTAGGCGGTATCAGTGTTGCCCAGGATTCTATGAAAGCAGAAATAAATGTGTTCGTAAGTAATAAATATTTTCATCTTTCTGTATCATTATCAGTGGATTCAGATATTTTTTTATTAAGCTTCATCTTTAATGTATTTCTTTTCTTGCCTTGATGTGTTTTCTAACTTGTGCGGCTGTGTGCTAGCCCGCTGCACCAAGGAATGTGTTCACGGACGTTGCGTCGCTCCAGATCGCTGTCAGTGTGAAGGTGGCTGGAGAGGAGACGACTGTTCTAGTTGTAAGTTGCACTTGTTTTTTCTAGAAGTGCACTTTTTGGTTGACTTACTCTTCACATTTGTATCAGAATATTAATAACTGACCCAATTCCCATTTCTGAGCAGATGTTAACAGCTGGAATTGGTAGTTATTCATATTTAGGTCATAGAGGTCTTGCACAACACGTTTTGTAACTTTTGGAGGTTAGCTGCATGAATCTAGTATGCAGCCATCTGTCTAGTGAGAGACTACTACATCCTTAATAGTGCCGAGCTGTGCTTTGTAAAGGAAATCCACGCAGCCCAAATGGAAACTCTGGCCTCTTGTACTGGGTGCAGACTTTAGCCTATTGGCTGGTCCAAGACGTCCCATTCTCAATTTGTCTGCTTTGCAGAGCCTGCTGATTATAGCATAGGATATAGCACTTCCTGAATGCTTAAGTGCTGAGAGAGTGGTGGGAAAGAGGAGTGGGTTATAATTTTTAAGCACAGCTTTCTTTCCCGATTTGCAACTAATGAAAAACAGTTTTAAAATTGCAGATTTAAAATTGCAGTTTTAAAGTTGCAGATTTAAGCCATTACCTAGGGCCTTGGCAGCTCTTATATATACAAAGCCTAAACCCGAAAACATTATGATAATGCAAAAAAAAGCGCTGAATTTATAATGGAACATAGCAACAATCCTTACACAGAACACAAACTCAGTGAAATCTCAATGAAAACTCATTTAGAGTTGGACAAATATTTATGTGATGCTGCTGGACAGGCTAAAAAGTAATAAAAATATATCTGTTTGTATATAGTTAGTTTGAACTATAAGGTGTTGAACTGATACCATTAAGACTGGGGTTCGATTCCCAGCACCACCAAGACACCACTATGGGCCCCTGAGCAAGGCCCTCAACCCCCAGTTGCTCAGTTGTATAAAGGAGATAAATGTAAGTCGCTGTGAAAATTCCTGTGTTTCTAATATTCAATCAGAATTAAAACAACTTTAAGCAAATTGTCCTGCTACACTGTGGGGATGTAGTTAACATATCAGACCCTTGCCATGACCTTCTCTCCCATGGGGAAGTGAAGAATTTTCCCACATCAGAAAACGCTTTCCTTGGAATTTTATATACAATACAGTTCTGCCAATTTATTTGCAAGTGCTTTTCTGTAAATAGCCAGGGGTAAGTTCAGATGCATAAACATCACTGACAGTGGAACTAAGGACACAAGGATAAAAGTATCAAACAAATGATTTTCGATTTTTTAAGTAACACTTTCTTTTCCCATAGCCTGTTGTTTATATCAATAAGTCCTGTATATTTTAAGGGACACTTTCAGCCAGGAAAATAATAAACATTAAAGCAGCATGCTTGGCTGTAGTTAGTAGGAGCAAACAAAAAAAAAACTGTAAGTCATTTGACAAGGCAGTGTCCCGTGAGGGCTTTGACCTAATAAAATTTATGTTGGTTGCAATTCTTTTGTTGCTTAGCAGTGTCTGTCTGCAAACGAACTCACATGCGGTCATTTAGAGTTTTTTGCTAAGTGCCAAACTGCTGTGCGAAAGTATCTCCAATCTGACTATTTGACAGGAAGCAGTTCTATCCTAGCTGTTCTTCATCGACGTCAGAAATGCTGTCAGCGCATTGCCTCCTGCTAGTCATTGCCTTTACCACCTGCTAGTCTGCAAAGAGATTTCTGTTACTACAGCATACACTTGTATGTTTGCCTAGATAAATATTCATTCTGTTCTATACACAGTACCTGCTGTATGATCTTAGTAGATAGAATTGTATAGTTGTATGTTGTACAATTGTATAATTGTAATGTTAAAGGCACTCATGGCCAGGTTACATTTTATTAAGTTGAAAGCAAAATCTTCAGCAAACTATTTTAATGGCATTTTTATACAAATATTATTAAACATAACCCTAAAAGAATCTTTCTTTAATAAAAGTATCATCCCAACTTACAAAGGTGTGTTTTTGTATCCAGCTTCAGCTTTTTTTTTTCTTTAAAAAGTTTTCAATGTTTTTTTACTCTTTCTTTCATTTCTTATTAACTTGTAACCTGTCTGCATTTATATAATCAATGCCTTCAAGGTGATAAAAGTTTATAAGAAATATAAAATTGCTTTAAAACTTTTTTTATTTCTTTATTCAGTTTGCATGCTGCAGCAGTCACAGTACATACTGTTATGGTACGACATGTTAGGAAAATAACATAAATATACAATTCACTTGTAAAAAGATAAAAGATTATATAATCAGGGTGTTGCTTTAAATAAACGTGTGGCATAAAAGTTAGAAGATCAATAAAATTATAACAAGGCTTATTAAGGGTCCCCAAATTCTAATTTGTAAATATAGATTACACAAGTTTAACTTACCTGTGCTGAGTGTTTTAACATAGTTAAACATGTCACATAGTTAGACAATATACAGTAAAACAATATCTCCCTGAAACAGATATCCCAGCTTGCAAAGAGTTCAGCTTCAGCTTTTTCTTTTTCTTTTAAAAATCTGATTGCAGTTCCCCTTACTGTGCTAAGGGTTTTATTGTACCAATTAAGTGTGAGACCAAATTTAGAATTAGAATGCTAAAAAGACAAATATGGATGGTTCTATCCAGTTTGATCTGGTTCAACCAGGTGTGATCTAGTTTGAAAAGTTGCACTGATATGGCCATTTACCATATTAACTTGCATGTAATGGTAATTGAAGTGTTCCAGTAGTTTTGTCTCTATAGTTAAACAGTTACTGGACAGCAAGCCCTGGCCTTTACTAACCAGACCTGCCACACTATATTACAAGCATTAAAAGAGTTTATTCGCTTTGTGTAAATTAAAATGTATGTACATTCTGGCAGAAAAACAGTTTCGGTTTATGATATAGATAGTTTAATCATGACTTTGCGTTTTCTGGTTTTGTTGTAGGAGTCAAACATATTACAGATATACTTGTGTGTGTGTGTAAGAGTAATAGAGAGAGAAAGAAAGACAGAGATAGATAGAAAAAAGAGAGAAAGTTGGATTATCCTCTTATGACCTTTCATGTCTAAAGTCTACCTGATGGAAATCTGAGCCCTGTGTGAGCTCTGCTTTATCTTCAGTCAAAGCATCATTTGTGTTCCGCTGTAAAATTTCTCATTTAAAACTCATTTGTCTTGCCAGTCTTGACTCCAGGACTCCGAAACATGATAGTTGTTAAATGTAGCACTGAGCTGATCAAAAGACCGTGTTAAGAGTGGAGGTAAAGTAATTCCTTGTACCAGCAGGTGTGACCTCTGCCAGCAGCTTGATTGTGACAGGATTTATGATCCGAGTTTACACTCTGTAAGAAGCATCATTTTTATTGTCCGATAATTCTGCATCATGCCTATACTGTATTCATGCCATTGACTCGCTTTTAATTTAAAACTATTCTAAAGTTCAGGTACCTGAAAATGTATAAACAGGAATTAATGCTAAAATGCTTTACATTTAGGGTGTTGTGCTTAATGAATATGCTATTTTTTGTTTTGTAGCATGTGATGATCTGCACTGGGGCCCAGGCTGCAGCAAAGAGTGCCAGTGTCAGAATAAAGGCCAGTGCGATGTCCTGACTGGATCCTGTATCTGCCCTCCAGGTTACACCGGCACACACTGTCAGGTGGGGTGTATAGAGACACACAGGGTTTGTTGAGTGCTTTAAAAGGCGAATAGGAGACATTTATAGCAGCAGTAGTAGTTGTTTACTATTGTTTTTCTTGCTAGCACATATCCAGTGCTGGCCCATCCAACAAGCCCATCTAGAGAACCCTTACTCCATAAAGGGCCCCCCTGCAGACGGCTCTTTGAATTATTTATTATATATATATATTTCTCACTGTGAGGTGCTACCAAGCCTGTAAGAAGTTTATGTGCCTCCAATGTCTCCAAAATTACCCACCATAGTTAATAAAAAAGGATAGATCTGTATAGTTCATACATGACAAATAACTGATGATAACAGGATGCAAAAAACAACAGTATAGATAAAAGCAGAAAAAATTAAAAACCCACACAGCAGCACCACACTATAATTTTCATAACACTGCCCACTGATATATTGGGATAACTGGAGTGCCGTAATGATCATAGTATTCGTATACAGATTTTACATTAACACATATCTCATTAAATTGCTCACGTTCAATACACGAAAAATATTCTAAAAATGTCTCATGTTAGTGATGTCCTGACCATTTAGCTGCTTATTAGACATTTTGCAGATGAAAATGAGGCTGTCAAAAAATCCAAATACTCTAAAGTTCCAAATATTTTAATCTTTATGGTAAATAAATATTTTTACACATGTATTACATGTTGAATATTTTACAATTTATACATATTTATAAATATTTATTTTTGTGCTATATCCTCACTGTTTTTGCACAAATGGGTCCAATTTTTAATGATCAGACCTACAGCCCCACAACCCTACATATCTATTATACAGCTCATCATTTGTTAAAGACTTTATTACCATTTCAGATCAAGAGAAAATATATATTTCTTAAAGATGCATTTTTTTTTCATTTACTTAAGTATAATGGCTTGATATTGTACTAATTTCTATATGGAACATGTCTGCTGACAGAACCCCTGTCCTAAGGAATACTTTGGGCCTGGCTGTGCGCAGCAGTGCCAGTGTGGAACAGGCGGCTCATGTAATAAAGAAACAGGAGAGTGTGTGTGCAGAGAAGGATTTACTGGGACACTGTAAGTCATATTTTTACTGTATGTAAAACATATTTTATCTGAGAACATAAACAGCTGTGTATGTACTGTATGTCATCAATGTGTCTATCTTTCCTTTATGAGATTGTAGTTAGTCAGGTGTGTCTACAAGGTGATTAAAATCTCTGTACCCCACAGATGTGATACCCCCTGTGTGAGGACGGGCCGGTGTGCCGCTCGCTGCTCGTGTCATAACGGAGGCATCTGCCAGGGGAAAGGGGTGTGTCTGTGCCCACCTGGATGGACAGTGAGAAATTTTCTGTTTTCATTAAGAACATTGGACACTCTCATCTAAATAAAATAATAAATTGCATTAAATTTGCTTCTCTCTCCTCTCTCAGGGTCTAGTGTGCACAGAACCATGTCCTAAGGGAAGATTCGGCATAAATTGTTCTCGGGAGTGTTTGTGCCATAATGGTGGTCACTGTGACCCAGAGAAGGGTCACTGTCAGTGTGCTCCTGGCTTCACGGGTGAAAGGTGGGTTTGAAACACAGCATGTAACAAGCAGAGGGTCAGCAATACGTTTTTCATGTTTCAAATCAAAAATCCAAGGTTATTCCAGCACGTATTGCTTCTGGGATGATTTGTACGGCACTTATAAATGTGTACTATATGTATACCTCTGTTTATTCTTACATGTTCTCACTCTGTAGGTGTAATGAAGAGTGTGCAGTGGGGACCTATGGGCAGGACTGTAAGGGTGTGTGTGACTGCACTAATGCTGCACGCTGCTATCACATCGACGGCGGCTGCTTGTGTGAGCCAGGTTTCAGAGGACCTCAGTGCTCTCACAGGATGTGCACTGATGGAACCTTTGGCATGCATGCACTGTGAACAGAGCTGTCTCTGTGACCACAAACACACTCTCAGGTGAGGACTATTGTAACTTTATGTGCTCTGTATTTGTGTTATTAAATAATATAATGAAATACAACCTTAAAATTTACAATGCTTATGTTTAAGCAATAGATGACAGTAGTCCCATATTAGTTTTATATCCTTCCATCATGGTCAGGGTCACAGGGATCTGCTGGAGCCTATATTACGATATCTGTTAAATATAAAGTTTTTATGGTCTTTCTTTATAATCATTTAGATACTATTACTTTACAGCCATAATTTATTCATCTTGGATGAAATTTATATAAGTGTCACATAAAACCAGTACTGTTTAATGCAGTCTCTGTAATATTTTTAAACATAATTACTGTATTCTTATGTAAATACTGTTATTCTGGTTTTTAGCTTTCACAAAAATAGATTTGAAATCTGATTTCTGTGGTTAAAAGTTGTCTAAAATATGTCAAAGCTGGTCTGTGGTCCTGGAACCTAACACACTCCTGCTAGAAATAGAACAAAGGATAGTAATAGTTCAAGAAATGTTTATAATATATGTTTATAATGTTTATACATGTACACAATATTGCAGTTGTCACCCACTGAAGGGAGAGTGCACGTGCCAGCCTGGTTGGGCGGGGCTTTACTGTAATGAGACCTGTGCTCATGGTTATTATGGGAATGGTTGCCTGGAATCATGCCTGTGTGTGAACGGAGGAGTTTGTGATACGGTCACCGGTGTGTGTCAGTGTGCTCCGGGATATACGGTAAGTGATACATCATTTCAAAACTTAGCTTCAAGGAATTTTTGCTATAAAATGTAATGATTATCAATTGAAAAAAATACAATTTGTTTTGTTGGGGGTTCCGCAAAGCGTTTTTCAAGGTTTTACAATGTCATGAGAGCAAATGTTTATGCTAGTTTAAAGGTACAATAGGTGATAGTCTTCAAAAAAAATGTTCTGTTAGTTAAAAATCTATTAACATCCCGATTAAACGGTCTAAATGTATTTATATGTATTCTGTGGAAGGCTAAAGACCAAGAAATGTTCATCCAATCAAAAGGTTCGGCCCAAATACTATGAAAGGCTTTCTTACCTGCCTGTCATCATGTGCATGTGCATTCTCTGTGCACCCTGTTAGTCTAGCATTGGTGCATACTGCGCAAAAAATCTGAGCAAATGTACTGTATTATAGTTTTCTTACCTGGTAAATAAAAGACAAATATTGTAGTAATGTTGTCTCTGGGCTCTAGAAAGGGTGTAATGTACGTTTTCAGTGCTATCAGGTCAAAGTAAGCATTCTTCAAGATGTCCTACTGCACCTTTAACTAATCCACATGCATTTTGTGCGACTTTGTCATTTTATCCAATTCAATTTAATTATGACTCGTCATTTTAATGGCCAGAAAATTGTGACTACATCATTATTTACATTTACATTAACAGCATTGGGCAGACGCCCTTATCCAGAGCAACTTACATTTATCTCATTTATGCAACTGAGCAATTGGGGGTTTAGGGCCTTGCTCAGGGGCCCAGCAGTGGTAGCTTGATGGAGCTGGGAATCGACCTACAATATTCGAGTTGGTACTCCAACACCTTAACCATGAGCCACCACTTCTACTTCATCAAATGTACGTCCCTTTATTATTTAATTTAATTATTTTAAAGATGATGCAGAGACAGTAATGTCTTTAATTTACTTACAAAAAATACTGCAAGAGATCAATCAAAGCAAAAAAAAAAACAGTGTTTTTAGAAAAGCTGTTATTAAACCAGAAGATCAATCACAAAAGAGTGAAATACCAGGAGGGACTGACATTGCTTTAAAGATAATATTATGATATTTATATATTTATGATATTTATAATATTATTATCTGTGCTGTCTACATTGTGTGTAGGGACGCCACTGTGAAAAGAACTGTAAGAGTGGATTCTATGGAAAAGATTGCGTCTTGGAGTGTACCTGTAAAAATGCTATTTCCTGCTCTCCTATAGACGGAACATGCTTCTGCAAAGAGGGTAAATTAATTTACTGTTTACACTGTCACAAGTTACAAGTGTATGTGGGTGTAGATTTTGACAGTTTATTTCACACTGCTTTTGTCTATTTCATAATTTTTTGCTGATGAAGCCATTTGATTCATCATCTGTTAATATGGTTTCGTGGATTCCTGTTGGTTTACAGGGTGGAGTGGTCCAGACTGTTCCATTCCATGTTCTGCGGGGACCTGGGGCCCGGGCTGTAATGCCACATGCCAGTGTGCTAACAAGGCTCAGTGCCACCCAGCTGATGGCTCCTGTAAATGCACATCTGGATGGAGAGGGGATCTGTGTGACCAACCCTGCCCTGTGAGTCTGCTTACAAATCCAGATATTAACAATAATTAGTTAGCAGCTGAGATATACGGAGATGTGGGTAGCGCGTTGAAGTAAAGCGCAGTTGTATCCCAGTTGTATCTCAGTGACCTTTTCCAAATCCCAACCCTTTCTTTCTTCCTCTTTCTTTCCTGTCTAACCACTGTCCTGTCAATAAAGGCAAAAACAGCAAAAAATTACTAAAAAGAAATATACAGCGCCAGGTCATGCTAGTAGGGAAAACCACAACAGAGCCTTTAATAGCTGTTATGAATTTAAATTCTACTCCTACCACAAGTTTGACAACCACTGCGTTAAATCAGGGTAATTCGTACATGGCTGGAGGGCTGCGAGACCATGCTCCCGATGGGGAATAGACTGCATTACTGTCTCTTTCTTATCTATCAACCAGATTTACACTTGCTAGTATGTGTGTATCAGCTCATGTCACACGTCAGATCACACTTTTTCCTATGTGCGTTCAGCTGCCCTGTTAAACACTAACATTCTTCCACGGAAGCATGTTCGTGTTTAACAAAGTGATGTACAAATGAAAACAATCAGCAAACAATAAATCAAGCTAATAATTAAACCAGGGTCTGTCTATACTTTCTGACTGCTTTGCATCTTTGACTATGACTTTAAGAAATATTTTCCATCTCTGCTTGTTCTTATTAAACAGGTGGGGAACTTTGGCCCAGGCTGCCAGCATAAATGTGACTGTCTCCATGATGAAGGTTGCCACAGTGTTACAGGACAGTGCCACTGTCTGCCAGGCTGGACGGGTACACATAAATTAGCATATTTTCTGTTGGATGAGCTTTACTGTAGTTGCTTATATAAAGCTAAATAAAAGTTAACCAAATACTGTTTAAGTTTTTCAATCATGTGCGTGCAGGTCCACGATGCACAGAGCTATGTCCACAAGGACAATGGGGCCATCAGTGTAATCAGAGCTGCTCGTGCCTCAACAGCGCCTCCTGCCTACCACACAATGGCATTTGCATGTGTAAGCCTGGCTACTGGGGACTGCAGTGTCAGCATGGTATGTAGAACCTCTAGGTGGCTGTGTTTCATCGCTTGGTCAGATTTTCATGTGGTTTAAACTAAATGTTATATTGTACAACTTGCATATGTCATTAAAAGTAAAGTTAAAAGTGCTTTAAAACATTATTGTTAAATAAATAAAAATGACAGAATTGTTAAAAAGAACATAAGTCATAATAGTTATGATGTGTGGTTAAATCTACTAAGCTGTAAGGATGAGATGCCATGACATGAAGGCTTTAAGTATTTGTACTGCAGTAATAATGGAAATGTGTGTTTCTAAAGTTTTCTTAATACCTGGGCGTTAAATATAAGCCAACATAAATAACGCAACACTGTTCTTTTTTTTTCTTATGAGCAATAGAAAAAATATTTGCCCCTGTGCACAGCGCAAGCTACAGAAAGAACTCAAGAGTCCCGAGCCCCACCTCCTGAACAGTTTTGAAATAATCTGGGATGCAGAAAACACTGATCCAACCAATAGACAGTGTCTGATCCAACCAATACTTTTGTGTCTGAGCAAATTCCATAATCAAGGCTCTAAAATCTACTAAAAATCCTTACAGTGTGAAGGTTAGAATACTAATGAGATAGAGACTAAATTTGAAATAGGATGTTCATAAACATGTCAATATGATGGTCAGGTGTCCTAATTTTGGCCCAAGAGTGTCTGTATTTTATTCACTTTTTATGATTCTGATTGTAAGGTTTAGCATAAACCCTAAAAGCAGTATCAACATTGATAACATACAATACACAACAAGACATAAAATAAAATTGATGGTAATGCAAAAAATTTAAAAATGAATAACATATAGCAGCCATTTATAAGCTAGTTGTTACAGATTCTTTTTTTTTGTCCTCCCAGTGTGCAGTCAAGGTGTGTATGGGGAGAAGTGCAGTCAATCTTGTCCTGGCTGTGTCCACTCCACCTCATGCCATCATATCACAGGCCAGTGTGTGTGTCTACAGGGTTATACGGGACCCTTGTGTGAGCAAGGTAGGAGTCTTAATATGCACCATTATAGGCATATACACATATGTATAATACACAAAGTATGTGTATTTTTTGTTAACTATAGGATATGTGTGATTTCTAGTGTGTCCAGTGGGTTACTTTGGTGAGCAATGCAGTGGTGTGTGTAGGTGTGCCAACAATGCTACATGTCATCATCAGGATGGATCGTGTCACTGTATCCCAGGATGGACAGGAGCAGACTGCTCTGTCTGTAGGTCAAATCAGCTGTATAATAATAATAATAATTATATCAATAATAATAATAATTATTGTTATTAATATTATTATTATTGTTGTTGTTATTATGATTATTATTGGTTATTTTGGTTTATCTTAGCTTAAAGTCATTTACATGCAAATGTATAATATGTACTCGACAAACTTCATTTGCACAATTAAATAACAAATACATCCTAAATAATGCTAAAAATAAGCTTTCAAGCTTTTTTTTCTGTATTTACTCACTAGCTGCTGTTGCCGTCAGTAATATGCACTACCTCTGTTGCAGTGTGTAAAGCAGGGACATTTGGAACTAACTGTAATCAGATGTGTTCATGTCCTCCTAATCATTCATGTGACCCACATACTGGTGCGTGTTTGTGTGAACCTGGACCCGGAGTGGACTGTGCACAAGGTATTTATGAATTAATCAAGTTTGGTGAAAAAACAAGATATCATAAAAATCAGTGCTTGAGATGCAGGAATTTACATGTTCTTCCTAAATTTCATATTTTGAAGAATTGAGCAGTAACTCAGAAGCAAATAAGAAAAATCTAAAAAAGATAATAATTTCAAATAGAATGTTCTATTATCGGGCAGCATGGTGGCTTAGTGACTAGCACTGTTGCCTCTCAGCCAGAGGTGTGTATCTCCAGCAGGGGTCTTTCTGTGTGGAGTTTGCATGTTCTGCCCATGTTTGCATGAATTTACTCCGGGTTCTCCGGTTTCCTCTCACAGTCTGAAAACATGTATGTTAATTCTAAATTGCCCATAGGAGTGAGTGTGAGTGTGTGTGTGTGGCTGTTGTCTGTATGTGGCCCTGCAATTAACTGGTGACCTGTACAGGTTGTACCCCTGTCTTTCACCTAATAACAGCTGGTATAGACTCCAGCAGATCCCTGTGACCCTAATTAGCAATAAACAAGTATAGATGACGGATGGCTGTTCTGTTATCATGGTATATTGTCTGTAATTGTATTTCTGGTTTCTTGCAGAGCGAGTGGTAAGCATGATGGTGCCAGTGTCTCCAGTGGAAAAAGACTCTTGGGGGGCAATTGTGGGCATTGTGGTCCTGCTAATCCTGGTGGTGTTGCTGCTAGCACTACTGCTGATTTACTACAGACGTAGACAGAAAGACAAACAAAGCAACACACCCACTGTGTCTTTTTCCTCCACTCGCAACGTCACCTCTGAGTATGCTGTGCCAGGTAGTTAATCAAGTGTTATTTAAAAGCAATTCATTTGAGCCAAATTAGCTGGAATGACTTTAAATAACAAAAATAAATTCTTATTTTATTGTCTCTGCATTAGATGTTCCACACAGCTACCATCACTACTATTCAAACCCCAGCTACCACACCCTGTCCCAGAACAGACTTCCTTTACCCCAAATCCCTAATAACCAGGACAGAGTTATCAAGGTAGTAATTGAGCATGTTGTCCACTATAAAATGCTAATGGAAGTTGTGAATACAAACAATTTTTGTATATTTACTTAAAAAATACTGTTTTATTTTGCTGATTTGTTGATTCAGAACACCAACAAGCAGCTGTTCTATAGTCTGAAAAATATGGAGCGAGAGAGACGAGGCTTATTTGGAATGGAAACTAATGCTACTTTACCAGCTGACTGGAAACACCAGGAGCCTCCTAAAGACCAAGGCAGGTCTTTTTACTATGTCATTTACTGTACAGTTTATTTTAGTTGAGAATAGGGACAAACCCTTCTACTTTCCCCAAATTTTCTGAACTGTATTGTTTTGCCTATTTTTAAATAAAAATTGGACAATATTTAAGAAGAATCACAGACATTTTAACAGCCGAATTCGGTCCAATTCAGTTAAGCACATAGCCGCCTAAAAACAAGAAGATCCAGTCGATCATCGTCTCAGCAGGAAGATATTTTCACATTGTTTTGAAGAAATATATTAATTGCTTTTTAAAGCCAAGCTAAAAACCCCTTTTTTGGGGGGTTAGTCTGATGTTACACAATCCTTTATAAATACACTTAAATAAAACCTTAGTCACTGGTTTAGTTGTCCTCTCCTTATGTTTGATTTTAAGAATGAAATGAATTCTTAATTTGTGCATTGCAGGAGCATTTGGAATTGACCGTAGTTACAGCTACAGTGCCAGTTTTGGAAAATACTATAACAAGCGTAAGTGCTGGTGTTTATAGTATCACTGTGTGCAGTAGGTTTGTTACTGTGATATGGATACCTTTATATAAAGTTCATTGTTTGTCTTGTCTTGCTCTTAGAATTAAAGGACTCCTGCATTGCTGTAAGCAACAGTTCTCTAAACAGTGAAAATCCGTATGCCACTATCAAAGATCTGCCTGGTCTTCCTCCGTGCACTCCTGAGTGCAGTTACATGGAAATGAAACCCGCTGTGCCTCCTGAGAGATCCTACACAGAGCTGCGGCATCCCGCCCTTCCTTCCACCAGTTTTTCCTGTAGAGGTAACTCTCCCCCTTATTCATCCTAGCGCATTTCATTCTGAATGTGTGGAAACCAAAAATCATTCTACAATAATATCCAAAGAGGTGAATTATAGCCTCTTATCAGTAACGCTGGACTGAAAGCAGTATTCTATCTGGAAATTTCACTAGTGCTGGATCTAACAGGAAACTATCTGTCATTTCAACAGCACATTTTTCAGAAACCACTTAAGCCAATGCAATAATTCTACCTGCTGCTTTGTATCTATGGGAAAGGGTTTTAATCCAGATCTGAAAGTAAGGAGTCTTCTCTTTGAGAACGAATAAGATTCTAACAATCCGAAAATTTACAAAGAGCTGGAGAGGTCACATGAGAGCAAAGGAAGGGTTAAAAGGCTAAAACACTGTTAAGTGTTACAACACTTAAAAGTGTGACTTTTTGTCTGTCTTAATAACTATTTTGAATTTTTGCTGAATTGATCATTCTGTCGTTAAAAAACCATAAACCCCATAAACATCGTATAATAATACTAGACTTTTAAATGTCATGTTTTAAAGTGTATGTTTGAATTAAATTTGCTGATTATTTTGGCAACCCAAAAAAGATGGTCCAGTTTTTCAGTAATTATTTGTGCAGTTTTAAATTATCAGTAAGCTGAACATTTTTATGAGGCAAAAGCAAGACATTTTCTTATTTAGTTTGGACTCTGATATGTTCCATGTCCCATTTTTTTCCAGAACAATGTCCCCTTGGAAATGTTCCAGAACAGGATCCCCAGAACCATTATGACCTGCCTGTCAACAGTCACATCCCAGGACACTACGATCTGCCACCAGTCCGCAGACCTCCCTCACCATCACCATGCAGACAAGCCCACTAATCACCCACTTAACATGTTCACATGGATTAAAATCTAGAGGATGATTTGTTACTAAAGCACAACCGCTGCCAGTTTCATTTCTATTTTTTACACAAAGTAGAGAGAAAAAACTGCCTCTGGACAGACAGGGGATTAATAACGGAATGCAATTTTTTCCCATCTGTATGACATCTGCAGAACGAAGAACTGATAGATAAACTTGCACATCAATCCTAAGCACACTTTATACGAAACTCAGCTTTTGGAAGAAGTGAACTAGTTCCTGCAGCAGCGCAACACTGCCATCTGATGGACACTGAATTCACTTTTAGAAGCATGATAAACATTTTTAACCGTTTTCATTTTAATTTGGTTAGTTATGCTTTCATGTTATTTTCTCAAATGAATCAAAAAATCTTAAATTCTTAAATGAAACAGACTTATCTTAAGGTAAATATTACATTTTCATCACAGCTACATAACGTGTCTTTTAAAAGCTGTATATTATGCACCACTTACATTTGAATCTTAACTTTCAGTGTCAACTCAGTGTAATCTTTTAAAAATTGTAGATATTGTAAATAAATTAAAGATTTTTTCTAATGCATTTTAGTCTTTGTTTGTCTGTCTGCAGTTTACATTAAAGCAGTCTGGATTACCAGGTTAGATTTTTTTTTTTAAGCACAAAGTATTTGAGAAATAAGAAACTGATTTTAGTTATTAACATTTTGTGCTATTTGTGCCAAGTTAATAAAATACAAGCAAACTGGTTATTAATCAAGTTCAAATATAAAAGTAAAGGTATGATTCAAGTTTATTTTGTAAAATTGCCACAGCACACAATATACATATGCTAGATATATTTAATATTTATATGTTAATATAATGCTAGAGGAATTTCTTTATTTAACTTAGTCTGGCTGCAGTCCCTAAAACATAGCAGTTACCCACCACCCAACTTTCCAAAATATAATAAAAATCCTTCTTTTGGCTTACACATCATTTTTCACACCTAGTGTAGTTTGGGGTTCTGTAGTACTGAAGAAAATCTTCCCAAATCATTTTTATACAGCCGATGTGAAATATGAACTAACAACAATCCTTCTGTTTTAAATGTTATTTGAAAAATTCTTATGTTTTTAAAAATCTCTCCTTACCTTCGATGTTCATTGCTTTTCAGTTTTTATGAATAGAAGGCTATTTTACTGGTTTATGTTACACTTTTCTCTGCCCTACAACCAGAAGCATACAGTTCAGCCAGTCCTTAATGTAATGAGACTTTTAAGCATGGCCACCCATCAGACTAGTGTCTTAGATACACACACAAACTAAACAATACCACAATGAACATACAGACAGTAACAGTGATGTACAAATTAGTGCTTGGTGCTGTAGGAGTAAAGTGATCTGGGTTCAGCCACCCCATGCCTACACTGCTAACAACAAACAGAAGTTATTAAGTATGTATCTATATATATATATATATATATATATATATATATATATATATATCTATATCACAACTTAAAACACAGCTTTATGAGGTTCATTGGTGTTTAAATAAATGTACATTTTATAAAATCTGTACAAACTAAAATTGTAGTGTGAGGTTTGCTTAAGACATTTTAATAACACACACACTGTACTCTTTTTCACCATCTTCACAGGCAGCTGCTGTGTTTGTTGTTTGTGTGTTCAGCCTTTACTTCCCCACAAAGAAAAAAAAAAAAATCAATGAGTGCGAAAGTGTTTTTTAATGAAAAAAATTCAAGGCACTGTTTATGCATACGCACCTGACATCAGTAATTACTTATGCAAACAAAAACAATTATTCAATAACATAGCCAGAAAGCAGCAAAGGGGAAACATTTTATATGTTCAAGATCAATACAAGAGGAAATAAACAATGAAAATTTAGAATTGTGCCACCCCACCCTATATTTCAAAAATACTAATTTAATTTTTATCAATTAATCAATTAATTATTTATTACTAATTATAAATTATTGTCAATTTATAGTGTTCATTTTAAATGCTCTTTATTCCATGTTAAAGTAAAAAGGTGGCGTTGCTATACTGCCTGACCAAATCCAAAAGCATTCTAGCACTAGCACATAAGCACAGTAACATAACATAAGGGAAAAGTATATGCCATTAATGCAAGCTGTCCAGTCCACCACCTGCTGAGATACAGAAAACAAGTAATGACAGTTTTATAGATTACAGTCATGTCCCATCTAGTTCTCTAAATGATCACATTTGCATTAAATAAAATGTAGGCTAGGAGTGTTTTAAATCAAAAAAAATCACTGAGACGACCACACAGAGGCAGCGGCGTGGACACCTGTCATCTAAGTAATAGCTGCTGCAAGAGAGAGTGACAACAACAACAATGTCAGCACTTTCAGCTGTCCAGCCTAGGGACACAAAATAATCTACATCCATAAACACTTTAAATCAGCCCTCTTTTACCAATTTTCTTTTCTAGTGTACACAAAGTCATTAGTGACATACATTCTTGTGCTCCATGTCTTTTAAGTTAACAAAAATGAAACATTTAGCTAAACAAATGATAAAAAAATGATTTCAAATCGTTTCATATTCTTCATTATCCTTGTACCTTAATGTATTTTCTATAACTGTTGCAGACAATTGCATAGATATTCGATACTCAAAAGCTCATACAAAAGTATGCCATATGTTTAGTGTGACAAACTTACAAAAGAAACGACCATTTATCATATGTTTCTCTCTTAATTTTACACGACGCTGCCTTTTAAAAGGGTTAGAGAATAAGAGCACTGTCACAAAGTGCTACCAAGACACACATCAATAACACCACATTTGTATATAGGCACAAAAACGTTTCTTAAATAAAGTGACATGGTCCTATTACACTTCCCTTTAAGACTGTGCTTCCTGATTTGTAGTATTTGTTTTTTAGCACAACTTAATGTTAAAAAAATAGTGTTCTAGTGGAATTCTAACACACTGAAAAAAAAAGGCAAAGAATAGCTTTACAGTATATTCAGATACACACCGGCCTTTTGGAGGTAAACAGGAGTACCAAGATGTGCGTGTTGTGTTGTGACAGCATTTTGTAAGACAGCTGAGGACGGTTCCTGTTCTTTGGTTAAGTGTGAAGTGTTGTGCCTACCTCTCTTCCTGAACATCTCTACAGAAAAGCAGCAGCCTAGTCCACATGCAAAGACTAATATACAGTACTGCAGATACAAACCCTTATATAGCACCCAAGCCACATGCAAGCAGTCAGCTAGACAATAGCACAGCATTTTATCTACCCTGCAGATTATTACATACAAAACAAGAAGTTAGTACTTAAAGTATGAAAAATAAAAAATATAGATGACTAAGAAAATAGAAAAAAAAGAAAATCAAGTCCCCCAGTTTGCACAAGGTTCTTGAATCTTGCTAATCTGAGTGGACATCATGATTGGTTCTGGATCTACATGATGGAGCAGTTTTCTGGTTTAGGTCCTCCCTAGAGAGACAGAGACAAAGACAAGAGCAGAGGGGTGGTAAAAAAACCTATTAGACTATTAGAGTATAATGAACAAAATGATGCTTTAAGCCAGTAAATCTTTTTTTTTTTTTCTTTCATACACTTTTAAAAATTAAATTAGTTACGAGTAGTTGTAAACAATTGTAAAACTTGAAACAATTCGTGAATAAATACGTCTGTTCCCAATTATTTATCTCTGATTTATGTTTTAATTTACTGTATAAATGAATTGTAATATGATTCATGCGCTTTGTGTGTAAACTGTTTACACAGTACCTGTCTGGGTTTGTCGATGCCCATGATGAAGTGGGAGTGGGAGTGGGAAATCAGGCCCTCAGGAAGTCCTCCACCTCCACTGCTGAAAGAGCGAGTGGCACTGGAGACTCCACTGCTCGCAGACACACAAGTGCCAGTATTTCTATCCGATGGCTGACCACACGAGCCACAGATCACCGTGCGGCTACGCAGATTATACTCTCCATCCCCACATGTACTGTGAGCAGCCTAGACCAGATACACAACCAAAGTAAAGCAGAGCTGCTCATAATGCTTAATCTATTTATTGTCTATTTGAATGACAGAGGTTGAACACCAAAGAAAAAAAAATTGCTGAAGTAATGCTTTTATATACCATTTCTTCATCATCATCTTCCTGGAACAGCGTACGTGTCACTTTCCGCATTGCCATCTCCTAAAGAGAGCATTAAATAAGCTAAAGCCATTTTGGTGAATGTCAACAGTAAGTAACCTGTAATTTTCATCTGTAACGTCAGAGGCAATGGGTTCATGTCACACCTCCCCATTGGAGCTGATCAGAGTAGTCTGGAAAAGATCTCCACTTCCCCAGGAGTTCTGAGTCTTCCACACAAGGTCAGAGGGAGGACTGTGGGTACCACCAGCTCCTGCAGCCCAGATCTGTCAACAGAAAAAGTGTAAGTTCAAGTAACCTATACTATATTTTAGGCTGTATGTATGCATCACAAAGTATAGACACTTTGCTGTCTAAGCCATTTTAAAACCATAGGTGTTAAATTAAGTTGCTGTTGCCGCCACATACTTTTGGTAAGTCTAGACTTCAGAGCCTGGCTGTAGAATTTGTGTTTATTTAGATCTAGGAGAATTAGTAAAGTCAGAGGAGAAGGTATGTCGTGCAGTCGGTTTCCAGTTTAACAAAAAAATCTGTGGGGTTAATATTAGGGGCTTCCAATCTAACCTTAAAAAAACTTTGAATGCACACATGGATGTGCTGGCCAGGTGTCCACATATTTTTGGTGTGTAAGTACTGTTGGTCTATTAGTATATATCAAGGCATTGTCATAAATTAATATGACAGATGTTAAAAATAAAATTGTTAAACATGTAAAAGGACTTCGGGTGCTATACACAAGAACACAGAGCCAGTTATGCATAGAAAGACTAAGAATATATTAATACTAATGACACATTATCTGTCACTCTTTCAATGGACAGTTTATTAAACCAATCAAAGGGACTCAACTGTCTATTTCCACAGAATCATGACAGACACCCTTTTTCACTGTTTAGAAAAACAATGATGATTTTAAAAAAGCATGACACACCGATAACTACGAGTGTGTGATGTTATTTTAGGCTTACACTATACCTTTTGCTATATTGTGGCACTTGAAAAAAAATCTAATAAAACACATACACACAGCTAAAAAGTAATTTGGGTTGAGTTACATTCGCTAAACACTCTAGTATTTGGTTAACTTACTGTAACAGTCTGTCCCGCTTTCAGTGTGAATTTCGGCGGGAACTTAAAGATGATGGGAGTACCAGAGCCCACCTGCCTCTTCACCTGCCAGTGGCCCAGGAGCTGGTCCTGAGAAGAGACAGAAAACCAACAGTAGAAATATTTAGAGGAGTGCAGTCATGATAATACTAATAAAAAGATAATTAAACTACTTTTTATTGTAGTAGATTACCTGTAATATACTTTATGGTATTTTAATCAAAGCTATGCCTTATTATTTTAAATATGCTATGTCTATATTATGAGCATCTAAAAAATAATTTTTAATATGCAGGTAGTTAACCTGCAAAGCTATCAAACAATAAAATGTTTAAAATGTGTTTATGATTATCACAGGGGTTTGATTTTAAATGCCTTAGATGAAAAGAGTGATTTTATCATCATTTTATCATTATCATCATCACATCACATCACATTGCTATGCCCATTACCCAGCAGACTGCTTTCCTCTCACCTGGTCAGATTTATTGCTAAGGCGCACATATTTGCCCTCCAAGTCTACCTCATCCACAGTGACCCGGCCACTGGCTGAGGCCTGTTGGGAAATTCGAGTGCGTGTCACTGTTCCACCAGTCACGCTTGAAGCCTCGCTGTCCGTGTCATTAAGGCGCCGTTTTTTAGCGGTGCCAGATGAAGTGCGAGTGCTGCTGCTTTGAGCCAAGCGAGTCTGAGTGTGTGTGCCAGAGCCCGAGGAACGAGTCACTGATATCACACGAGCAGGAGGAGGACTGGGAGACAGGCGCAGCCTATAGAGAAACAGTAATTAGTTTACCCATGTTGAAAATTGAGCTGCAGGATGTCAGCTCACCGTGAGCATTTCCACCACAGATATTTTTTGGTTCTTACCTCTCCTCTTCCCCTTCCAACAGTTTCCTGTATGCGCTAATCTCCATGTCCAGGGCAAGCTTGATGTCCAGCAGCTCTTGGTATTCGTCCAGCTGCTGCTGCATGCGTTGGCGCATTTCTGCCATTTCCTTCTCCTTTTCTTCCAACCGGCGGCGTGTGAGATCTCTTTCGCGAGACATAGCTTCTTCCAGCTCACGCACTTTAGCCTCCCGCGCAGCCAGCTAACACACAAGTATTCATGGTTATAACTTATATACACATCAAAAATAAGGCTTACAAATTAGTATCATGGAATAATAACATTTGGGGGAAGTGGGGAGCTGGATATAGTGTGGGACAGCTAATTGGTAGATCTGGGTTTGATTCCCAGCACCAGCAAGTTGCCACTGTTGGGTCTCTGAGCCAGGCTCCTAACCTCCAATTGCTTAGTTGTATTAAGGAGATAAATGTAACTCGCTCTGTATAACGGCGTCTGCCAAATGCTGTTAATACAAATGTAAAAGAGATTGAAAAAAATAACTTTATTAAAACTTCCAAAAGTATAAGAGAAAACGGAATTTAATAAAGCTTTTGCCTTTATAATGATGAAGTAAGACCTCAGTTTTCTGTGTCCCCTAAAATGTCATGGCCTGTTAGGAGTATTTAGTATAAATTCTGTAAAGACAGACATATGCATGTGCTTCCCTCATCCAGTTGGTGGTGCCACTGAGCTACAGAAGTTTATTTAAATAATAAATAAAAAAACACCACTCTACAGACAGAATACTCAGCTATTCTTGGTTACAGAAAAAGACAGAGATTGAGAGATTAATAGATAGAACGACTATGTTCCTATGTTTATCAAGAATTACTTGGAAAAAACGTTGGCAACCGAGAGAAGTGAGTTAAACATACATGCACATTTTCCTCTATTTTATTACTATAAAAACTTTTTATTAAAACGTTTATTTAAAGTGTGTTTAAATTCTAGGTAAGCTGCACTGGGCACAAAGATCTTACATAGTTGGAAAAGACAATTCCAGAGAACTAAAAGATAAAAAATATCTAATCAAGAAAGCAGATAAAGTCAGAGTGTATATAGCAGGGCAAAGGTGTTAAGTCTTTATCTCCCCAGAGGGTTTGACTGACAAGTTATTTAAAAAGTTTTTTTAAGCAGAAACAATAAATTGCATTTAAAAAAAAATAAAAGCTAAAATAGCTATATATCTAGTCCTCAGTTTTGGCCAACACTGTACATCAGCGAATACCCACTGGTTTATTGTTGATTGGATTTAATTTGGTTGACTTTACTTATTCAATATGTTTATTTCATTGGTATGGTGTGGATTGCAGTATCATGTTATTTGTTAATTTGACTAATTATTATGTTATGTTAAAAAATCAGATGATGATACATTTGCAAATAGAATTTATAGGAATTATTTTACCAAACACTGACATTTTATAAACACCATTTAATTTTGTATGCAACTTTGGTTTTTGCCTTTCATAAATATGTAGTTAGTTAAATTTAGTTGTTTGCAGTGTTTAGATTTTTTTTTAGTTTTTTTTTACTATTTGTGAGCAAATGGGTGTAGAATATTTACACTCTCCAGTGTAAACTAACTCGTCATATAACTTTAAAGGAACAGCCATATCTGACTGTTATTGCTAATCCGTTATTTTTGCTCACCTGTTTCTGGAGCTGGGACAGCTGAGCAGACATGCTCTCTAGCCTCATACGTGTCTGTTGCAGCTCCTCATGAGCGGCTCCGACCAGATGGCTGTTTCTGTCTGCAGACTGACGTGCATTGTCCAGCTAGAGGAATAAACCATTTCTTATCAAGTTCATGGCATTAGTCGGTATGCATCATCATTTAACACAAGTAAAGAAGAATACAATAATAAGGTATGCATATCTTATAATGTAAAAATCACCACAGCCAGATTATGCTACCTTGGCATTGTAGGTCTTTTCAATCTCGTCCTTGTAGATGCGGAGCTGTTCCTCATGCTGGCCTCGGAGCTCGACAAGCGCCTCAGCCAGCTTGCTCTCAAAGTCCTGCTGTCTACCGCCGTCAATTTCCACTATGCGTGACTCATACCTACGTTTCGACTCACGCAACTCCTGTTTATGCATCATGAAAAAAAAAGAGTTTTCTCATACTTGCGTTAATTTTTAAGGAGTATTAATGATTGTACAGTACTCACCTCAGCATAGATGTTCTTCTGGAACTCCAGCTCCTCCTTTAGAGTCTGGATCCGGTTCTCTGCATCCACTCTCCTCAGCATCTCATCCTGCAGCTGCTTTTTAGCGTCATTCAAACTGGCTTCCAACTACAAATACACAAAAACTATGCTTTACACCTTAATAGGGGATATATTATATATATAGAATAGAATATATATTCTATTACTGTAATGTAGTAAAATATACATATTTTATTACATTTCTACATATACTACATTACTACATATATAAAGTTTTCTCATGATGTTTCATCACCAGACCATATAGCATTTCTTTTTTTTAAAGAAAAAAGTTTATTTTAACTAATGCAACTGGACTACAACATACACAAATAATCCTTGGAAAGGGATAGCAAGTATTATGTATAGTATATATTAAGCTACCTTAGCCAACTGAGCCTTCAGATCCCTGACTTCAGTCTCCAGAGACCGCTTCTCTCCCAGGGCTGTAGAAAGAGAAGCATCCTTGGAGTTGAGAAGAGCTTCCAGATCCTTTAGCCTGGCCAGAGCTGACTCCAGGTCAGCCTCTTTCTTAGTGTTCCTACAGACACACGAGAGCAAGACAAAACAAAAACACTTTTATATTAACATTTGATTTAAAAAAATGCCTGAAAGTACTATACTACAGTTGCAATAGATTTGTTTTTAACTTTGTTTAATAGACAGCAAAATGTAAACTACACTTTGTGTTAGTTTTATTAGTTGTACATAGTTATGTATTAGCTATAGTTGTTTATAGTATTTTTTTATTTCATATGCATTTATACTGGTCTGTTCTGTTTTCACATGGCTTTATATATTAAAATCCCTCAGTAAATCTCAGTGGCTTTAGTACATGTATGAAAATATCACAAATGACAGTGGATAGCTGGTAACTGCTCTGAAAACCTGGCATTTTAGCAGACCTAATGTATAAGTAAGAAAAGATGCCATTATGAGATAATGTGCTGATCTGCATAACTCAAGTGTGCACATATGTAACTATTTGTTAGAGTTATTTTTCTACAGAAGTTCTGCAAAGTTATAGAAAGATATTTTTGGTGGTTAACTTAGTAAGTCTGAATCCTTTAAAACCTTCAAAAGATGACCTTAACTGCTCTTGCCACAACAGCCAAATAAAGCTTTACACCATATGGGTTTTACTGCAAGGCTGCTCATTTAACATTGGATAAACTCCCAAACAACATAAAGGCAAACATGGTTTAGTTAAAAGATCAGCATGGGACTGAATTAAAGAAAGAACCAGAGCCAGTGTGATGCTGGGATGAAACATTACAGCACTATAGAATTAGACTCTGGAGTCACTAATGATAACCAGCTGAACTGGAATGATTTCCACAACACTTTCCTCCATCTCTCTGCCTCTTCATAAAATATGAAACACCAAACCACAACATCATCTTCCCCAGCTGACAGATTAACTGACAGTTTTGTTTTTAAAACAGTGACTGTAATGACATATTTCTCTAATGGCAAAATGGATGATGATAAAGAAAAGCTTTGCAGCTGCAGCTTTTGCTAATCCTGAACATTAAGGGTGGAGAGCTAGACTCTATGTTTGACATGTCACTCAATGTATTTTAGCAATATACATTACATAAACAAGACATCTTAGTAAGCAGTATACAATTTTAAAATTGAATCAATTTGTAACTATGTTTTAGCACTACCTTTTAATAATTATTAAATAGATCAATAATAAATGTATTATGCTAAATACCAAGATCTTATACCACATATCCAAAAATATTACTCCAACAATCTAATTCTTGTTTTGGTCTTTTTATTTCTAGGCATGTGCAGGAATGTGTCCAGCTATTGTTTTAAAAACTCGTAAGGCCATTTCCTAATTCCAGAGCAGAATATCCTTACCACCCTGCTGCTGTGTAAAACAACCCCCCCCCCCCCCCCCCCACACCCCCCCCCCCCCCCCCCCCCCCCCCCCCCTTTCACTTAGTGTTTTTGCCACTTCAAATTTATTGAGGGTCCCAGCAAGACACACTATGTCCTGGAATCTGTGTTCAAACTCATTTCTTCCTAAAATGTATAAATGAAAGTCTAAATGAATGTATATGGAGATGAAGGTACTTTTTACACTATTCGCATGACAAAGGTAAAGAAGTGAAGACAAAATGTGGGTACGGAATATGACTGGGATAAATAAAAGCTAAAATCGAAAAGGAACTCAGCAAATTTATAATATTATTACATTGGTTTTTCACATGTTTTATATGCAAGAAATGTAATCAATTTCTTATAAGTAGAAGAACACATAGAAGTAAAAGAATGTGATGTGCAAAGGGAAAAAATAATCTAAAAAAAAGAAAGCAAAAAGCCAATGTCTCAGGAAAAGACAGAAAAGACAACAGAGAGAAAGAAAGAAAGAAAGAAAGGGAAACGGTGTGTATGTAAAAAAAAAAAAAACAGCAATGTGCCCCAGTGGTATTACTATTCTCTTTCAATTCTATAATAAAATTGGATTCACAATAAAAGCATTCTTGAAGCTTTCCTGTTGGGTGTTCATGTGAGCAGGGGCCCGGCTTACCACTAAAGGTGGAAATTCTGACTCTGATGTCTGAAGGACACTAAGAATGGCCTTTCCCTGAACGCTTCTGCTGTTGTAGACCAAAATAGTTTTTCACCAAAGCACTGCAAGCACAAGCACTATTCCCTGAACATCTCAAAACACCAGCTAACGAATGTAAAGGCTAGGAAAATAAAGGTTGACATGTTTGTTCTTCTGGAGGTTCCACTACAAACTCAAATATTTAAAAATCACTCAAGATGTTGCATACATTTTAGCTAATTCAGGATAGACGACACATGCCGTGTTAAACCAAACACTAATTCTTCATAAAAACAACAGAATTCCTAGCTACAGTCCTAACCCCCACACAAACACACACTTACACATTACCCAGACACATTACTACAGCCAGACAGTTAAAGTGCACATGCAAATAGATGCAGTTTACCTGTAAAAGTCTGCAACATCCTACTTATTTATTATTTATTTATTATGCACACGCTGTGCTCCTGTTTTGCTCCTGTCAAAGTTTACATCAAAGGACCACACATAAATGGTTCCAAACATGTCTACACATGGAGAGCTTATTCAGGATGTGTCCGGAGCAGAAACAGCACGCTCAGGGCATTTGTTTGTTAACTCCAGCTCTAGTAGTTTGCCAAATATTTAGAGAGCAGTTTTAATGTTTAATAAAAGCACCTTTCATTTGTACCTTTTGAATCTGTATTAACACTGTATTAACCAAATAGAAGTTAAGTAGTAGAAGTATCCTTTCTCCTGTTAGCTGTTTTTCTGTAGGGTGGTGCCATGTATGAGTCACTCCATAAACAGCCATATCTCAATTGACCCACTTGTTCCCAGCGGAACTGAACACTTCCCCCACGGCAAAAGAAATCTGAGTCATATCTACAAAGAGAAATCACATTAAAAATGGAAAAAAATAAAATATTTGGAATAGTGTTGAAATAGTAAGAGGTCTTCATATAAACAGTCTGGAAAAAGCAGCTGCCCAAGCCAAAAGCATGACCTTGACCATATACACCAGGTAGCAGGAACTGGAAGACATTTTAAAGGTTGAATAAGGCACATCGGACAAAAACTTAGGAGCTCTTTTATTAATTTTTAATAGACACAAGGGTTAGGGTTAGGTAAAACACAAGCCCACCTCTGATGAACAATAAAAAGGTGCAGTCATTTGAGAAATTATCTAGACCAGCAGGTTTAAATTTTTCAGACCCGCATACCCACAGTATAGATGTAAGGGCGTGTACTGTATGCAGAACTGAATCTCAACACCAAAACCACAAAGATTCCCTGCCAGCTGCTTTTATCTCCTGTCAAATTTAGCCAAACAGGCTTTGCATCAGTTAATTTGCGTGTCCACACAGGCTACAAATATGCACAACACTGATTGGCTTGGGATTTTCATTAAAACACAAGCATTACATTTCATAAATGTGAATGCACAAACTGTTACAATATGCTCCAGATATGCAGTTTAGACTACATCCTAACAGCAGAAGTAGCCAGCGTGGCACTTTAGCAGTGGTAAGAAGCTTGAGAAGAGGATGACTCACTTTCTCCTTCACTAAAGCAAATAATAGCAAGACCAAATCATATGGCATGTACTGATCATTCCATAATGAATCACTTGCTTTCTATACAAACATGATATACATTATGACAGGCTTTTCAAAAGAATAAACACAAGCAGATTCCACATTAGCTCAGTTCCTCTCAACAAAAAGCTTGTCTCCATACAGCTGCCTTTAGTTTAGAGTGGGATGGAGGCTTTGTGTGTGTGTGTGTGTGTTTGTTTAAAACCAGAAGAACAAACCTCCTCTCACACTACAAGCCTCGTGGCATGACCACGTGAGGATCCATTCACACGAAATAAACGGCTCTAACTTTCGTCCACAGAACCTCTTTACTATCTCCACTGCAGCTCAAAGATGAAAGTGTCCATATACATGATGTGTCTTATTCACGTGGAACTCATTTTACTCATTTAACAAATTTAATGATTCGAAAAATCAATTCAAAAATAATGCATTTCATATATAATAGAAAGCTAATTTATAACGCATGCTATAATGAAACGCCTTTTTTGTGTAAGAAACTGTTGTTAAAGTGGAATCAGATTGGGCATAACAAAAAAGAATGGAAGTTATACAACTGACTGAGTGAGTCATTCCAGAGTTCCCCTAATTTCAACCACAATTAAATGAGGACCATTCTTTCTGAGTGTGTGTATGAAAATACATGCATGTGTGTATGAGCTTGCCCAAAACCTTCTTCTGATTTATACATGCAGACTGACTCATAGATGCTTGGCAAGCTATATTTTAAAAAAGCCTAAAATCCATGGAAACTCTGAACCACACACACACACACACACACACACACATATATACATACGGCTGCACAAACTTTCCAGTGCAGAGTGGGAAGTTCAACCAGCAATATGGACAGCTAGAATCACTCATTATTCAAGTTCTACCACACAAAATGTCTTTGTATGCCTCCAAGATCCTGCTCTAGAATTTTTCCCCCCATCTGGTTTCCATTGCCATTTTAAAACAAGTCTGATTTTAGCTCAACAATTTTAAGAAAAAAGAACCAGTCGTTAAACATGAACAGAAAACCTTGGTAGCGAAACCTAATCACGATGCATATAAGACTGACAATAAAAGGGCCTGTCACCTTGATCATTCTTAGAAAGGTGAGGTCATATGAGATCACGTTGATGCTGCAAGACTGGTATCTGGCTCAGGGCAGCAACCACATACCCAGAAAAGAAGAGACAGGAGTAACAAAAGTAATAAAAAGTAGATGCAGCCTCATTTAAATCGCTTTTTATACCTCTAATCAGTCACTCCCGGCCTCTGGCCTGTTCTCTTCACATGCCTCATGCAATCAAACTGCTCTAAAGACTTTGGAAAACATGTGCGGTTTTTAGGGCGTGAGCTATAGTCATTATTCTGTCCTTTTTAGGCCATGGCATCCTGAGCAGCACAGAGGTGCGTTTGAAACTGCACTTTCTGGAATTTGTCATTATAGAAGGCAAAAAGTAAACGTTTTCCAACGGTATCCAAGAAACATTAACAATATTAACAGAGTAATACTGCCAATATGGTTTATGTCCTAAATTGTTTACAGCTGTAATATTTCACACAATGTAAAGTTACAGTATTCTGCATTGGAAAAACTGCTGTATGTTTACAGTTGGAGAAACAGCATTATTAAGCGAAAACGTGACTATCTATAAAACAATATAAACAGGAAAATGTGATAAGTGTTATTCCACATGCATGCTTCCACTGATATGCCAACTGCTGGAGAGCATCCGTTTTATTCAAATGTTTAATAAATACAACTTAAATGTATAAATTGGCATTACAGGCGATTTTCGTCTCAAAAGAAAATAGCGCTACAAACACATGAAATCAGATAATAAAATAAAGACAGTTTGATATGCCGATGCAGCAAAACTTCTAAACATGATGCACAAATCAACTATAAGCTTATAACATTTTCTTTCCAGACTAAAAAAAAAACAAAACGTTTTTTTTCCTTAGGGAACTTTTTCAATAGCCTAGGGTATGACAGAAATTGGCAGATAAAAACAGGGCAACTGCCAGGAACTAAAATACTCGTCTGTTCATGTAGCTGGATTGATCCGGTTTGCTTGTGAGCTACCATACATTGAGCAAACAACCTCTATGTGCCAAAAAGGTGTGTGAGCCCCACCCAAACCCACACCCACACCCACCCACTAAAGCCTCTGGAAGATGATGATGAGGGTGTGAATATTTGATGTCTGCCTGAGTCAGCATTTGTCTTGCTAAACTTGAAATATGTCCCTCAAACACAATGTATTAGTTTTACCTTTTGTCTACACAAGCAGAAAAAAAAACATTAGAGCTGCTTAGCATGTGGGGACAAACGGTTTATAGTCTTTGTTGAGTACTTCAATACTTTTATATATAATACGCATTGGTTTAGTTTTTAGTTGTGGCACTATAATTCATGTCATGTGGGCCAAAATGTCATTTAGCGCCATCGTTAGGGTGGTTTGACTTGTCTCTGTTTGCTGAGTGGCAGCAACAGGTACTTCCTACTGACCCAGTTTCATGTCTGTCAGTTACATCACCTACAGTTTGATCTGCATGCTGATTTGTAGCCAAGATTTTTTTTAAATCACTGTTTTTTAAGAGTAAAATATCATTACCACTTAGTTATATAAAAGATGTATAAAAAATATCCACTGTAACTAAAACAGTATTAGCCAAACAAAATTTAATTTATTAAAAGTTACTTTTTGCTATTTGGAAAGAAAAAAAACAAGTATAAATTCATTCTCCACAAACTGTGCTGCTGCTAGTGCATTTAGTAAGTTGGTTACTAGTTTATTTACAGCTACAAAAGGTAATATAGTCCCTTTGACTCATATAGTACCAATGACTCACATCTGCCACGCTTTCGTTTTTACCCCATGTGGCAGCAGTGTTTTGTACACATCAGGGAACAAAAAAAACTTTGTTCTGGTCACAATAGGTTAAAACATATTACACACTCACTACCAACACCTGTCTCTCTCTCTTTACACATTTGCACACACACACACACTTGACCATAACATAAGGCGCAGTGTTTGCTAATAATCAGGAAAAGCAAATGCTTGTGTATGAGGGGAAGGGGGCGGGTGAGGTGTAACAGTGATACAGTAATAGAGTAACAGTGACTGCACAGAGACGTGCCAGTCGTCTATTTCAGGCCATGTGTTCATGTCGAGCCACTTCATGTGAGGCCAAAGCGACAGAGGCAGTTAACATAAACTGATACAACATTATTTATTTGATGATAAAAACATTGTGTTACTTTGGCCTCAGTTGTTCATTATTTTCTTAATGTACGTAAATTTATTTTTTACTTGTTAAAAACACTTACCTGAAGTCCTGATGTTCTAAGCCCATTAAAAAAAGCGCTTTCATCCCAGACTGTTAATTACAACACTTAAGAGTTGTCTAATATTGCTCTAAAAGGTAGAAGTGAAACAGCAGTTAACAGCAGGTGAGTTTTACCTCATCACATTTGTGGACACAATCATACATTTTGTATTTGTATGGGATTTTATTTTATAGCTTTTTTTGCATAACCACCATAAAACTTCTTGAAATGTATTGATTAGAACATTGTATGTTAAATAAGATAGTGTATTGTATAACTGAGTTTAAATTATTTAAAAAAATATTTCCATTTCTCATTTCTATGAGAGGTTTAGGGTTATGAGAGTTTTTCTCTAAGACGGTCTGCTTTCTTATGGACTATAAAAAAGGCTGATGAGTCACAGCTCATTCCAGTCACCGGCAACTCACACACCCGTGGCATGGCTGCCTCATCGCCACGGCAACCAAACACTCCCAAACAGTGGTTGCTACTGCGGCAATGGGAGAGACACTGTAAAGGCGTCGAGCGTAAATCTGGAAATAACTAAGTGAGAAAGGCTTACCGGAACACACGTCACAGTTGCTCAGGGAGACAAATAGATTGTGTCCGCTCGTGTCTGCAACTGAGTGCTAATCTTATAAGAGAAAAATTGCACTGCTGCATAATTAGAGCCAATCCCAGAACCCTGGCCATGCAAAAATCTCTACTGCTCAAGGAAACTTTCCTAGCACACACTTATTTGCAGTTTATATACATTTACATTCGGGTTGCACGGTATTCGAAAAACACACACATTGTGTGTTTGGTTCTTTCGCGATATATATTGCAATAAGTTAAAACTTCCCTACATTACATGAACATTTCTATTAGAAAACGATTAATTATTTTAAAATTATTGTGGTAATTTTGTGAGAGTCTGCGTAAAATATAATACACAAATTGTAAGACATAAATGAAATAAACAGTGCTTTATGTTTTACTCGAGTTTCAGATGCAGAAATTAAATAATCGAATGTTAAATCACACAGCACAAAATTAAGTACACATAATCTTTGTTAAAGCTACAAAAATTATTGTTTCTTGCACCTAAATGCTTTAACCTGGCTTGAAAAGTTTACACAATAACAGACCCTAAAATTATATGTTAGGGTTTTACTCTATTATTAAACTTCGCAGTTCAGAATCACATGCCATTCAGTTAAATAAAATCCAGACTTGACTTAGCAAATTCTGCAATGTGACTATATGAAAGATGACACGCACATTGCAATTTTAATGCTGAAATTATATATTGTTTCACGTGCCTAATTATATACATAAATATATATTCACATGTTTAATTACGGTTACTTATTAACCTATTATGCACTGAAAAATTGCTGATAGATCAAACAATGCTGGCAGCCAATGAATGAGTCGTTATACAGTTACTAGTGTTTTCCTGATCTAATCAGGTTGTCATGACAATAAATGGAAGCAATCAGCATTTTTATTTTCACAGCAAATAAATATATCAGTGCTTAGATTTCCCTGAGGCAAAACAGATGAAACAGTATGCAAAAAGCACTAGAAAAGTTCCAGTTTCTCTCAGTGATCCTGATTAACCAGTCACATACTGTGAGCACCAAAGGCTACAATGAATTTACTAGGTTCGGCACAAGAAACATAAATAAATAAATAAATAAACTGTCCAAACATTATTGGAGTACAAAGCCCAGTAAAAGGAAGAATGCAATTGTAATATGCAGTTGCATGTCTTCGGTTTTGTTTAGCACTAGAACAATATGCCAGAATACCTCCTGATAAATAAAATTGAATGGTCGTTAATGAGCAATAAAAGATTTCCAGGTTTAACAGCCACTTGCGCCGTTAAATACTTAAGTCACACCAAGTCACACTGGAGTAAGCTCCAGTATTCCTGACAGGGTGTGGCAAGGCTGTAAGACACCTTCATTATTCCCACACCCCCAGATGTAGCTAGACGACATACCATTCCACTGCCAGATTACAAACCTGCTGCTAGAATGTTCGGAAAGCACTCGGAGCACTGTAAGGCATGCAGCTACTATGGAAGTAGATACGTAAGCAATATTCACTGTGAAAGTAATCCCCTTGGGGATTACCTTCACTTCAGAAACATTTCTCTTACCACTTACATGGTGAAATATAGCAATCATGTGGGTGTAAAACATAAGTTTAAAAAAAAAAAATCATGATTGACAACATTGTGTACAAGTCAGTAATCAGGGCTGGAGGCATGCGTGTGTACAGAATTCCTCTTCGGAAAAAATTCTAATTTATATTTCAAGGCTTAAAAGGCTTTAAATTAAAGGCTTGTCCTGTAAACTAGTTTATTTACTGACAATTTTAGATACATCACAGTAACTGAGACACAAATGGCACACAGACTTCAAAGGACAGCGACTATTAAACACAAAAATATTTAAGTTGATGCAAAAGAAAAACCCAAGTGAAATAAAGAAAAATTTGGAAATTGTTAATAACGAGACATGGAGAAAATATTAAGTTTATATTAAGATAAATGATAACAGGATAACTCCAATATGAATAATTCTAATCTGACTGGTTTAAATGGATACAAAAGCAAGCGTTCGTTAGAGACATTATGAGCCTCTGTCTGCCTGGAGATGTTACATATGGAGGGTGTCAGTTTTATGGATTCATACCTGGCTTTGAGCTCCTTGTAGTCCTCACGAATCTTACTGAGCTCTAGCTGCAACCTGGCTCTCTCCTTGGCCACAGAGTCAAGAGTTTTGCGGGCATCAGCCAACTCACTCTCGTACGCTGCCTTCATGCCGCTCAGCTCCCGGCTGATCTCCGTCTCCGACTCGGTAATACGCAGTCGCAGGCCAGCATTCTCGACCTCCAAAGAGCGCACCTTATCAATGTACACGGCTAGGCGATCATTTAGGTTGCACAGGTCTTCCTTCTCCTGCAGGCGAGTAATACGAGTGGGCGAAAGCACGTTGGATGCGCCACCACGGCTGGTTCGTTTTTGAGCCGGACTCTCCATTACTGGCCTTGAGGGGTTCGTAAAGACTAGCGGTGTAAAGCTGTGTGTGGGGGCAAAAAGAGAAGATTGAGCTGGAATATTATTGTGTTTAAAAGCTGATGAGGAGGAAATGCGAAACATTTTGCCCCGCTTTAAATAAAGTTGCTTAAAACGCCCAAACAAATCAGAACAGGAATAATCAGGATCAAACTTTGAGTACTTGTAGTGCTTCGAAATGCATTAAATACTCCACGTTTTCCACGACTCCCTTTTTTCGACCTATCCCTTCCTCAAAGTGCCACACCCCTTTACAAAAAAAGCGGCATACAAATTTGAAACGACTTCTAAATGATCACGCAAAACTCTGAAAGTAATACACCTTAAAATAAATTTCGGACAAATACTAAAGTAAACGTATTTGTAGAAAACCCTTTTGTTATGTTCCTAATTTAACAGCACAGTTATAAATGATCAAAGTGTTATTTAAACTGTGATGTAATTAGAAAGCGAGCAGACTGTAAAAAAACAAGGCAGAATACAGTACAATTACTTTTTCTAACTATTCTCCATTACACTTTACTCCACCTGAGGCACATGACCCTAAAGAAATTTGACACTCCCCCACCACACCCACCATTCCCCAAAAACCTTTAACGCTACACAGAAAATTTTTACGTCTACTTTAGTTTACCTCGCATTTCTATTTCATAAGAAGGCAGACAGAATATCTATTTACGCTGTTTTTTGGGGGTTTTTTTACCTGATAGCAGGAAGTCTTGCAGAGCAAAGCTCTTGTGGAGATCAGAGAGTTTGTGGAAGCCTGTTGTAGCTGCTACTTCTCTCTGTAGTAAAGAAGTTTCAAAGCGTCTGGTCCGCTGTGTTCACTCTGTCTCTGGCCTTGGCTCACTGCCTTTCAACTCTTCCCTAGCAGGAAAGAGTGAGAGAGAAAAGGTGGGAGGGACTGGAAAAGAGGCGGCACCACAGAGGAGAGCAGAGCCTTGCAGTTCTCTCGCTATCCCTTTTCTCTCTCGCCTTCTTGCCTTTATTACTGCTCTCTCGACCCATCTCCTCATGGTTCTTTTTATTTGGTTATCTTCTAGTATAGATTAATTCTAGTTGAAAAGTTAAGCACAATAAAAGTAAAAGTTCTCGGAATTGAAAAAAAAAATTCCTTACATATGTTCTTACTCTTCAGACAGGCTTGTCGTTATTTACTTAATGTCTGGGCATCCAAACACACAGGCATAAATAAATCATCTTGCTTTTCCATAAAATCCAAAGACATACTAAAAACCCCACCGGTTATGTATCTATCCATCTAAATAACGATTTAGACAAAGATAAAGACATTTCCAGGCAGACCACTTGTGAACACTATATTTATTGCAGAGGGGTGGCTTCCTAAAAATGAACTGTCCAATCAGGTGTGTAAACACAAGCAAACTGACAGACGTCTGGGAGGGCACTTGGGTTACGTACCAATAATTTTAACTTGCTCCTGACTCAAGTTTTCTGCTTTTCTCCGCTCTCCTACACATACTGACTGTGATTTAAACACATTTAAACACATTTAATATGCAATCGGCCCAAAACCTCATTTCTCATGACACAAAATATTATTAATATCTGCGACCCGTGTGATCAGTTCCTGTAGGAATTGTAGAAGGATTGAGCCAATAAACTCGACTGTAGCAGAAGCTCTTCTACTGTGTTTTATAAGCATTAAACTTTTCATTATCTATTCATGAAAAAAGACTCAAAGCACATTTTTGTCTGTCAAATGCTATAAATGTAAATAAAAAAACTGGTGAAACTTTTCTTTTTTCAATTGAACTCCAACTGGCAACAGATTGAATATATTATAGAACAGAAAACATTTGACTGTCTCTTTAATTCACCACAGAACACATAGTACTGTTATAAAAATGTTAAAAAAGAGAAAAACAGCCACAAACAGCAGCACGGTGGTACAGAAAGTCCCAGATTAAATCCTGATCTTGGATCACTTTGTGTTTGAGGTTTTCTCTGACCGGAGAAGTGGTATTACACTGTTAGTCATGATGTCTGGGTTAGGAAACAAGGGGCTGCTTTGAGATTATGATCTCTTCACCTTTTAGTATCTTCAACATTCTGTAACATGTAATAACTGATATTTTTGCAACTCTTTTCCACTGATGCCAGTGTAGTTGCTGCTCTCTTCTATTTTCTCTGATTTCAACTCTAAATTATATATAGAAAAGTAGAGGATTTTCTTTCGTATATTATGCAACCACATTACTAAAACCTATGACAAAACAGTAAATGTTTTTATATCCACAGACTCTAATTTCACACTTAACAGCAACGGGCTACAAATACAGTTTCAGTTACTATTCCTGTTGTTGGATTAAACCAGTGGGCCTTGATGAGATCTGCTGTTGCACAATTACTTTAAAGTTTAACATGCCGTACATTCTCCGATGCTTTTTTTTTTGCTTATAGAGGTTACAGGGAAATGTGGGATGGGCAGATGAGTCAGAGGTTTCCTCTATGATTCTCATGCCATATCTACCAGCAGCACACACTCATCTCTGGTACTCTACAGAAGGACTGTTGTTCCTACACCCACTGCATTCTTTACGACACGACACTATGTGCTCTTTCCCGGGAAATCCTTGGCTGACCTAAAGCAAACTGAGCACTGTTCTGAGATAACCTGAGATAAATCAGACTTCGGGGGACAGAATGAATATTTAACATGTTGAATTTTGCACAGAAATTCTAAGTTACATTTTTTGTTTATATAATTCACGTCGACGGGTTAGCACCTTCTTACTTTATTTAACAGTTACCCATAATGCTGCTTGGGTAGCTAATGATAAAGGTGCTTTTCTTCATATCTATCAACAGATATCAACATCTCACACACTGCACCAAACCTTTTTCCTCTCAATAATTCAATAATTTCTCAAACCATTTTCAGTGGGAAATAAGGAGTGAGAAATAACAATGTGGCTCATATGTCTTTCATGAAGAATATAAGATTTTCTTATAGAAGATGACTTTCTTTCATGATGAATGTCTTACTGTGAGATTACTGAACCGACTAAAAAGATTTGCATTTACTTTTTAACATAATTGTAAAAATGTAGCTGATACAGATACTTGCATTAAGACTTTATAACTTTTATATGTAGAAATTTGAGTCAGCAGTGGCAGCAGTGCAACAACCACTGAGCAAAATTAGTGTTTCTGTCTTTGCTACATATTATTAGCACTGAGCATTTTTAAAAAAAAAAAATATTTGCTTAGGAACAATACACTGTGAAATATACATGTAGTTGAAACCACGTGATTTGGGGATAAACAGTGTTATTTGTCCACTCTAAATAAAGCAGAGATGCATCAGCAAATAAGATACAAAAATAAACTAAACTGAACTGCAACACACACACACACACACACACACACACACACTGCTGCAAACACACACACACACCACACACACACACAACACACACACACACACACACACACACACACCTGATTACAAACTTCTACAATGGATTTAACAGAATAAATTAATATTAATGCACAATCTAAAGTATTTCCTGGGGTCAGTTAAATACTGCAGAATTTCTGTACGGGCGTCTGATAAAGTCGACTGTTTTTACTGGGACACTGAAGACGTGACTTACGCAAGATTCCATTATATTGACGAACAGCTGAGTCATGGAGCGGAAAGGAATGAGTTTTAAACCGTTTCACAACTTAAGTTCATTATTAACGAATTTAATATGAATTATACATTAAAGGTTCTTAAAAGAAAAAAGAAACTCACGGGAATATCGTCCCTAAACGTGCTAAAGTTTGGGTGAGTGTAAGCTGCAGCATTCCTTCTCGCTCGCTTCACCGTGTGTCTCAAAGACTCTGCTCCACCCTCTAGTGGACACTAAAAGCACTACATCAGCGGAAAGGATTTCTTCTTTATTACGTTTTACGGATTTCTGTGTTAACTAAAATGGTTAAAAAGTTATTTTTAGTCATTATGGAATAATTATCAGGGCCTATATAAAATTCTGGGGCTTTAGAGAGGCATGGGGTAAACAGGATAAGGGGGTTATTTAAGGGGGTTATTTAAGGTCATCTACAACAACATTTCATACGCCACATTCGGGTTCAAACGCAAAGCCATTATTAACCCATACCGAGGTGCATAAACATGTTAGCTATCTCTAATGTGCAGCACAATACTTTATATAAAAGCGCCAATACTCACTAAAAATGTAAATAATAAAAACAATATTGTCTATTTTATATAACACTTTCTCCTTGAGAGATTTAAATATTTCCTAATTTGGAATACAACAACATATTGACATAATGTATTCTTATTTTATATACTAATTCTTATTTTACTACAATACCTTGAAGGAGATTGTTTTTTATATTTCACTAGGAGTGTGGCGAGACACTTATACCACGAGACACGACGAGACACGAGAACTAGACAAGACGAGATTTTAGGAAAAAAAAAATCCTCAATAAGGATATCGTTACATTCTTATGAGACCAGTCAGATCTCGCGGGATACATTGGCTCACACCTCTATATTTAATCAATTCCATAGTCACATATTTCTGGAGTAAATAACATGGCTTTACATGCGTGTTCCTCCCCCAAAAGCACTAAGCAAACCATGTGTTTTACACTTTTTCAGATTTATACATCCAAATGAACTTCTGCTACGTATCAAGCAACTGTTAACATTATACATAAAATCCATTATTAGAGGTATTATACCAAAATATTATGTTATCAACAGCATGACTGGTTAACAATGATTGGTTAAGCTGAAAAATAAACAACTATTTTATTTATATACACAGTGGAATCAAACAGGCACAGAAGCTCTATTACACTATCATCGAACCATTCGTTTAATTTTATATCTGTATAATATAAACAGTGACAGCAGCTGTGGTTACATTTTTCTGAACTCTAAAGCCACTTTGTCAAACACTTTTATTTATCCTGTGCTGATCCCCTGGAAACAATAGCGCAGACCTGTTTCAACATCTCAGTCAAGCTGTTCCACTGGTAAATAAAGCTTTTAATAATTACAGCCTGCACACGCAAATGCAGATGGATGCCCTATGTTTCATATGCAGGTTTTAGTGTTGCTGTATACAGTAAGCTTTTTTATGGGTGGAACAGTAACTTAATAAACTAAAACATATAATTAGGTCTTAAAGTCAGTGTTCTGCTAAAGAAAACTAGTGCTTTCTAATTTAAAGAACATAAAGTTCTTCTATTAATTCATCTCACTTTTCCAAAAATATGCGATTCAGTTGTAATTTATGCATGTATTGTTCTTTTTATATACATAGGATCAATGGACAGATTGATGAAAAATGAGTGATGAAAAATGAGACACCCCCCCATCAACAACAACAATATTTTTTAAGAAATCCAAAATATTGTAAGAAGCCACCCCAAAAAAATATTAGTGTAAACACAAGCCCATTGTTCTGCAGTAAAAATCTCATTTCCAGGTTATTATATATAAACTTCATTGACCCTGAACAATCAACTGCTTACTTCACCACTAATACCTTCCCCCACCAGTAGTATTCTGGTCATTTACTGGATTCTCTTTGCAAGTCAGGAAAGTGCATTTAATAACATGCAAACTCAATCGGAGGCACAACCCTAATCAAATCCTCTCCCTGGAGGTGTAAGGCAAACATGCAAACTACTAAGCCACCATGCGTCTAGTTAGGAATATCCTTCTAAGCAAATCATTGACGTTATGCAGTCAGTCTAAGCTTTGAAGCGTCTATCAAGAAGACACTGCACTTTCAGGTGAAGTTTTATAGTTATGCTAGTGGTTTTTACCCTTTAATTAAGTTTTTAAATTAAATGGGGATTATTTTAGATATACCTTCAGTTAGGCTAATTTTTAAAGCACTCTACTAAGTAATCTCTACTCTTACAGTGTTTAACTTTTAACCTACTCTTGCTGATTGTTTAACCACTGCTGCCATTTTAAAGCAGTTGAACGTGGTACACAGGTGGTATATTTGTTAACTACTAGCGACCTCTTGTGGACACTGGAAGCCATGACATAGAAACCATTTTCAACACGTTCGGGAAATGTGGAAGCGCCAAAATAATTACGAATGAATTTTAGAATGAAATGTTTTTCCCGGTTATATCTTCAAAGTTAGTTGTTGCCTTAATTATTTTACTTTTTTCAACCTTTTTATATCGTAAAATGTGCCGCAAAATGCAGGTTTTCATGTTCTAGAACTCAAAAATTATTGGCTTATTGGGGATCAAACTATGAACTATGAAAAGATCAGATGTCCAGATATCAGGCCACGACTTTAGGCTTCATGTCTTGTCATCATGTATTAAACTCACCATCATGTAATAAACCTACCTGCAGCTGATCATTATAACAATAATACTGATTATTATTGCAATAAAAAGTAAATAAAATACATGTAAATGAGCAAAACTGAAATGAGCAAAAAAAAATCCAAAATCTGTCCCCTGATGCACAAATCTACTTGGATCTATTTTGATTAGGATATTTTACACTATTTTGGTTAATAGCTGTTAATAATTACAAGGGATGATTATACGTTATGGAGCTTTATATGAAGAGTTAAAACAGGTTACCACATGGTTATAATCCAAACAGACATGATCAAATGGTTGGGCATATTAAATCATCTGATATAAAGCTCTCAATCAAACTATCAAATCAACATGGACTCTCAATTACATATTTGCAGCTAACATTTATCGGCTACAATGCCATCTTACATAATGTGAGAGGGCTTTTGTTATTGCTCATCGTATCAATATTGTAATTACTAATACTCTTCTTAAAAATTGTTGCCTTCGACTTTTTAAATCTGAAATGATGTGAAATTATGTAATACATACAGTGGTGTATGTCTTAAAATACAATGAATGTGATGGTTTTTGTCTTAGTTTTAGTTAGTGAATAGCGCAGGGCAGGCAAATTTCAATTATCAAAAATGCAGGGGTCGATTACTGTTTTTGCAAAACTGCCAAACTTCTGCTAGTGACATACATGCGCCTTCAAAATCTATATCCAGATGGTTTATACGTCAATAGGCCCAGGAGGACAAAAACAAAGAAGCAATTCACATTAAGAGTAAACATACTCGCTAGTAACAGACTAGAGAAGAAAAACAGCTAAAGCTATTTGGAAAAACCTTGTAATGTTGTGAGTGTGTGTATTTATAGATCTGAGGAAATGGAAAACAGCTGCTACTCTCCATTACAATAGTGCTGATGGAGACCTCTGGTGGACACAAGAGGAATTGCAGTAAACGTGGAAAAAAAGGAACAACTGTAACAAGAACCATGATGTTATTTCATCATTATTAATTTATTCAGTTTATCAAGAATATTCAACATAATTTTATCGTTTTTATATTTGCAGTACAAGATGAAACAAATATATACAACAAACAAACAAACGCCAAGGGGTCATTTCAACTTTGGCCTTCCTAAATAAGGAAAGCATTAAAGCACTAAAGCAAAGCCTGACCAGGATTATTAACCTGCAATTTTACTACATGTAAAAAGTAAGAGGTTTTATAACTCTGCAATTTTAATGCAATAATTGGTGAGAGATATATATTTCAATTAAATGTAAAACATTCATTGTTTAATAAATAAATTTCACAGAAATAACAATACTGAACTAAGCCGTTTCATTATATTTTAGATTAAAAGTATTCATTTTAAACTACACTGAGTAATCCATGCAACATTGACAGGTGGACCCAAAAATGACTTATATTAAAGTAAAATATAGCAAAGAGGATCAGAGGAGATACCGATCTAATATAGGATAAAACAATAGAATTTTACATTATTCATGTTGCCTGCTAGGTAAATGTCCTTGTGGTGTCCGTTATTTGAGGCTAAAGAAACAGACGTAAAGAATGTACAGAGCTTAATCTCAAGGGCAAAAACACACAGAAAATGTCCTTCCCATCAATCACGCAAAAAAAAATGTTGTAGCAGCGTCATGCAGTTACATAGACGAACACGGTGGTACTGCTTGTAGCTCTCACACACTAAGAAAGCTACATTTACTACGATAGTGTAAGAAAAAAGGGTAAGCATTAATACTTTAAAATGATATTCATTAAGATTCCCATTTTCTTGCTTTTTACTTGTTATAGTTTCATTGTTTATTGTTTAGATGATGTCATTGATAATTATTTATTTATTTATTTTAAAAAAATGTCATTTATATAATTGTAGATGACTCTTTCTGTGAGTCGGAGTACAATCATGCAGTGGATATGTTTAATATGACATAATTTCTGCCATTATAGATAAGTAGGCTGTAATTAAATGGGTACAGTTGACACATAGATCATTATATGAATTGGTGCAGCAGATCAATAGGGAAGCTTAAATGTCAGTTAAGTTTTTTTCTTGCAGCATGAAAATCATCAGTTACACCCTGTGTTTGTCAAACGTAAGGCAGGATGAAACCTCTGTATTACTATTTATACATAAAATAATAAAGCCTTATTAAATGACATTTTTTTAATAAAGTAAAAAGAAGTTTTTAAATGAAGTACAATGTAGTATTTGTTGTGTCGGTTTTGATTGTCTGCATAAAATCTGTACCATATAGGTCTTATATTGTACAACTCTTTATTCGGATGTGTGATGTTTTTGTATTATAGCTAAGAAAAGATTTTTCTTAGCTATAATTATGTCAGTCATCTGTTATCAAGCATGTATTCAATTTCTTTGCGATTGAATACATTTTTTAAAGAATAATTTAATTATTATTTTTATCGATGTGTTTCTGGCTGTTAAATGTACAGTAAATATACTGGAAACACGTGTCAGGTTGCTAAAACATTTTTGTAGAATTTACCCATGAATTTCTGAGCAAGCTCCATTAGATACTCACACTGCTCAGAACAGTACACAGTACAACACCGCACTATCATTTATATATGCCAGTCGTTATTTATTTTAATCTTTTTTTCTAATCGAAAAGTCTTTTACTTTTGGAATGGAAATGACTTCATGTTACAGTACCCACTTCATTCTGGACAGTGTTGGGGAAGGAAAGGACATGAGGCAGAAATACACTCTGGGTGAGACACCAGTTTTTGTTTATGTTATTTCAGTTTTAAATATTATTATTATTATTATTATTATTATTATTATTATTATTATTATACTCTACAGTTTTATTATACAGTAAATTGGGCTTTGTATGTAATCTGTTATTTATTTCCTATTCCAGTGCACTAGAAAAAAATCTGATTTTTTTTCTGCAGCACTGAGAATTTATAGCATTGATTATTAAATATAACCATTAAAACATAAATAGGAAGTAATAATTAACCAAACAATTTTATTGATTATAATTATATAATTATATAGGTATAACTAACTTAGAACTAGAGCGACATCGAGAATTGCCCTCTTATATTTTTAAATCACTCCCTCTGCCTGGTTTTAACTAGATGTTAAACAACACATATGCCACTTATTACAACACTTATTATCTTTATTTTAAGCGTAATGATTGTTAGACATTAAAACTTTTGTTGTAAAATTCTATAAAACAGGTTTCCTAAAGAGATATCCTATTGTAAATTATCCAAGCATGATACAAAAACAATATAGGAAATCAGTGTCATAGATTGCAGAAATATGATGCCTTGTCACTTCTTCCAGAGAGTTGAGGAAACGAATCAAAGGAAGGATAATCATCACGAGGCAGCCCTTTGCCTTTTAACCCAGCCATCATGACTAACAATACTTCTGCTTTGACGAGGCAGCCCACAGACTGCCGTGAGGTTCAGATTCCCATCGAGATCTTTCTTATCATTGGTATTGTGAGTCTGAGTGAAAATCTTTTGGTTGTGGTAGCAGTGATTCGCAATCGAAATCTGCACTCGCCCATGTACTGCTTCATCTGCAGTTTGGCAGCTTTTAACACCATCTCCAGCCTCTCCAAATCCTGGGAGAACATCATGCTGGTTTTTCGAGATGCTGGCCATCTGAACCCTCAGGGAGCATCTGAGCTCAGAATCGACGATGTGATGGACACTCTGCTCTGCATGTCATTTCAAGGATCCATTTTTAGTTTCCTTGCAATCGCTGTGGATCGCTACATTACCATATTCCACACATTGCGGTACCACGCGCTCATGACTATGCAGCGCACAGCATTCATCCTCATCACTATCTGGGCTGTGTGTGGCTTCAGTAGTGCCCTTATGATTGCCTTCTGTGAAGCTGCAGTGGTAAAGATCATCTTTATTGTGCTTTTCCTAGCAGCCTTGTTCCTCACCCTCCTGCTTTATATGCATATGTTCCTGCTAGCACGCTATCATGCAGGAAAGATCGCATCCATGCCGGGAGCCACTGGGTACCACAGAAAGAGTGGCCTGAGAGGGGCACTCACACTTACCATCCTCTTTGGTGTGTTTCTGGTCTGCTGGGCTCCCTTCTTCCTTCACCTCCTGATTATTATGGTATGTCCTGAAAACCCATACTGCGAGTGTTATCGGTCACTCTTTCAGCTGCATGTGGTGCTGTTGATGAGTCATGCAGTTATCGATCCAGCTATTTATGCTCTACGGAGTGCTGAGCTACGGAACACCTTCCGGAAAATGTTCTTTTCCTTAAAGGAAGCTCAAAATTATGTCCACAGCACATGTGAGTTTGGAATATCATTTACCTGGAAGTATTAAAGATTTTTTTTTAGGAATTAATAATAAATGATTGACTCAGAAAATCACTTTTTTTGATGATTGACTTAGAAAAACACTCAAAGAACATGACTTAAAATATTTATTTAGAATTCCTGGCCATTCATTCACAGTTTTACAATACATGCTTTTTTAATTTGAGAAATATTTAAAAATATTCACTTCACTTCGCTATTCAAAAATGTATCACTACACGATATTGTTTCTAAAGCACAGTGATGATATCTCTTGTAAAAAAAAAGGTCAATTTTACCCATATTTTCAAAAATAAATGCTTCAATTTTTGAGCAGTAAAATAAATACACCAGATGTTAATGAGCAACTTTATTTAAAGTAAATATGATTAAAAAACAAGACATCTGTCTTCTTGATTTTATTTAGGATAAATCTAAATATTTAAAGGGCCCATTAGATGCAAAGTTTCCCACAAGTTAATCTGATTCTTTAAAGTGTTAATGAAAAGTCTTAAATATACTTTGATTAAAAATTGTCATTAGCAGTGTAAAAACAACCTACTAATTTTACTTTGTTATAGCCAGTTCTGTTCACAGCATCTTGATTCAGTGCATGTTGCTTTAAATGCTAATGAGCTCTGTTCAACTCTAATCCGAGGGGCGTTTCCACTACCTCCAAATAATTTAAACAATTTTTTTAAAAATTAACAGACCCCAATTATAAACCATCTACAAAGGTAAGCTTAGTGTAAGGATACCATGTTGTCTTTACCGATAACATACACAATTTGTAATAAGACATTTACTTTAAGGCATTGTATATTATAACTGTGACAATGATTCATAATTATTGTCATGGCCACACCAGGTTCCACACCCAACCAGTGCTCACCCTTGCCTAAGTATTAACCAGATACACCTGCATCTCATCAATCACAATCACTTACCCTATTTATACACAAACCCTTCACTCAGTCACTGTCGTACGTTTTATGTATTCCGCAAACTCGCTTCTTGTTACCATCCCGCTACCGACCTAACTTGGGTCTGGATCCTCCTAGCGCCAAAGCTAACTCTCCCCTGAGATGTGATCAATATAAGCTAAATTAGGGGAAAACCATCTCGATCTGGCAACACTGTGCTGGGTTTATGCTTTACTGTCAGTTTCAATTAACAATTGTGGGCGTGCCTTGGTCTGTGTGACATCACAAAAACAGGCATCTAAAAACCGCTTGATTTGGGGAATAGGACATTATTTAACAAGATTAAAAAAAAAACATTGTGTTTGTGTACACACACTGCCAGAACACATTTCAGTTCAAATAACTTTTAAAAGTACGTCGCATCTGATGGGCCCTTTAAATAATGTCTGTGAGTCATTTTCTAAAAGAATATGTATATTGATTTTTTAAACTAGATTTTAAACTAATAGAATTTTGTTTGGGTTGGGTTTGCTTATCATTTTTAACATGCAAAAAAGTTACAATAAAACATCTACAGAATCATTACATTATTTAACAATTATAGTATTATCATAATAGTAACACTCCCACAAAATCCTTACAAACATCACAGAATATTCACATCAGTTACCAAAAAATGTTTTACATAAAACTGATCGGTACAAATAGGATTCAAGCAGATGTGTTTTCAGGAAAAAATGAAACGCTTGTGTGGCTGAAATAAACCATGAAAAAAATTTTCATATATATAAAAAATTGAAAACACATCTATATATAGATAGATAGATAGATAGATAGATAGATAGATAGATAGATAGATAGATAGATATACATCTACACATACATCTTCCCCCCTAGATCCACTTTAGTCTTGGGCAGAGGTTCACCAGTCATTTTGCCCCCCCGGGACTCTTCATAAGTATAGAAAATCGGTGGTATTGTGTAGCTGCCTGGCTTTTGAAGCAGTTTTCTTATCAGTAAGACACAGAGGATCAATCCAGTTCTAAAGATTTTTTACAATGTTTTAATAAATGTCATCATTTCATAACTGTACATGTCTCTGGGCTGCATGACGATGATGATGACAGCACAGTTGAAGATTCGATTTAGTATTTATTGGAGAAACTACAGATGCTACGCAAGTTGTGGCAGCAGATGAGCTCCTTGAAGGTCTGCCTCATCTCCTGACTCCTCAAGGCATAGATGAGAGGATCGATCACAGAGTTGCACATGATGAGAATCAGGTACACGTTAAAATGGGACATGAAGCAGATGCAGTACATGTTCGTTGGACAAGATATCATAAGGATGAGGTGGAGAAAGAATGGCACCCAACACACAATGAAGATACCCAGCAGGATGGTCAGAGTAAGAGCTCCTCTTAAGCTGGCTCGCCGCTGGATAGAGGCATTGGAACCAGCCAACGATGCCATGCTTCTCACGTGGGATCGAGCTAGCATGAACATGTGACTGTAGAGAGATGCCATTACGAGCAGCATGGTCAGAAACATCACTACCAAACAAACTACAACTGATGTTGTGTCAGAGTAAACAATGAAGACAATCCCACAGCCTGTGCAGAAGCTCCAGATGCTACCGATAATCATGCGTGCATGCTTTACAGTCATAATGCTGTGATAGCGGAGAGCATAAAATATGGAGATGTAGCGATCTACGGCAATAGCTAACAGACTGCACATGGAGGCCACCACAGAAATACAAATAAGAGAGTCAAACACATTATCAATCTGACGGATGAAGTGATCTTCTACAACTAACCTTCTGTTAGCCAGCAGATGGATCACTATAGTCTCCCATGCATTGGATACACTTACTAGCATGTCTGCCAAAGCCAGACTGCAGAAGAAAAAGTACATAGGAGAGTGAAGATTTTTGTTTTTGATGATGGCAAGAATAACAAGGATGTTTTCCAACAGACTAAGCAGGCCCAGAGTGAGGAAGAACTCCGGGGCGATGTGGACCTGCTCACAATTTCCTGACACTCCGGATTCTGATTTGCTGGACTGCTTACTGTGGTTGATGGATGCGAGAGACGAGTTTGTATTAAGTAAATGCCACGACAGCGTGCTCATTTTGCGTCTGAGGTTTTTTTTTAACCACTGAGAAAATTGCTTTAATGTGACTATCCGTCAGTAAATTGATTTGTCTTGCCAGGTTCTTGAACACCTGTATTTAAAAACAGAAAAAAACACATAACAAAAAAGTAGATTAAAGGACTTGTTGCTAACATCTGCAGTACTGATAAATAGTACTAAAAAATAAGACCTCCTTTCTTTTTAACAAAAAAGCTACAATATTTGCTTTTTAAAGATACTAAAATGCTAATTATCACGAAACACCCAAAACCCACGATAACATTCACTGAAATCACACAGACTGGAAATGAAATGAAATGAAAATGCGTGAAAGCTTCCTGGTTCCTATGTAATTTCCTGTATAAGAACACATTATGTTTCTTCACATATCCCATCTTAGTAAGTTAGGGGTCAGAGCGCAGGGTCAGCTATGATACAGTGGCTTAAACCCCGGTCATCCTAGTCTACCTATCAACAACGTAGCACCTTAACCATTTGAGCCACCATTTCCCTAGTCATTTTAACCTAAACGACTAGCAATGCAGCATGTAAAGTGAAGTATTTCAACCAGTATTTTAAACATTTTTCAGTCTTTCCCCTTTTTCACCTCAGTAAACACCTGTGACTCATTCAGGATTCCACTATCAAGCCATACTAACACCCTGCCTGCTGAGAGCCTGATTCCAGCTTACCGCCTGCTTTCTTCTGAACATTTTCTCTGCTTTTCTTCTCCACTAAATAAACTGCTGACGTGGGTTTCATTCATAACTGCACTGTGTATCCTCACGTATTTTAACCTCCTGCTTTAAATGCACCTGTTATATCTGGAAGCGACACTTTTACCTCCTCAACAGAGTTCAAAACTAGTAAAACACTGTAGCTTTTAAACAGACAAAAAAACAAACAAACAAAGAGTAGAAATAGAAGTCTTACCTTGAAGTGCTGTAGATTTCACACACTTATACGCGTAGCATCATCATCGGTCTGTACGCCAGGAGGTGTGTTGAGTCCAGCATGTTGTCTCTGACTCTCTCTCTCTCCTGCTGTTTGTCTCGCTCTGTGTATAAAAGATGCTGCTCCTCCTCCTCCTCCTCCTCACATAGCACACTAAGCTTTGTTCTGTAATTATTAGTACTTTTCATAAGATATAAGTTTTACAAGGCTGACACAAAAACCATCAGGTATACATTGAAACATAACATCTCAACCCATAGGATTCAGTGCTGGGTCAAAACCCCTTTATATTGTAGCTACAGTGCAGTAATTACTAAACCAGTCCTACTAACTGATATAGTAATATAGAGGTGACTGTTGGTCCTGAACAGGTTTGCAAATAAACTAAAAACTAAACTGTTAGTAATGCAGGGCTATAAAAAGCCGATTATGTATTATTACTGCTGGCTAACATAATGGAAATGTCAGTGTATGGCTTTTTAAAGGTCACGGATCTACGTACACAATCTTATGTCTGGCACTATGCACTCTGCCACTATTGAGTCGGAGGGGGGATTCTGAGTGCCAATGCATTTAGGGGCTCCCAGGGATGCTTTAACACATAATCTTTTATCTTTTTAACTACAGAAAAAGATCGAAATGCTACACCAAAAACATCACAATTTTGGCAATTTTGGCATTTTACACTGCAGATCTTCATGCCGAATTCCGATTTTGTGACTTATCCTATTTTTTGATAACCCTTTTAAAACTGACTTGTATCCGATATCTGTATTTACACTATACATGGAAAAGCAACCCATGGTGGACTACTGAGTGGGGAAAAAAGTAAAAACGGCACAATAATCAATAGACGAAGATGAAATTATTATTCGATATTTTGCTTCTGCACCATATTTAATGCTCTTTAGGCAAAGAAAAAAAAGTCTAGCTGAATGTAGTAGCATTATTTGACAAGTAAAAAAAAAATTTTTATGATAGTGCGTCAATTAAAAAAAAAGGCATAAAAGACTTGAATTGAAACAAAAATAATAAATATCAAAATACACATTTGTGCAGTATGTATCGCTGTTGGTGTCCACCTGAGTTGACATATTCAGTGATGTTTAACTTGCAGTGATGTGTCTGCTAACATGGTAGACAATAATGCCTGTATAACCTATTTATTTACACATGAATAAGGTTTGAAATCGATCTGGAAATATCGAAATCCATGTGATTTTTACCTGCTGACATGATTGTCTGGTATATCCTATCCGTGTCACATTACAGGGGGGAAAAAATCGGAATTGGGTGACATGATACATGCAGTGTAAATGCGTCCCCATTGACCAGCAGCCCCTGTGTGATGTTTAATGTGAACATTATCTGAGTCTCCAAACTGATTAGATTATAATAGTATATAAACCGGCAGGTGTTCCTAATAAAGTGACTGCTGAGTGTTTGTTTGACTTATTACTGTTTAGGACACATCATATTGTATGTGATAAGCTAATATTGGGTTAATAGACAGGTGTTGAATATTAAACTCAATACTAAAATACTGACACTGATAACGTGAATTAGAAACATTTATAATGACTAAATAAAACAAGTCAAATTGCTGAAAATATTTTAACTTTAAAATATGACATAACACTACAACGGTTTTGCGTTTTAAGCTTTTAGTTCGAATCATGTAAGCTAACGGTGAGACACCTCATTTCCCATGAAGCATTGCGCGGGTGACGCGCCCACGTGTAACCGTGTGGACAGTGTGTGCTTGCATGGCAGAGACGGGAGCATGGCGCGGCGCGTGTGTTCGAGGACGCATTAGAAACTCCGGGTCAACACGAGTTTAATGTAAGCGTCACTTTATCACAGCCGCACATTTATAGCGCATTGTTTTCCGCGAAATCCCGCCATTAGTCCGCGTGCTGTCTGGGTAGTTAGCTCGGCCGTTAGCTTTAGCTATATTTAACTGCACAGCAATGTGTGTGTGTGTGTCTGTCATCGTCCAAAGCTAATGTATTGCGTGTGGACGTGTCGGTTGATTGTGATTAAAGTCGGAAGTATAATAAACCAGTGAATTGATCGACATGTCTATCAGATCTGGAAGTTTTTACACCCGAACATTACTACAGTAGTATGTGCCAGACGAGAGCTCGCGACTGTATTTGGGCCAGGCTGTTTACGGAGGTGACGTCACGCCCCCTCTGGTCTGAAGGTGAAGGCTACTGACTGCAAGGACTTCTTTTTACGCCTGTTTTGTGTAAAACAAACTCAGACAGGAAAACAGCAGATAAAAGTGACTCAGATAGAATTATAATATTGGAGTTTTTGTTCAACAGATCAGTGATTTGATAAACAGATTTTCGGTTGCAAACCTCGGTATCATTAACACTTCCGGCATTTGGCACACGCATTTATTTTTTTATTCATCTCAGCAGTTCAGGTTTAAGGGAATTGCTCAGGTGCCCCCCAGCGGAGGATCCATGTAGTGCTGGGATTTGAACCCATGATCCAACAAGCAGCCCGACATCTTAATTTCAATTTTATTGTAGTGTTTTAAGATTTTTGTTTCGTTTTAATAACGTGTCCAAACTGCTTTATATAACATCTAAGTTACCTATAATTTGCTACTTAACTAGGTCCGGTTGCCTAAAACGTAAACTCCTTCGCTCTAGTGTGTATTGTCCGAGTGTATGTGCTTTGGCAGTGCGCCCTCTGGTGGAATAGAGTGGAAATGAATGCCGGAATGCTACCGCCTCAGGAGCACTTTTATGACGACACTTCCGGCGTTAACTGGCTAAAATTTCACACAGGCATTTTTACACTTTAGCTCTGTTATTTTTTTTTTAAGTCATTTTAATACTACTCAGTTACAATACTACTTATTCTGTAAATAGTCATTTGGTTTGCAGGGTTGAGTAGACAGGTCCAAATCTCAGTTGTGACAGGGGCATGTTGTAACACTGTGTTAGAGCATACACTGGTAATGGAATGAATGATTCCTCTCTGTGCGATCAGCCATACACAGAATTAATCTTCATGGTTTTATTTGTTTTATTGTTGGAGACGGACTAAAAAAACACACAAGGGTTTAATCTAACGGACATGGAAAAAATGATGAGGAAGCCAATAAATGGTGTAGCTAAAAGCTATCCAAAGCGGTGACAGACTCTAGATGTGTCACATTTAAGGAACAATATTACCAATAGTGACCACTAACATGTATTTCCTGTAGTTTCTGAAAAGGGTAGACAGCAGTACATGTTGGTTCTGTTTATTTGTGTTTATGCTCTAATTATCCATGTGGAGTGAAACGCCTCTCAGCGACCCTGTGCCAATTAATAAGTTTTATTTCAGCAGCCCACACAATTCAGAAAGTTGCTGCCTTCTCTCAAGCCCCAGACATCCTTCTATCAGCACAGGATAATAGTCAAATACAGAGCACTGAATGAACAATTTATGTCTAATGCAAATTTTCAATAAAGATATAAAGTAAGGCCAAATTTATGTGGTCACCTGATCATCGCACCCATATGTAGTTCTCCAAATTTTAGTTCTTTCCCAAACTCACATGCAGCATCTTTAGGGCTCGTCCAGTAGTCCTTTAGGCAGGTATTAAGGACTGACAGGACGATGTCGGAGGAATTGGTACAGAGATCCGTAGAGTCGCTGACATATCATATAAAATTAGTTCTGACGATTCCTATATACAGTTTGCCCCAAAATTACAGACATCGTTATTACCCAACTATATTTGTAAGAGAATGCAAAAGCATTAAAATATATAGTTTTTCTCTTTGTGAAAGCCTGACAGGCAACGCAGAGATATTTTTGGTGGCCTAAAATGTCAGCTGCGGAATATCAGGCTAGCGGTTTTGCAAGCCCATGTCTTTCTCAGACTCACACACTTTGCGTTACATGTCACAGTATACAAAATTTTTTTTATATTTAATAGGGTGACAATTTTTACACGGTAACGATTTATATCATCACAGCCCCCCGCCGTAACCGCATTAAAACTGCTTGTTTATTATTATTATTATATAGGAGGGGCACACACAAAAATGTGTACTAATACTTATTTCCCCCCCGTAGGCTGTAAGAGCTGGTTCAATCGGGAAGAAATAATGCAGCGGATGCTTTATCCTGCAGCCCTCCCGCTGCACTCTGTGTGCCAGGACCTCAACATACGGGCCCTGAGAGTCAGCGTACTGATGCTTAATATAAAGCGCTTGACTGTGCATTGTTTCAGCTCTTCCAGCAGAAACTTTGAGTCCCACAAGACACGCCAAGAGGTTCAAACGACTGCACAGAGGCAGAATAGCAGCCAGGGAGAGACAGAACCACAGGACAACAAAGAACTTGATCCACTGCAGGACAAGTCCATTGGCCTTTATCAGAGGTATAAGAAGACTTTTAAACAGTACGGCAAAGTGCTGGTGCCTGTGCATCTCCTCACGTCCACTGTCTGGTTTGGGACTTTTTATTATGCTGCCATGAAGTAAGTGCAAGTCTTTTCTCTAAAATGTCCATTCAGTTCTTTTGGGATTAGATGTTTTTTTACTCTCCAGCTAATTAACCATAATAATAAAGGCTAGTGAGATGTAGTTTGCCCACAGTCATATATAACATGGTAATATCTTTCTTATTTGCCTATATATATCTTACTAATAGCCTAACACTGGTGAATTGTCAATTCTGATTGGTCAGGTCAATGCTTTTATTTTACTGCTTTTATTTTAATATGTTATGTCTGTTTCTAAAGTAAAGGATTTTACAACCCTATAAGCAAATGTTAAAGATTTTCTTTGGGTTTTTTTTTCACTTAAGCCAGAACACATCATGTCTTTCACTGGCTTTGTGCACAGGAACATCGTCATCCTAAAAGTGTTGACGAAGTGGCTTCAATCTTTATGCTGCATAATATACAGTGTATCTATGTGCTAGCAAGGTGTCCAAAAAGTTTTGGCCTCACAGTGTAACTATATAGTCTGTATTGGATAAAAAGAGGGTTGTAATTAGAAATAATTCGTTTTAAATGACTGAAACACAGAAATCCTCATTTGCTTTATTACTGAAATATTTTTAATTGTTCTTTGCTAGAGGCGTGAACCTGGTGCCATTTTTGGAGTACATTGGTTTACCAGACAAGCTGGTGAGCCTTTTGCGGGACTCTCAGGGAGGATATGCACTAACAGCCTATGCAATGTATAAGGTATCGGCTACAGTTACTTTACCTTAAAAAAAACATGGCAACTGTCAAAATATTTTTTTTTACAGATGAGCTTTATGTCCTGAACAGCTCGCTACGCCAGCCAGGTATACGGTGACGCTGGGAGGCACATCCCTCTCTGTGAAGTACCTCCGCAAACATGGCTACTTACCCACCCCTCCTCCAGTCTCTGAGTACCTGCAGGACAAAATGGAAGAGACTAAAGAGAAAATCTCTGGGAAGATGGAGGAGACCAAAGAGCGATTTTCTGAGAAAATGGAGGAAACTAAAGAGCTTCTATCAGAACGCATGGAGGAGACTAAAGAGCGCCTTGCTGAAAAAATGGAGGAGACGAAAGACAGGCTGGCTGAGAAGCTGCAAGAGACCAAAGACAAAGTGTCTTTACGCAAGAAAAGGGATTAAAAGGAAAAATATTGAATTGCAGGGTTGTTAAAGTCTACGATAATTTCTGAACAGTATGTGTTACCATGCAAACTTCCTGTTTAACTTGATTTGATTCCTCATTTATTTGTTAACATTATGCAGCGACGCCTGAACCTGTACAGAGTGTATTAGGGCTTGTTTCTGCTGCTGTGTTGATGCACATCGATTGTACGAGTACAGATAAAAAAAAAAAAATAGGTTAATATCAGCGTCCAAATTATGAGGCTCATGAATTCACGTACCAAAGTTCACCTATCAATTTTTCTTGTCATCCTTGATGTTTTTACCTTTATTGCACATGGTCTCGTTTTTAAACTTATTTCACATACACGATTAAGGACCTTTTATCCTAAATGCTGCTTCCACACATGCACACATCTTTTCCTGTTAAAGCCTAGACCATATCGTCTCCTGAGTAGAAAATTTAGTCTAAAACCTTTTATTTTTGAGAGCGGAAATATCTGATATAAAGTGTTGAGGAATTTATAAGGTTTTATGGTTGTTTTGTTCCGATTACTGCTTTATCTAACCATCAGGAAAATTGCCTTTTCTTTGTAAAATGTAAATGGCCATCAAGTAAACGTAAATGCCAGACCGAGGGAGTGTATCAGGAGTAACTGCACTGGGTGTTAGCTTTTAAACCAGAAAGATAAATTCCCGGATTTTTCCAGAGGAGTGGGAATCTAAATCACTTCCTAGTATCGAACCTGTAAGAAATAATTAGGAGCAGGTGAAGATATGTGTGTTTAAAAATTACACAGATTCCAGTCTAATATTCCAACTAAAAATGATCCATGTTTTTGTGGCACATGTGAACTTTGCTTTATATTAGGAAACACTCACATGGTGTGCAGATCCTTGTTTACAGCATATTTTTAATCTAGCTCACATGGTAAAGCCACTTTTTCCCCTTAGCCACAGGTTATTTCAGCCTGTTCATCAAAGGAAGTTTGTTTACGTCTTCCCCTGTTTCTAATGCAACACGTGTGTGTCTAAAAACAAAGAAAATGCTCATATAACAGGTGTGTTTTATACAACTCTCTGTGAAAAGAGTTTTATAGTGTGTTATGGCTGAATCTGTCGATGGTCCTCGTCTGACTTTCCATATCCAACGTATAGTATTATAATGTTGATCACACGGTTGATGTTAAAAGCTTGAAAAAGCAATAACAGTTTTCACAAAAGTGTCAAAGAAGTTGAGGGTGAATGTATTTCTGCTCAAAGAGCAAATCGACTCGTTTGATGGTTTGGTTAAAAGCTGTAATTATTCGAGCAGATTTGTGTGTAAGAGCAGGTGAGGAAACTGGAAGCTGTAAGTGTGTTTGCTTTCTGTATCTATCGAGATTTTCACAGGTTGTTTTTGATTAAATACACAAATTGTGTCCAAAAAAAATGAACAATAAACTAACCACTGTCTTCTAATAAGCTACTTTTGTTCCTTTGTGTCAGAGTCGACTTTACTGAGACCGATTATAAAGTAATCACACTGATGAACGACGGCAAGAAAAGCAAATTCAATAATTCAAATATGTTTTACATTTTAATGGTTCAGCTGTAGTTTGACCACAGCAGTACAAGCATAAAATCTTTGACTACAACAGCATTTAGAGCAACATTTTTTGACTATTTTGAATTTTTTTTTTTGAAAAAGTATTGCAAAAACAGACCTTAGGCCTAGAACCTAGTACATCACAATTGCTTAAATAAAAAGAGGCAAAAATACACATATTTAACGTGTATATAAACATACGCGTGTCCAGGTATGTGGAAATACAAGTGCACGCTGATGCAAATACACACAAAATGCTGGGGTACAAGTTTAGTCAAAAACTAAAAACCATACAAAGTCCATGACTGAAGCAGTCTAGGATTAGGACCCGACATGCAGAAGAGCTACGGATAAGAGCGGTGGTGTGTACAGGCATCTGATGCTTTGGGGAAAATAAGCCGGGGTGCGTTGAGTTACTCTGTATTTTATTTCAACATAAACACAAACCTTCCAACGCTTCCTGTCATATGGAGCAATGAAACTGGTGACGCCATCCATCTTTAGCTCTGCTGATGTAGATGTGCTCCAGTAATTGTGATTGAAAAATCCCCATTTTGTTCCACGTACACAGAATGTGTGAAATAAATAAGAACTCAGACTGATAGAAGTGTCCGTGTAGTCGCTGTCTGTGGAGAGATTGAAAATGCTGCAAGTATGGCGCTGCATAAAAACCTAGGATTGGCTATTACATGGTTACAGAGAACCTTAATTAAATAATATAGAATATTATGCTTTCTCTAAACAAAAGCTGGAGAGTGAGCGATGGATTGAAAGCAAAAGAAAGTTACTAACATTCCCGAGAGAAACGGCTGCGACTGTGCCTTCGTGCTCAAACGATTTCTGTAGGTTTGGTAAGCGGCTCTTTTTCTTGTTCGTGTGTAATGTAAAACATGTCTATGTCCTAAACCACCAGTTCAACCATGTGGGAATGTGGGTACCAGAGCCTGGTTTTATTGGATTATCTTACATTCTAGAATTAGTTGCATTGAGTTTGACAGATGATTACACGCATTATTTTTATGTTGACCTCCTCAGTGACGTGGCAGGATGTCACCGCTGTCACCTTCTCTGGCTGCTGAATGATGGTATGGAACCGAATCCATATTGTAAACGTGAATAAAGACAATGCTTGTGTTTTAGTTTGCTGGCCTTCATCAGGGTGTGTGTGTGTGTTGGGGATTAGGTTCAGGGCATTAGATGTGCACCGAGGTGCTATTTCTATAACTCAATTGCAAGTTATACATGTTATTTGGGGTAGGACAAAAAAAACAAACAAACAAAAAACCCAAACAAATTATAATCTAGTTTAAGCAACTCTCGTCCTAGAATAACTGTCATTCATACTGTTAATATTGTTATTATCCATAAGAAAAATAAGTAGCATTTTGTAATCATTCTGTAATTTATATTTAAGTATCATTTGCAAACCTCCTTGTTTAAAAAAAAAAAAAAAAAAAAAGAGACAAAAAACACATGACTGTAGGCATTTACAAACCTGATACCACTGTGTTAAATTTTTATACCATCTATACATTATATTACACTATTAACAATATCTTTTGTGGTTTCTACCCATTGGGTAGGATATGTGTGCATAACATATTCAAGTTATTTACAGCACCGTACAAAAGAAAAGAAAGAGAGAAAAAATTTAACGGAAAAAGAAAGACAGACTAAAGAAAACAAAAGCACCGCTGGAAGTGAGGCACACCGAAGGTGGGAGCTTAAGAGAGTGCAAGTGGGTTCCTACGTGAACATTAGGCACCGAGTTAGCTCACATCATACACACACACACACACACATGCAGAAACGCCTCATTCCACAGACAACAAAAACAAGCACTTGGTTGTAAAGAGGACGATGTTCGGACAAAGCGAGGCGGGAAACGCTGAGTGAAGACGGTGAAATGATGGTCGTTATATGGGGCACAAGCGTGGGTCAGACTGCAGTTGATTGGCCACAACAGCAGCAGCAGCAACAGCGATAGCAGCAGCATTACACAGCGCAGATGAAGGATAAGCTCTGAAAGCTCTTTGGAAGAGTAAATGAAAGAAGAAAACTAACCAGAACACTTTAAGCATCCCAGCCAGCAAGCGGTGGTGCTACTCGCCAAATTCATCACAACCTAACGGAGCTGAAAATAAAAAATAGGTGTGTTTGGGGTAACTGGCAGAAGCCCTTACTAAACGCTGGCATTGCCGTAAAAATTAGAAGTATAGGATTTTGTGGTCTTTTTGTGGAGGTTCAGGTCTTAAATTAAACCTAGACTGGAAGTAAAAAATACCGAGCTGTGTTGATGCATTTGATCCTTGGCTAGTTTTAATTTGGGCCCAAAACACCACCTGGTCAATGAAGTGTGAGGACATCGTCTCTGTTTGGTATGTAAATGCTTTATAACAACACACTGATAGACCTAGTCCTAGACTAAATACACACGACAGTGATTCAGAGCAAACTAGTGTATGTAAATCCTCAATATCTGATCAGGGAACCAGCCCTGAACATGCATGCTGAAGGAGCTGGCTTTTCACCCAACACACACTTGAGGATACTGTTTAGTCTGGGCCTGGGTACGGTCAGTGTTCACTGGAACGTCTCTATCTTTTAACTATACTTCTAGGATCTTAAGGCTTGAGGTTGAGATCCAGATCGAAACACCAGGCTTCGTAATCTAGCTGGACAAATCAGCCTACGGGTCACATTACTTATATGAATAGAATTCATTAAATAGTACAGGTTTTAAGGGGCAGTGATGCTCAAAATTTACTGGTAAGATGGGACAAAAGGGCAGCTGAAAAGCATGTGTCAGTGAAGTAGTGTATTGGATGTACTGGATGTTCATGAAATGATTAATGCTTGTACGTGTTTAGTGCCCTAGATGAACAAACACTCTTTAAAAAAAAAAAAAAAAAAAAAAAAAAAAAGGGGGGTTCTCAGTCTTTAGTGCCGACATTAAAGGGACCGGTTCTGCACTACAAGGTAAAACTTCCTTTGCATCTTGTTTAAAACTAAAGCTTTTGGTTGGCTAACTAACCTCCAAAAAATCAACGCCAACGACTAGCCAACAGCCTGCATGTGTCCGATGTCTCACGTCACATCAGTGCGGAGCACTAATCTTTTCAGACAAGTGTAAAAGAGAAGAGCAAAATTTGCTTAGAGTGTAAACTTCTAGAAGATAAATGTAGCACCATGGTTTGGCTCTGTTTGCCAAATATCCACTATGCTTTTGATTGGAAATAAAAACACAATTGTATATTATAGGAAAGAGTAAGTTTGGATCAGTCCGGATCTTTTTACGCAGTGTGTCTCAAACTGTACATGCAGACCTGACCCAACACACAAAAATTAAAAACCACTCGTGTAAATAAACACGGATATGTCTAAGAACTGAGCAAGAGGAAAAGGCAACCAAATCAAAGGAAGGCTGATTTAACAAGCTATTACAGTGAACATCCTTTACTTTAGCCCTTAGCTTCACCGTGTCACTGGATGTGATTATCCTAACTATCCTAGAAGATGGAGACAACACAGCAATGCTTGTATGCTTCTTTGTTTTTGCTCACTCTGGTTACTATGGCACCACATCTATCACGACATTGTACAGATAGGGAGAAGTGGTGGGAAGGGCCCGAAGGTGAAATAGTGCACGAATGGGCAGCATTAGCTGTTTCAAGTAAGGAAAAGCTATGGGAAGCTTCCATCCATGCTGCACACCTGGCATGTATAAACCAGTCGGATAGAAAATAAATGCCGTGTTGTTGTTTTTTTTTGTCACGGGCCAAGTGGGTTAGCACAAGAGCCTTAACTGCAGTTCATAAATCAATAGGTTTAAGAGCACATATGATACCTTCCCTCATCGCATGTGGGATTTAAGCCTATTAGAGAAAAAACGAAATGATTTTAACACTGCTCCATGATGAAAGCATCTTCTGGACTGTACCATTCTAAAAAACAAAAAACAAAACAAACAAACAAAAAAAACAACAAAAAACACGACACTCATAACAAAAAGTCATTGATTTATAACTGTATACCATTTCTGCTTGAAAAGTAACATTCTGCTATTACAATTTGACCTCAAGAAGTGTTGCAGTGTCTGAAAGACTGTGAGGAGGACTAACTTCAGGCTGGATCTAACTAACAACTGTGCAGAAGTAAAGAGAAAACGACCCACTGCTTCGACAGATCACCAACTTTGGAGTTTCCTTAAGTGCGCTGCATTTCCCCTCCTCTCTTTCCCACAAGATAGATAGTGCAACTTTTGCGTGTTTTGATTTCGATGTATGATTGCGAGTGGTGACCCTCACGCCAGCCCCCACACAAAAACCTTGGCACTAGGAGTTGGATTTTTGTTTTAGCTAGATTATCTGTGCCCATAAGTCTTACAAAACTTCTCCTCAGCTTTAAGTCCTGTCCTAAACTTGCACATGTGTTGGCTTTGTAGAACACATGAGGGGGGGGGGGTGCTTATGTGCTAATATCATCATCACCATCATCCTCTTCCATTTGAATATAATACACATTGTAATACACAGGTACAAAATAGCGCTACAAAGCTTTGCTAAGTCTTTTCATGAGAGGTTCTTTTGTAAGCTTTGCTCTGCTTGGTTCCTTCTTGTAATGTGGTTTTGCTTTTGTAGTGAAGACAGATGCGTGGTATGTTGTGCATGGGAGTGTCCCGTGAGTGACCACACCCCTTTTGTAGCCAGTAAAAGGAAAGAGTATGAGAGCTGACCTTACACTAGCTCCCCTCTCTGCATGTCCTTGGCTTTACTTAGGACTATTGTGCTTTCTGTGCTGCCCTGGCGCGTCCTGGCACCGGGCACAGTTGGCACGGGGGAGGACTGGTTATTGCTGTGCTGGTGAAGGTAAAATGTCGTGCCTGGGTAGTGACTCATGACCTCGCTGTAGGCGGGTGGAGGACCCTCCATGCGTCCGTGGGTACTCCAATTGGCAGCACTAATGCCCGTGTTGGTGCTAGGTGGGCACGGGCCATGGCTGTCCATCAGATCACTGTCGAAGACTGTGCGGTTGGGTGGCGCTCGCACTGACTCTCGGTTAAGCTCGAGCTGTTGCTCGGGATTGCGCAGCTGCAGAGGACACGGGCCCTGGTACGGCGGTGGTTCCTCTCCATCCGAAAGTGCGATGGTTGGTGGCAGGTCGATGTGCTGTTGCAGGAGAGGGTAGGTAGGCTGGAAACGGCTGAAGCGATCTCGCTGCAGGAATGAGGGAGTGCTGAAGCGCTCACGAGGATGAGGAGCATACATCACCTGCAAACAAGAGAGGAAAAAGGGTTCAGCGTCTGCCGCAAGTGTAACCAGAAATATGAATATAGGGCTACACAGAGGGTAAAACATTTATGTGCCAGAAGAAAAGAATAAAGTAAAGAAATCTATCAAACCCCTGATGTATTTCTAGACTATATACGCCTGTCTTAGCACCAGCATACAGCCTAGTGGGTCTATTGGCACAAAGTGTTTGTTCTATACATAAGCTTACTGACTAAATCACAAAGCTAATCACTTCTTAGAACTCCTATTTTCTATTCCTATTAAAGCAATTTCTGTGTATTTTCAAAATTGTCATTTTGCCTAACAATTTATTACCACCCTCTTCACACACACACACACACATGAAATAATTTAAAAAACAACAGTTGCACCAAAAAAGTAAATAATAATGGAAAAAATAGTATTAAATCACTTTATTTTATTTTTTTTGCGCCAATAAACAACTTTGGGTGACTAAAGCAAAACAGAAAAAAAATAGCAAATGATTTGCTTCCCTTACAAAACAAAGTAATTAAATAAATAGTGCTTAAGATTAGTCTGTTAGCTGGATAATCTTAAGAGGTCGATCTCTTTAATTAAAGGAGGTATGAATGCATTTCATTTCAGAACAGTTAAACCCTTCGAGGATCCACAGACACAGTATCACTGTTTGCATTAGTTATGTGTTAATAAGTGTCTTATGCAAAAGCAACAAAAAGAATTTAAGAGCACAGAAATGAGTAAGCAATGTAATAAGAGGATAATTTAGATGTGGGCATCAAAGTGAGTAGAAGGTTCAAAATTGATTAATTCCATAAAGGAAGTGCCATTGTCCGAAGCCCTGCATGTCTAATTTGAGATAAGGTTTAAAACATAAGCATTCACTTATAGCATGCACTAATAATAAAGCTTTATCTTAAGCAGGAGGACCTGCCTTCACGCACAATCAAATTATTCCATTTGTGGGAAATCTCCATGTTGGCCAGCCAATAAGATAGACAGCTTTGTTTTATGGGGCTGCATTTCAGTTTGAGCCAGGGTAGCTAATGAGAGGCAATTTGGAACGAGAAGCAAAGTGTCTCTTCTCTCAGACAGCTGTCTAGACGCTGCCAGAGGAGAAAGCCAGTGATTAATGACGCAGTGAGAGACGCAGGCATACAGACAGGGACTCTTAAAGCCACGTACACTTGGGAAAATGTGCCACACACTCCCAGAGGGACACAACACATGTGCAATGATTAACAGAGGCCCTGCTTCAGACACTGACCCTTTCCTCCCCCTTGACCTTACCAAATAAGGACTCCAAGCTGCACCACCTACCCCCACAACACACACAGTTAATAGTCTCACCTCTGAAGCTCCTTGTCTGGATCCACTATCTGATGGCCAAAAACATCCCTCCTATCAGTAGGTGGGTGAAAGAGAAAAATTACATTTTTGAAGACAAGATTAAACAATATATTAAAGATTAGAATATATATATTTTTTTTTAAAAAAACGAAACAGGTTTAATATTTACCATTAAAAACAATGTGACGGATTATCAGTAAACAAATTAACTGCTTTTGTCAGAGACAAAAATGTATTGCAGCGTCACTATGAAAGTGCCTCGGGAAACAAAAAGAAAAATCTTATCTGAAACCAGACAAAGCTTCAAATACGAATTTAAATAAAACCCCAACCTGCTCGTGCTCAGCATTACCATGCGAGTGGCAAATCAAAGCAGCCGAGTGCACCAGACTGTGTTCTCCCTCCAAACAGTGTCTCTGCACTCGCACTCCCCCTCTCAGTCCACCCCCTCCTCTCATGAATAAAAATGAAAGCGACTCAGACTTTTATCTGCCTCTCCTGCACGCTGCAGCAGCCAGCGTGCATGTCTGGCTCTTCGATAGTGTCTAGACAGAGCTGGGCCAAATTTAATCATTAAGGCACGGCTGGGAGAAAGAGTGGTGTGGAAATTTATCAGAAACACGGCAAATGGTATCGCTGGCTAACGTATAGTGCTTAAAGCCAGGTTCGGGCTCTGTGGGAACAGAACGTGCACCTTGATTGAATTGCACAGCTACAGGCAACATATTTGTCAGGCTAGCTTGTCAGGTTTCCAGTTTTCATTGTCAATACCTCTAACCCACTACTGCCTCCAGGTTGTAATAAGTAGTCTAATTCCTTAGTAGTCGAATGTGTGTCTTTAGTTTAATGATGATCTGCTTCAATGTTTGGGAAGAACAAAGCTAAATTTCCCAGACGCTGTCCATATCTATACACACACATTATATTGATTGAACGAGGCCGGGTGATTTTTATGGCTGGCAGTAATCCACAATACACATACTTCCACAATACACATACTTCAGTCACTGGAAGTGAGGAATGGAACAGACAATGTCTTACCGGCTGCAGAGAGTGCTCCTGCCTTCTGGCCTGGCCCAGCCTGCTCATCAAGGACCATGTGGAGAGTTTATAGTGGTTCAGAAGACAGATGATCACCACCACCATCACCATCATCACCACAATTATGATTATTATCTGCACAAACTCCAATTCAGCTGCAGAAAAAAGACAGACACAAATAAAGGGGAGAGATTTTATTATAGGGTTGTAGATGCACACACAGCAACAATCATCTTCAATTTTTTCAAGCTGCTGGAAAACGCAATTCTTGTTTAGACCACAGGATGGTAGCACAGAACAGCATGATCCTGCAAGGCCGACTATGTGAAAAACAGGAACAATTACTGCTCTGTTGTACAGAGGGTCTGGAACATAGACGGGTAAAAAAACTGCGTCATGTTCAGCTTCTAAAGAAGGCTCAAGTGGTTCAAAACGGACAAAAAAGTGACAGACTAACACTGCTTGCTGTTCCCTATTCAAAAGGCTTACACTTTGTCTATTTTCCTCTCACTTACACAGACACGCACACACACCAACGTATACCAGCCAACCACATGGATGGCAAATTTGCACTATGCAAAAATTAAAAAACCCTCCTTATATTAACCCCTTGCCTAACAGGCAGGGCGTCTGGTAAAGTAAGACAATAACAGCATATCTGTGGCAGCCAGGCGGCTCATGGCATTAGAGCGGGCGATGCAATATGCATGCACCTGTATGCAAGACCAATCTGATTAGACTTGACGCTGCGTCTGATGCAGGCCTCCGTCTCAGCGACTAGTTTAAAACTGTTGGATCTGCTGATGGGATGTTTTAAAGGTGTCAAACAGAGATGCATTATCATCCAGAGCAGCTCGAGTAAAATGACTAAATAGCATGGCAGGAACACACACAAAAATTGCTTGCAGTTAAGCCTCTGAGCAAACAAACAGCACCTTTCTCCAAACTTAGACCACAAGAACAAACGCCAGGACAAAAGGAGATGAGATTAGAGCAAGAGAGAGAGAGAGAGAGAGAAAAAGATGAGTTGAGTTTTGCACACTAAAATTAACAGGATTCTGACTGGCAAATAGAAAATTAGATCATATGTAAATTGTGCATAGCACAACAGTGCTGACTGTGCTAAGCCACTAAGAGAAGAAAATGCAAAAAAAAAAAAAGGTTACACTGTAAAAAACAGCAGATGAAATAAACAATAGCTCATTAGGCTTCACTTCTAGAAGTCAAACGTATCACACAATCGAATAGTAAAGAAATCCGTTAGTAAAGAAATACACAAAGGTACAACAATCTATACAGCACTAAATACCTTGGATGAATTACTCTTTATTGTATCGTTTTAGGAATCATAATCTTGTGGAACTCCATCTGCATGTATTAATGTAATGTAATTTCCAACATGCTGACACTTTAATGCAATAACACACGCAGTAGGATAAGTGCAGTAAATAAGGAGTTTTCTAATGAGCTAATCATCGCCAGCATGTAAAATGACTCATGTGCAGTAAAATACAAACACCTCTCTGTAGTAAACATCTAGTACATTCTAGTGCATTTAATACCATGACTCAGAGTCTGGGGTCAAAAGTAGTACACATGCCAGATATGGAATGTATTATATTTCTATAGGATAACACAAATTACTCAATTTGAATGGTCAGAAATTGCTCCTGAAATACCGAGGCATACGCGAGCACTGGTTTCAACAGCCTTTAGAAGTACCGTTAGCTCAGAATTATTGATCATACAAGGGGAGGTTTGGGTGAGCGGGAGTATCATTGATCAGACTGAGAAGACCGCATATTCCCAGCTTAGATGCTGATCCTCTTATTCCTGCACAAGTTGTCAGAGATAAATATGATTCAAGACTTACTGGTCAGGTTTGTCGTGCCATTAATCTATTGTTTTGTTGTCCAATGGTAAACTGTTCATGCCAATGGCTTACAAAATGGTTAAACAAAGACTGGCCGCTCTGAGAGAGAGCGAGCAAGAGATAGAGAGAGAGAAAGAAAGAAAAACTGTTGGTAGATGAGATTTGGCACTTTCACTTAGAAATAGACAGAATAAATAAGGAACAGCATCCTTTATTGAAGTGGCATTGCTGGATACCAGATCAGCTGTCCTGTCCTAGATACCACTGGCAATGCCATACCCCCCACCCCCTCTCTTACACACACACACATACAGAGAGAGCCATCCAGCTGCCATCATTGCCATGGAGACACAGCCCTCAGCATCCGTACCCACAGAGACACTGAACACTGACATGGCACACAGACTTGCACATTCAAGCAGATGCAGACACAGAGAGGGAAAAAAAACAAAGAGTGAGAGGAAAAAGAGCAAAAAAAGAAAAAAGACGAGACTATAAAACTAGGTGCAGACCACAAAAAGCAAGGCGAGATAAAGAGTCAGACAGAGTGAGTGCTGGGAGAAGCATTAGCCTGTGATGCCAGTGGCAGCCAGTGCTTGGTGCTGCAAATCAATCAGCCCTTTTACTGTCAGCAGGCAGAGCGCAGCTGAATGAGAGCTGCCAGACAGTGGGCCACTCACAGCGAGGGAGTGCCAGACATGAGCTGGGTGAATGTGTGAGCGTGCGCCTGTGAGATAAAAATGAGACTTGTTTGACATACGCGGATTAACTGAGGAATGTTTTACCATATGTCTGGTCAGGTCAAATTTTGCTGAACATATTTATTGATTACAATGACAACACCAAAATAATAAAGAAAGCCCGCTTTGAAAAAAACAAAATCACTGCAAAAAAAGCAGAGATCAGTAAATTGTAATCGCTGTAAACGCTGCAGTGACTTTTAGGTTGGATTTGATTTCCAGAATATGCAAGCTGTGGAATTCTCATGATGCTCCTATAAGAAAGCGACTATTTCTTGTTTGAATAATTACCTAATTCTAATATTTGTGTAAGAAAAATGCACCTCTTTCATCACAGCCTCAGCAAATCCTTCTGTTTACTTGGTTTCAACCAGTATAATTTAGAGAAAACATGATACCCTGCGAGCGGACACTTAGGTCACACCACGCAAATGCTTATTTGTCAGTCCGTCTATGGACGCCACATCATTCTGACAAGACAAGAAGAGTGTTTTGACAGGCTCTGAATGTGGATACGAGCAGACTGGAGACAGGCATTCTGTCATCCGGTAATAAACGTGCATTATTGTGTTTGCAGGCTGGGGGAGGTAGGCGCTTCGTCTACTGTTTTAGAAGGCTGAATCACACAGGTGGTCTTTGTGCTACAAATCAAAGCCCTGTGGCATAGTGGGATGGAGAAAAACACGCTAACAGACTGGCATCCCGCTGTGCATCAGAGGGGCGGGCAGCTGATTCCAGCCCTGCAGTACGGCCATGCCACAAACACTGCCAGTGGGAAGAGGCCATGCCACCCAGCACGTCGAGCGGCAGCCTCCATCCCACACTGGAGTTCTTGCCATCAATTACACTAAGAAAGGAAAAGAGACATCATCTTAAAGATGCCCAACTGTGTTTCTATCTATCTGGAGAAACTTTGCCATAATAATGAGCTTCAGATGGCTCCAGTGTGCTAAGGTGCGAAATGTCAGTAACTATATTAACAAAGAATTCTTCACCACAACACACACCGATAGTTTCTCAGCCACGGATTTCAAATCTCATCAGAGGCTTGACGACTACTCAACCTCAGTCAACCTATGCTTCTTTAATTCAATATCCATTGACTGAATGTCTTCACATTTCTTGCTGTTCTCCACTCGTTAGATAATTAACAAGCACTTCCCCGGATGCGCCGGTTATATTAAAGTAGTAAAAACACAAAGAGCTGCCGAGCAAAGAGTCTGCCGAACGGAGACTTGCAGTACAGAAATAAAGCAGCCCCAAAACAAACAAGCATAAAGCAGTTAAAACAAATCGTGAGATCTAGAAAGACAATCAACAAAAATATTACACTATAAATGAGACTAATTATGAAAAAAGAATGCAATTTCAGTATTCTAATAAGTTCTGTTGTGCTTAGAGCTATTCACCGATTTCTCAGGTTTTGGTTTGTTAAAGAATCTGATTAGTTTCAAGCAGGATTTTCTGGATCGATATTTAACTGGGGCCATTGCTACTGCTGCCTGTGTGTCACACAGTAAATAAGTAGCATTATTAAGTCAGTGAAATATAATCATAAAACATGCCGTCCTTGCAACGCTGTGAGTCATAACACTAAAAAAAACAAACAAAAAAAAACGGTCCAGCCACAAAAAAAAAAAGCACCGACAAGAAATGCTGTCTAAAGACACTTAACCCTGCAATTTTAGCTATTTTAGCTACCTAGCAAAAAAATTTAACCAGCTAACTTCACCTTATGGGTGACACTAAATAAATCTCATTTTAGCTAGGTGTTTGCGATAATATTTTTGGATTCTAAAATACTAAAATCTTTACAACAAAATATAACAGCCTGGCATATTGCCCATGCTCACTTCCTACACCTTTCTTCTGTCTCAGTGTCCCTTTGTGCAAACAAATCGTGCTCCTCCCCAAGGCTGACGGAAACACAAATGAGCATTTGTTTAGTCTGATGATTTCCATATGATGGTAAAAAGAGGCCATAGTCCTTCTTGTTCACATTATTCACGTGGATGACACAAATCAGATGGCTGGCTCAAATGAGCATTCTGCCACTAAGCTCCGGTGCCAACATGCCACCCATCGCTCTGCTGCTTTATGTGGGTGAGTGCTTGTCTTCTGAAAGTACCATGGCTTTCGATGGTTGCAGGAATAAACATGAAATCCACTAATCAGTTAAGCTGCCCCCGGGTTTCCAAGTTCAGGACTTCGTGTGCTGTACGTTCTGCCAATCATTATCATCTCACACCTCTGCACAGGTCTGGGGGAAGAAGACAGCAAGAGAATGCTTGGGTTGGAGAGACACTTTCAGTTCTCTGTGACAGCATTCCATATATACCCCAAGGAGAATAGGGAGAAAGTGATGCAGCGCTCTGAGACTAGACTTGGTATCATTCTATATTTGGACATCTTGTGAAAGGCTTTGAATTATATTCCTTGACATTTTTTTTCTTGTCAATTTGGATTGACTACTATTTTGGGAAGGTCCTCATTCTTGGTAACATACCTTGGCATGCTGTGTTTGGCCAGAACTGAGAGGTGCTTTCATGGCAGCCAGAGCTACTTGTGCAAACTTGCAGGTTTGCTGCATCGGCTTGCCGAGTCCGCAGAGTTAAACAATCAACTGCAGTTTCAGGTTGGGGAGAAAAAAACAGCCTCTTTCTTTTTTTTTGTTAACATCTATTTAGTTAGGAAGTGCAAAATGCACTAATGTTTTCCTGAGGGCAAAATCAGCATTGAGGAAAATCTCAACGATTTGTTTTAATAGAGCAAAAGGGAGAAGAGGCGGGAGGGAAGGAAGAAGGAGAAGAAGAAGAAAAAAAAAACAACCTCTGTACTTTACTAAAACATTCGCCCATGACCGCTTGCTGAACTTGCATGCATGACCTCAGTGGGTGGAAACCACACTCCTCCATTTGAGAATGTCTGAACAGGGTTGGAAGAGAGTTCAACAGTTACATTTTCAAAGCGCAAACACAGTTAGAGGAGACAGCAGAGCTAGACTAATGAAATCGGAACGCAAAAAAAAAGGGGGAACTCTGTCTTGATTCTATCGGCGCATCTGGTCTCATTTTTAACAACAAATGCTCAATAAAATGCTCCGGTTTTCAAATGCTTCTAGACCTCCAGCAGAGCTACTATGACTAGATTAGTGATGAATCTCATTGACTGGCATTTTGACTTTTCCATATTAGCTAGTGGATCTCTCAAGCTAAACACATCAGGCGCACAGCCCACGGAACCCAGACATCACTATGGAAGTAAACTTCCATACTGATCAGCCTACCAGCCAAACAACCTATCAGCAAATTTGTTAAGTAGCTGTGTGACTATTAAAATGAATCACTTAATAATTACTGCATTTCTATACTTTCGCTACTTAGATGCCTATTATACAATTATGTCGACTTATCCACCCAGCACAGTTAAAACAAAATCTAGTTTAGAACAATTCAGAACTGTGCCACGCTAAAAATTTCTAAAATATTAATTCTCTATAAAATGTGATTTATAAATATTTCCCAAATTAGCACAAACTGCTGATGAACTGGGGCACAGTGACAACAATAAACTGATCCATGCAATTTATTTCAGTACTGCACAAAAAAAGAGAAACACTTCAGGGCGTGCTGTAAAAAGAAAAGGGGGGGGGGGATACACGTTGGGTTGCATCATAGCAGCCCATATTGAATTATTATCCCCCAACACCATGTTCTAAAGGGTTTTATACCTGTTATACCATAGGGATTTGCCAAAGACATATCATTTTTTTATATTTTTTCCAGTGCTGCATGCTTTTAACAGTTCGCAGTAACTTAAAGAAAACCGCAAGACTAGCTATAAGAGCTATAAATACCAGTCTTTCTCACAATGTCTCTTGCAAGTCTATACAAACGTCTCACAAAAAGGAAGTAATGTTGAGAAATAGTAAGCCGCGTGTAGTAAAGGCTTTTCCATGGTGAAGGACTTCAGCAAAGATTCACCTATTACACTGTAACAATCAGTAGACATTTACTCTTTGTTACATTAGATGTTAGTTGTATATTTTCAATACCTTTATAATAAAAAAAAGAAGAAGATTGGAAGACACCTTGTCCAATCATATACACACACAAGAAAAGCATTCATATACACTTCATATATATGAACTGTTCGAATACACACAAGGAAAGTGTTTATTATATACACTTCATATATATATGAAATGTTCATATACAGTTCATATACACGCAAGGACAGTGTTAATATACACTTCATATATATATATATATAGAATGTTCAAATACATGCAAGGAAAGCGTTCATACACACTTCATATAGATGAATGTTCATATAAAGCTCATATACACACCAGGAAAGCGTTCATATACACTTCATATATATGAAATGTTCATATACAGTTAATATTCACACAATAAAAGTGTTCATATACACTTCATATATATGAATATATAAGCTGCTGGTAACGTCAAATATTATACTGTTTTTTGAAACAGGAAAGGCTTTGAATAGAAAAGAATGACAGAAAAATCAGGTGTTAGTCAATGCGAAAAGAGGAAATGAGCAATGATCTCGACTTGAGACAATCTATTTACACATTAACGTGATTTATTTCTGCACATTGCTCCTGTTCAGGTCTGGCATTAAATCTCTGGATATGCCCAGTGATTATACACTGGGGTACATTAGAGAAACACGCAGTACTGTAGTTCTGTATGTGCTGGTGTTCGTGTACAGACACTGAAATCGGTCATCACTGTCCAAAAACCTGACCAGACTGCGCCTCAAATCCCTTTTAGCTGCCTAGTCCCCTATACACTACACAGGATATAGCCAACAGTCTGATGTGCTCGCTCTAGCGCACTCAGCCTTCCCTCTAACGTTATTTGAAATGGAACTTATCCGCGACGTGAAACAATTAAAACTCTACGCAGAAGTTTTATGGGCAGTTGTTAAGTTAGGGTAAGGGTTGTAAAAGTTTAGAGGTTTTACACTTACATATGTCCATTCCCTGAACTTGGGCTCCGGTGCAGTTACACACGCAGGCGCCATTGGAGCCGTAGCCGCTTCCGCTAGCCGCTCCGCTCTGGTTCTGCATGGAGCTCGCCACAGAGACAACTTCCAGCGGCTCTCCGCGACACTCTCATCGTCTTCACCACATACCCACGGAGGGGGAAAAACTCTCCCCGTCCTCTGCTAACGACGAACGAGTGTGTGGCTTTTGTTATTTCCGTTTCGACGCGCTGTTTGGAGAGCCGGCGTGCTGAACGAGGAGACAGACAGACTGTGTAACCCTTCTCCTGCCCTGACGCATATCACAGCAACGTCTCTCGCGCTACAATCCTGAGGGGTGGGCGGTCGGTCGCGTCCGGAAAAAAAAACTCGCTTCCCGGTGACTTCGCCAAGCGCAAGGGGGGGAAGGGGGGGTCGATGGGTGGTGGAGTTCGAGGTTTGGCTGGGTAGCTGGCTGGGCTGTGTCTCAAACCGCACTATGTGAAACTAGAACGTTTTGTTCGCAAAGCGCGCCTATAAAAGAAATTCGTAAACTTCCCTTTTAAACCCAACCCACAGGTTTAGGGGTCTGGGGTTAAACAGTGGCGCTGGTGTTAGCTGAGGTACACGGACACTGTGTAGCACGCGGATTAGGACGAAACCATTGTGTTATGGCTGCACTTCGCAGCAGACACAACTGAACAAGGCGGTCTGTGGGAGAACCACGGTGCGTGACCTTGGCGTGACCCCGCCGTCTGGGTGTGGGTGAAGCACACATGCTGTCTGTCTGAGCACTTTAACTGCAGTCATTCTTAACTGCAGCAGTCATCACGCACACACACGCCTTTTACACCACTGTGCAGCAAGCAAAATTCACTTTAGTGTTGGTGTAATTCATTAAAAGACACCTCAGATGTTATTATAATAAAAACAGTATTTATTTAAGGTCGTTATTACAACATTCTGTTTAAAACACTGAACAGAATTCTGTGCAAATCAGATACCGCTAGAAAATTCCCAAGATTACATCGATATGTTAAATGAAATGCTTTAAAGTAAATATAAATAATATTGTCTCTTTCAATCTTTGTCCCTATATTTTTCTCTTCCTCGAAGCAATTACAACAACAAACCCTTCACAGAGAATTCCCAGAATTCCACCCTTGTTAAATTATTTTAGGACATTAGCACTGGTTTAAAAAAGAATGGCGTCTGGCTGATTCATATATGTGCTTGTTAGGAAGCAGTCAGCTGTCTACGATGTCCAATCCCAGATGTCATGATGAAATTTAAACGATTAGATCCCTCTTCACCCCCCCCCCCACCCACTCATCCCACAGGGAGACAAGCTGACATTTATCTGTCTGACGTCTTGTCTGGAAGTCATGTCCCCAGCCAACACACACACACACCCCAGACGTGGGGGAGGTGGAGAGGTAGGGGTCATGACTCAGGTTTTGAATGGGTGTCTGAAGCAACATCCCAAGGGAAGTTCAAGCTGAAATAACTGTGCATGTTAATGTTGTTGTGGCTGGTTTTCACAATCCCTCCACAATGCATTTTAATATATTCAAATAAGCAAAACCTCTAGATAGCATGCTGTCTCATCCGTATTGATTACATCAACACAGCTTAAAGTGTGTCATTAGTGGCCATTATTTGAATATTTTATCTTTGGTCTATTTACACATGAAACCATTTGCAGATTGTAAACTATCCACACACACACACACAGGATCAGGTCTCATTTGTAGCACCTCGATGATTTCTGATTCTTCTGATTATGTAATCACTAACCGGCCCTTCTGTTCAGTTAGGTTCATTTATGTTGTTTGAGGCACAGCGCCACCTGGTGCCACACATGGAGAGCCACCGAGACTGGGACAGTTATGTTACTATGATCTTGGTGCTAAAGTCCACGTTTCTCTGTTTGAAAATGCAAGTCATTTCTTTGCGTCATGTGATAGCAGAAATATCAGCAAGACTTAAAGTCTGAGATGAAAAGTAATGTTACTCGGCAAATTATTAGAGAGGATAGCAGATATGAGGCTAGAGGAATAAGGTCGGAAAGGGTGGCGTTTTATATATTTCTTAAATGAATTTTCTGTAATTGGATTAGCAAACTGAAGGATGGCTTTGTTTTTAATTCACGAACAAGATAATAAGCAAACGGCTATAGCGGCATATGTTTTTAACTATAAACGAATAACTAGCGGCTTAATATTTACTAGTAACTCCTCTCCATCCAGTCATGTTGATTTTATTTTTGTAATTTCAAAATCTGTGTGTAGCTTCTAGTAATCCTTCTAGTAATTATATACTGGTCAACAGGAATGCCTCAAGTAAACTTAGAATCGGTTCTGTTTCAGGGACACCCAGGGATCTGAGCTGGGTTCTGGGGAATAAGTGTCAGGAATATGCTAAATCTGAGAAATAAAATGTACACATTTAAAAATATGTATAAATAGTAAGTGAGGCCCTTTTATGGTTGTTAATATAAGATGGCCTGAGGGAACAGGCTTAGTGTTACAGGAACAAGCCTGTCATCCTGATAATCGGCAGGTTTAATGTGCGAGAGGGCTGACTTCAAGCACTCTCTATTACCTGACTCATCTCCCACCCAAGCCTGCACGCTGTGGCAAATTATCTTCACACTCATCCCAGGAGACCGGGTGTGCGCGTGTCTGAAAATTGCCATCTGTAAGGAAGGAATGTGACGTCTGCGGATGTGCGTGTGTGTGTGTGTGAGAGAGAGAGAGACAGAAAGAAATAGGGAGAGGGTGAGTGTCTGTGTGTAGATAATCACCAGGTATTGAGTTTTTCACCCCCCCCTCCTGCAGCCTGCTGAGCATCGTCATGGGCCGTCTGCCCAGTAGGGTGAGGTAATGTCTAGGTTTAATGCCAGCCTTCCACACCAGAACACACACACACACACACACATATAAAGTGGGCACACACTGGCTCAACAGGAAGAACAGCAGGCACAGAAACTCCCCAAATGACCGACTCCTAATGATTGCATGTTTATCCTTCTGCTAACGAGCTACATGACAGAACTACCGCCACCCGTCCACCCGCTTCCAAGCAATACTGAAACGCCTTATACGACACACCTAAATCATCATGATAACTGCTGATAACCAGAGTAAAAAAAATTAAATACACTGTGTGGGACTAACGAGTGGAAGACAGTGGCTTCATTTGCCTGGATTAATTGTACCTGGATCACCTAATATTCCAAAAGGGATTAAACCCTGACGAAGCTGCTCGGAAAACAAGTCTTGATAGAAGTGTACAGGCGTGACCCGACAGAGGGAGCAAGACAGTGCAGGAATGATGCAGCTCTCTGAGCAGCAGTAGTCAGATCTCAGTGGCCCGTGGCCAGCTCGCCTGCTGTCTGCCACGCTCTTTTTTTAATAAACCTGTCAGCGGCTACATGCCGACAGCATTGGACACGCACAGACCGCAGCGACCCAAGGGGCACCGAAATGAACATATCATGTATGATGTCTACACGCGGGGACATTACAGTAATGGACCACAGCACAGAGCTGTAGAGGCAGGAATGCGAATGCAATTTTGCTAGTCAACCTCAACCGTGGGTTAGCTCTGATGCTCAACAGCAGAATAAATATCTTTAGGAACATGGAGCCTGCCAACTTAAAGACAAATGACGAACGACCGCTGATGGCCATTTGCTTTCTGAGATATTAGAGTGTAATTTTTAGATATTGAAACAATATATCTTACATACAGACAGGAGGGGAAAAAAGGATTGTAAAATAAGAAGCTCTGGAATGAAACTAGGGGTCTGACAGAGTCATATTTCAGGTCCAATTCTCTTTTTTCTTCCTGAGAAAAGAGTTTATAAAGTTATTCGGAATGATTAACTTTATTCCATGTCCTCATCATAAGTGCATGAGTAATCATTAAATGATCTGAAAAGTGTAAATCATATACTACAGCCTTGCCAAAAACAAGATCTCAACTGTATCTTTACGGGTGATTCTGAACCTCAGTGTCACACAGACGTCTTAACCACCTTTTGTCAAAACACCATTGAATAGAATAGCATTTGGAGACATGACACTCATCTTGATAGCTAAATAACAGTGATCTTTATTGTAAGATGTAGGAAACTTGCTTAAGACTTGCTATGACTTCTATCCTTCTTTGTCTTCTTTCTTTATCTCAGTAGCAGATCAATAGCTAAGAGTGAGGTCAGTCAAAACAATACAGTTCTTTTTTTCGGTGGTAATAAAAGAAACTCTTCTAGACACATGATATTGAAGTTATGTAGACACACGATATTTAAGTAACTGATTAATTCATATTAGCTTTACTTATTGTTCAGTTTTCAACACGGTCACATGTTCTCTTGGTTCCTTAAATAGTTCTGACTTCGGGTTCAGCCTGCAATCTTTCGTAAAAGGGAATAAAAACCTTGTTTAGTTTCAACATAAAACCTTTTAAAGCTTTGGCAAAAAGACTGAAAGAACCATTACGCGTTCTTAAGTGAATTTAAAAAAAAAAAAAAAACGCACGAAAAGTAGTCCATGGCAGCGTCAATCTGAACTAGATGGTGAAGCTCAATTCAAATTAAATACAAATAAAACGTGGAAATAAATAAATAAATAAATAAATATGTACACTGCAATCATTTGCAAAACAGGATCTCTGACACAGGATCTGACACTAGGATAGAAACTAGCAAGAAAACTTGTCCTGTCTCTGTTTTTCTCAGTGTCTTCATGACCTACTTTTCCATACACACAACACAACCAACGGTAGGTAGAGAAACAACAACACCATTTTGGAAAATCTGCTGACACATTCAGTCTGTCTAACAGTCTATACATGCAACAAAAAGAGCTGGAAATATTTCTAGTATCTAGACGGTCATCTTTCTTTATTTAAAATTTTACTGTAAAAAACAAAAACCAAAAAAACAGCTGGTTTGACTGGTCATCTGCACTGTGGTCAGGCCTATAGGTGCTGGAGAAATATACTCCCCTAGTAGGTCCAGTCATAGTTCCTATACAACCTCAGCTACAGAAGCGTGCTTATTGTCGAACGTGTATTATAGCCAACAAAAGACCTGTGAAAAGATATGTGAAGCACATATTTCAGGGCGGGAGGGTTTACTCAGCAACGGATGAAACGCTTAACCATGGTAACACAAGCAGCTCTAAAAACATTTTTTTAGATAGACAGAAAAAGAAAGAGTGCAGGTGAGAGGGATAAAGAAAAGAGAACCAGGGATAGGGAAGTGGAAATAGGGGCATATGTATGCAATGGGACTGTGTAAAAATAATTGATACAGCTACTATCACAAGATTTTGTCACTATAGTGTGTCAATATTCTAACCTCTAGTGTTGATACATATATAAATTAGGTTTTGAACAGATTTCCATTTACGTTGATTATTTAATTAAAACCCTCAGTGTGTGAGTCAAATGACTTCCTCCTCCTGCTCCTAGGGTGTCAATGACATTGTCTCAGAAACAAACGTCAGAAAAAAAAATAAGGACGTCTCCTGATTTGTATGCTATAAAGTGTAACAAGATAGTAAAATTACAAATTTTTAAATGAAAGACTTATAGATGAACTGCTGGGCTGCTTCAACACTGAAAATGTATTAAATGTGAACCTGGGAAGCCTTGGTGTTGAGTGAAAGAAATGCCAATAGCCCGGAGCACAGAAAGAGCCTCTGCCAGCATACCAGTACCAACAGCTGGGTCTTTTCAACCTGGTCACATCATCTGCATCTCAGCCTCTAATTTACGAGTGTGTATTAAAAACACGGATCTTTTCTCTTCTGCTTTCTATTCACCGCTCTATCTCTTATTTTAGCCTGTCTCTTTCTGTCTCTCTCGCTCTGTCTCTCACAGACACACACAGACTCAATATGTAGACAAACGGCTGGACTTCAAAATTCACTGTCTTCATGTTCCCTTCCTCTCTGTGTGGCCTCCCCTCTCAATTTAGTCTTCTCCTTTTTTCCTCCAACTGGATATTATTCTGGCCTTTCAGCCAAACCTGATTCTACTATGTAGAAAAAAAAGCAATACTTAGGACTAGTCTATTTATTGCTGCGCTTTCTTCTCTTTGTCTCCACCGTCAGTCTTTTCTCTTTGAGAGGAGAGCTGTCAGTTTCCCACCTTTAATAGTCCCAGTTGCATCATTAGCCCCAGTACCCACTTTAATGTGGAAAGAAACAAGAAGGTAGGGGTGATGACTGTGAGGGAAAGGGGGGTTGTTCCTCGTACTGGGTGGCACGCAGGACAAAATGACAAAGAGAACGCTGAAGAAAAGAGTCCAGTAGTTTCAGAGATAAACAATCCCAGACCTCCTCCTGCGCTTCTCTTGTCAGGTGACACTGTCCGATATCCATCTGTAATGACGCCGACAGCACCGACGTCTCGAAAAGGCATGACTAATGCGGCGACGTGTGGGGTACTACAATCAAAAGACGCACGCAATTAATGGATACAGGGGAGCAAATTCTCTATTCACACACACATTTCTTTGCTAAAGCTGGGGACGTTTAATAGTTTGGAAATATAAAAAAAAACTTATCCAGGAAATGTACAGTAGAAATAAAGGGATCTTCTCATTTTACATAGAAGCTCATTATGATTTGTTTTTTAATTTTGACAGTTTTTCTTGTATTAATTGCTATGTAAAGCGGTATGCATTGCAGCATTTGTATTAATGGCATGATGCATGTGCACACACACCTAAACCCACATGCACACATCTAGAAAAGAAGTTTCTAGTACAAATACAGCAGCCATAAAAATATGTTATTTTAATGTGATCTCTAATTGGATCCTTGTGGTATGTAATGCAGGATGCAAGAATGCAGACATTAACAGAGATAAATAAAGAGTTTGGCTAAATTCCCAACGCGGTATGTATTTTTAAGCTTAATCAAATATAATATGCTGAGTAAATCCAACTATTTACATATGTATGTCTGTATAATAAAGCATCTCATTTCCTCCAGGCCGGTTTTAAGAGCATTTGAGTGGTAGTAACACAGTAGTTTTAACACAAGAATTCAGACCACAAGGAAGTTTTTTAGCACGATCACACCAAATTAAATCAAATCCCCAGAGGAGTATCTAGTCAAGGTCACTAGAACAGATCAATGTACTAGCCGGCTTCATTTTCAGTTGGCTAGTTGTTATGGAAATGAGTAATGTTCCGGCCTGAAAAGCTTTCAATAAGCCACAACTTCCAAGTCGTCAACCATTTTCGAAAAGCTGAATTACTTTTACTTTACTTTTTTTTTTTCTCCTACATCAAAGGGACGACAGCCAATAAAGAGATTCAAGGAGATCACAAGAATGCACTTTAAACTGTGCCCAAAACATGTAAAGTACATGATAAGTGACAAAACAAGTGACTCATTCAAGCGTCATTTTTCACAAGTCACATAAAAAGGCTCTCAAAGACATTTTTGCTTGCATTCAGCTGCTAGTCTTTCCAGTGTGGCATTTTAGGGAGCAAAACAACTCCATCAGCCACCTCTTCTTCTCTCTGTCCCTTGAGCAGCCTCAATGTCTCCATGCCTGACTTTGCCTCTCGTAGAGTAATGCTTCTGCATAGAGAGGAGATGACGTCAGTTTGGCAATGAGAGCGTTAGCATGAGAATGCACTGGAATCAGATTAGAGCGAGATAATAAGGATTACGCATGGAAATCCCAAACTCAAACAAACTAAAGGCGGTGCTGTTCACATTGAACATGACCTGTGTGACCTCTGACCCCTAAGCAACCTGGTTTAAAATGGTGGAGAATCAAGGGATTGGAGAAGAAGTAAGACCAGAGAAAACTGGGATTGAAAAAAAAAAAAATGTGCAGAAATTGCAAATTAGATTCCAACCTTTAGGGACCACCTACAGTGGGCACACTTATAATGAATTTTTAAAAGTCAAAGCATGTGCAGTGTGTGTGAGGTGGATTTTTACAGAGGGAACATTTATTTATCTTTTACACCCGCTTATTCCCTAATTCGGGACCAGGGATCTGCTGGAGCCTATCCCAGCCGTCTCTGTACACCCTGGACCGGTCGCCCGTCCATGACAGGGCCACACACACTGACTCATATGGGCAATTTAGAATCACCAATCAACCTAACATACATGTTTTGGACTGTGGAAGGAAACTGGAGTAAATCCATACAAGCACAGGGAGAACATGCAAACTCCACACAGAAAGACCCCTTCCTGGAAATCGAACCTGGGACCTTCTTGCAACAGTGCTAACCACTAAGTCAACGTGCTACCCCTCAGCTAAAACAGCACAGCAAATCTAAGTGTAAATAATAATAATGCTGTAGCTTCCAATCCTGCACTAAATGGCTTAGTTAATTTTCTCTAATACATTTAATTCAAGAAATCAATCTTTAAACTCAGGAACTATTTCATGAGAGATAAACATATTTACCGAAAAAAAAACATAGTAGGAATTTGTCTTTAAATCACTGTTGAGCTAATAGGCTCTGTGAACAGTTTGCACTGATCTATATGTTTTAAGATGTCTATAAAGATGCATCAGTTTAGCCTAGAGTTCTAGCTGTTAAGTACTACAAGGACTTTGTACTCTCCAGGTGGGGAAACAAAAGGAAAGGTCTTGATAATTTAGACTAGTGTTGGGAAAAGAATTGGGACACACATGGGTGTTGGGAAGTGTCTTGATCAGTAAAGGTGGGCACTGGGAAGGGCAGTGTGTTTAATAATTTAACTGCCCTTGGAAACCATTGCATAATCCCATGGTGGCATAACTGTCAAATGGCATTAGATAGTTAGGTGGTCATCAGCAAGAATGATTTTATCAATTGTAGGACAAAGCATCAGATTTTAAGAGAACCCAGTTATCTTTGCAATCCACTATACCACGTCGAGTGGACTGAGACAGAAGATACATACTATACCTGGCATGATATGGAATGCAAAGTGACAGAATATTTGCACTAACTGCATGTTTTATTTAATGTTGAAAATTCTGTAGAAATTCTTTCCAAGTCTAAAAACAAATAACTTGTTTGAGGTAAAATGTGAATGACTTTGGATATCTTAAAAACCGGGATGTTACAGACAACCGTTCATGGCTTGGTTGCAGGTATGACTGTTAAAACGCCTTCTTTTTATTATGTGCTGTAATAAGCAGTGAAATGATTTGTGATTTGCGGCGTGTAACAGTAACTCTGGATGTGTGTAGCAGTGACAGCACGGTCAAGGCAACATTCTTAGATGATACAAGAGCCAGGATCAAGAAATGAGGTTTTATTTCTCAACACTTGTGGCCCCCCGGTTAGGAAACCAAGAATCAACTTCAAGATGAATCTGCACATATCCAGTTCTCAGCCTTTATTGGCTAGCTTACTGGGAATAATTGTAATGCAATTTCTTCCACGGATGAAGGCCAGTGTAAAGAGTACGAGAGTGTCTCTACTACACACTGATCCTCTTGGGCAAGAGGTCGAAGCAAAATCAGCCACGGTTCCATTGATGTCTGCCATTCAAATACTGCATCACCACAAAAGTGAGTGCCAGCAGTTGGTAGTCAGCTTAAGTTTTCTTTGGCAGCGGCACAGTGGTGGTGCTTTTCAAACACAATAGGCTGATGAATAGCGTTAGTGAGCAGTCAGAAATGTTGAAAAACAGCTGCCATACTCATGTTCTAAAAAAAAGAATCCAGCAAAGCAGATTTACAGGCATCTGCTTAAAAGTTTTATTATTTCTCACCCTTTGTTTAACCTACCGCAGATAAACTTTACCTGAAACGGACACAAATTTCACAACCGATATAAAAGTACACAAGTAAAGAGCAATTTGTAGAAGACAGTATTGAAGTGAAAGGAAAGAAGAAGTAGGAAGGTGGTCTAGTAAGTCTTGTCAAAAGACATTAGAGAAGACACTGGTGCAATGCTACTGGTACTAAGCTTTAAGTGTGTCCAGCTGCCTTTGGTTTTAACTAGCTGGCCAGCTCTAGTGGAACAAGGCCCTTTGCTTTTATTCAGAACCACCCTGGAGAGCTATTAAAACATGCTTCAAAGTGTGCCACTCTCAGGCCACTTCTGAGAAGCAAAGTTCTAAAGATTTCTCCAGGAAAGAATGACATGGCTTTTTAACACTGACCCGGGATCAGTGTCTCAGTCCCTGCTTGCAAGAGATAAAAAAAATGCTGTCATGTTTATTCAATGCCACTTGGACAGTCTACTTAAAATAATCCCTTAAATCACATGCACAAAAGGAGTGATGTGAATGCAGTGCAAGATAGGACAACAGAAGCTTGTATCTGCATATGAATGCCCACTAGCCTGTAGCTCAGCATGGCGCATGGAGGGGCACAATCATCGAGCCCCCATCACTTTCCCCTCTAAAGCCCCCAAGGTCCTCCTAAGACCCCTAAAGAGAAGCCCTACACCGAAACAACCCTGTCTGGACATGCAGAGGTGAAAAAGGTCTCTTTACCCATGGTGGCCCTCTAGAGCTGGGGTCCTCAGTGTTTAAAGCCACGGCTGACTCTAGCCCAGGGGAGGCTCATGGCCATCGCCTAGCACTCCTTTCAACTCAAGACAGTTGAACACACTCACTTTATGCTTCACTGACTTGAGAGCCAGACCGGATAATACACGAGGCAGCTGTAGACAGCCCCGCCGTTTGATCCGAAGAGAACGTTCAGCCTCATTAACCTTTTAGTGGACATACATACAGTCATGATGCAATGCAGCACACTTCATCCACACTTCCAGCAGATATGTAGATTTGAGTTAAGCCCAGGCAGGAGGGAATACGGACCGCAACAGAGGTTTGGCTACAGGTTCATAAATCATACCAGGCTACTAACTTTTGAGATTTGTATGTTAATGTTCAGAAAATTCAACACTAATTCAGAACACATCAGATCAATTAATATAAAGAAATCTTCTCTGGTTAATGTGACCAGATCTTACAGGGGACTTAAATTGCACCTGATTCGTCAGGCTTACATCAAATGTTTGTGTGATTGTGTGGGGGTGGTAGCACAGTGGTTAAAGTGTTGGACTTCTTAATTGGAAGATCGAGGTTCTATTCACAGAACCACCAAGTTGCCACTGTTGGGCCCCTGAGCAAGACACTTGAACCTTAATTGCTCAGTCGTATAAAAGAGATAAGTCAAGTCACCTTTATTTATATAGCGCTTTTAAAAAAGCGCTTTCTGATAGAGATTGTTTTAAAATGTATGTCTAAAACAGACCTTTATAACTGATCTATTAAAGGAAGCTTTTTATTGCAGTCAGCATAAAAAATTCTCGACCAATTAGGCATTAAATGTCATTTCTATTAAATTAAATAAGCAATATTTTTTCTTTTTCTTTTTCTCTTTTTTCTCTTCTCTTTCGATGTCCACTGAAGTCAGACAAAAGATTGAACACTTAAGAAATTTACTGTGCCTTGAAAAAGTATTTATACCCCCTGAACTTTTTCCACATTTTATCACCTTACAACCACAAACGTAAATGTATTTTATTGAGATTTTATGTAATAGACCAACACAAAGTAATGTAGATATACGGTTTATTTTAAGCAAATAAAATTTTATATAAATGTTAAGCAAATAAAAATTTGTATTGTATTCAGCCCGCCTGGGCCAATACATTGTAAAGCCACCTTTCGCTGCAATTACAGCCGTTAGTCTTTTGGGGTATGTCTCTACCAGCTTTGCACATCTAGAGACTGAAATTTTTGTCCATTCTTCTTTGCCAAATAGCTCAAGCCCAGCCAGATCAGATTTGGCAATGGGATTTAAGTCTAAATTTTGACAGAGTCATTCTAACACATGAATATTCTTTGATTCATGCCATCCCATTGTAGCTCCAGCTATATGTTTAGGGTCGTTGTCTTGCTGGAAGGTAAATCTCCTTCCCAGTCTCAAGTCTTTTGCAGCTTCCGACGGGTTTTCTTACAGGATTGCCCAGTCTTTAGCTCTATCTATCTTCCCATCAACTCTGACCAGCTTACCTGTCCCTGCTGAAGGAAAGCATCCCCACAGCATGATGCTGTCACCACCATCTTTCACAGCATGGTGTGTTCAGGGTGATGAGCAGTGGTTTTTTTTCTGCCACACAAGCTTTGCATTTATGCATAAAAGTTGAACTTTGGTCTCATCTGACCAGAGCACCTTCTTCTACATGTTTGCAGTGTCTTCATGCAAACAGGATTTTATGTCTTTTTTTCAACAATAGCCTTCTTCATGCCAATCTTTCATAAAGGCAAAATTTGTTGAGTACACGACTTATAAGTGTCCCGTATACTTTTTGGCTGCTTCTCTGACCAGTGCTCTCCTTGCTCTGTCCGTCAGATAAGATAGACAGGCATGTCTTGGTAGGTTTGCAGTTGCGGCATACTTCTTCCATTTTTGGATGATGGATTAAACAGTGCTCCTTGAGGATATTGAGAAACTTGGGATATATTTTTTATAACCAAAACCCTGCTTCAAACTTCCCCACAACTTTATCCCTGACCTGTCTGGTTAGTTCTTTGGTCTTTGTGATGTTGTTTGTTCTCTACCAAACTACTGAGGCCTTCACAGAACAGACGTATTTACACGGAGACTAAATTACACACAGGTGGACTCTATTAACTAATTACGTGACTTCTGAAGGCAATTGATTGCACTGGATTTTATTTAGGGGTATCAGAGTACAGGGGGCTGAATATAAATGCACATGACACATTTTAGATTTTTATTTGCTTAGAATTTTGAAAACTGTATATCATTTTTGTTCCATTTCGCAATTATGTGCTACTTTGGGTTAGTCTAGTCATTTAAGTTTGTGGTTGTAAGGTGACTAAATGTAAAAAAGGGGTATGAATACTTTTTCAAAGCACTGTATGTGGTTTTATTTGCCTCTGTGTTAAATACTTTCCTATAATATCCACGTATCTTTAGTCACATTCTTTTTTCTTTTTTTTTGAACCCCAGCAATTATATACAACATCAACTCCTCTAGGAGACACCGACTAATATGGGATTTCATTTGTGTAGACTTTAATCTCGGCAATTTCCCCCTTGTTAAAAGGCATGTCAGACAATTAGCCAATTTCCTTATCGCTTAAGTATTTTTTTCTTGACATTTGCATTTATTTTTCTAACAGGGTCGGAGCTCAATTTTGCAGCAGGAGAATAATCTCTGCCACATACAAAAAAATAAAAGCACAGCCTCTGACTCGGTTAATTAGTACCTGTGGTATTCATAACGGCAAAAGAGTTGTAAAACCGGCTCTTTCTGAGTAACTCTGGACATGTCTGTGCTTACGGTATGCCAAGTCCCTCTAGTGGATATATAGGTGAGTTGAGTGTCCTACAAAAAAAGGAATCACAAAAGCTACGGCACATCAAGATACCAGAGCTTTAAAATACACCCTGTCTTTTTTATCTCTAAATTTAAGACGAGAATAGAGTCTCACTGAACACTGCGATTCATCACAACACAGCATTTATAAATTAAATGAAACAAACAAGTTCCTGAATAAATAAAACAGGTTATTATCTGATACTTACTGTAATGTTTTATAGCTTTTGGCCATCAAACTCTGTATGTCCAAAATTTCCTCCAGCTAATGCTAATGATCGGTTATTTAGAGATTTTACACTTCAGAAAGATTTTCGAAGAGGAATAACTCATGTAAATAACCTTCATGACTTAAAGCCTGGAATTGTAGCCCAAAATGTGGCTGTTAAAGTTTCATATGCATGTAAAGGTTATTAACTGTGTATAATGACACTAGCACAAAAATGTATAAAATAATAAACAATCATCATAGATTGAATAAAATGAATGATTATGGATTAAACATGTATTTATACTCATATATATATATATAAATATATCATATATAGATGAATAGATGGACATATATATTCAGCTATCCATCCGTCCATCCATCCCTCCATCTATCTATCCATCCATGTATGTTTGTAAATATACATATAAATTAATAAATCAGAACAGACATTTACGGCATTTAGCAGACACTCTTATTCAGGGTGACTTCCTTTTTTTTTATACTTTATTTATATAACTTAGAAATTGTGGGATTAAGGGCCTTGCTCAGGGGGTAACTCTGTGTTGCCGGGAATCAAACCCACAATCTTCCGGTTAGCCTTCCAATGCCTTAAGCATGAGCTACCACTTTCCCAGACAGTATAAATAACAGCGATACCCTATGTTATATGAATACAAATAAATGTACATTTGTTTATATGCTGTAATTAATACCAGTGTGTGTATGTACAGTTAGCTAGATATACACCGCCTTGCATTCATTCCAACCCCTCCGAATTTATCAACTTGTATAATAAAACTATGTGTTTTCACTCTGCCCCCAGCAGGTACAGTCATCCCCAACAGCTGGCCTCAGGGGTTTGCTCTACAAGGCTACTAATAACACCCTGGGAGCTAATAACTAGCAGAGACATGGCAGAGTCATGTGACTTCCACTTACAGTAGAACAGGGCGGGAGAAGGGTGCTGCGTGGAAATTGGGCAGTTTTCCTCATCACTGTTGTCTCCACAGTGGTTGAGCTGATCACACACCAGCGAGCTGAGGTCCAGGCAGCGTCCATTGGTGCACAGGAACTTGCACTCTGTGGAAGAGAAATGAAAAGCATGATTAAGAGCTAAAATAATAGCGATATTCAGTGATATATATATCTAAAAAAAAAAAAAAGCTCATAGACAACAATGCGTTGCTATTAATGTAAAAAGTGGCAGGCTGGAACTGGTCTGTTCTGTATACCGGTCACTAATTTCATAAACTTATCACACTAACTAAAAATTTAAAGCTTAACTAAAATTAACAGTATAAAAATTTAAACCTTTATCTATTTATGCAGAGGCACTGATATTTCTCAAGATGTTTTCTCCACAATTGTGTTTCATTTTCAAAAATGTACTATTAAACACTTTTTGCAATACTTTATCTTACTGCATAAAATCTCTGCTGTTGTTAAAATGTTTGGCACATTTATAATAAACTACTGCAGACTCAATCAAACCTTTAGAAAGTGACACATTCAGAGTGATGACCTCTCTTTGAATTCTGAGGACAATTTAGACAGATTTAGTGATTAAAGAGCCGAGAGGTTTAAGTCAGCTTTATTGGTCAAATAGGAATGGTATGTGTACTTTTCAACTGCTAAACAAAACAAGTAGCATGTTAAAAGCTTCAGAAAAGCTTTAGCAACTTTTAAATAGTTACCGCTAGCAATTGTGGGCTCTATGTAAGAATATAAGGTTGGGGCCCCCTACCACACCCATTTCACAATGTCACTATTAATAAAACAGATCTCTGGGGGGCCCCAAAGTGCATGGGCCTTTAAAATCATTCTAACTTTCCCCCCTTAGCGGCGCCAATGCTCCTCCCTATACACAGGTTACACTAAAGGCCACTGACTCGTAGCCCTGGTCTTGGAGTAGTACTTGTTTTTCTGCTTAAACACGGCAGATCCAAACAATCAGTTAATGACCAGGACTTTCTGAGTCAATATGGGTGTGTTAGTGCAGAAAACCAGCTCTGGTTTTGTTCTAAATAAGGTGAGAGGTAACATCAGAGCCCATCCTTATGTCTGAACCGCTTTGGGGCATTTTCAAGACAGATATTTATTTCAAATATTGAGAGAAAGTTGACCATTTCCTTGCAAAAAAAAAACAAACAAACAAACATCTGTACAGTCCAGTGTAACCTGACTATAGCAACCTGTTCCTGAACGTTCCTTTAGGTTCATGTATCTGCAGTGCTACTTGTCTTTAGTTACACGTGTCACTCCGTTGCACCATTCCTTGCTGGCTTTTTGTCGTTATGAGCAATAGATTTGAAACCATAATCAACTCTGACCTACTAGTAGATTCTAAGCAGTACTTCAAGGCCTGCGCCACAGGCCTTCGAGTCACAGGAAAGGTGAGCATTCTGCACTGTCTTAGAGAGAGAACGCCCTGCTTGCTGCCCAAAACAGCTGAGTAATTTCACTTGTTGGAATACCCAGACTTCAGACAGTCTGCACCAGCATGATCACAGTGTTCCCCTCCTCCCTTTTCTGCCCAAGCAGACAACAAAGCACTTTTGTGAGTCACTTGAGATAAGCGTGCCTGACAGATAAGGACGATTAGCCAAGGTCTGGGCTTGTTTTTACTCTATGCTGCTACTGCATATGCATCCTTACTAATAGCACACGGTTAAGCAACTGGTTATACAAGTCACCTGAATTTACTTTTATTTGCGTTGTTCATCAGCGATTTATAGAACAGCAACCAATCCTTTAAACAGCGCTCTTCTGATTACCAACGCAGCTAACCAGTTTATCACACAGGTTTTGTGGGGAAAAGGTTTACAGGCATCACGTTAATGTCTATTGATAACTTTAAATATTTACTAACATTACAATTCAAAGACTTTTTTAATACTAAATCTCTAACAAATCTTTTAAAATGAGTATTGTACAATTATTTTACACCAGCTTCTGAGAGGATCCTAGCTGCTGTAGAGGACACTGCTATTTAACCACTTCCTCCACCGCTTAATATATATAATATATATATATATATATATATATATATATATAAAAGCGGTGGAGGAAGTGGTTAAAGTTGCTAACAAAAAATCCAGCGAGAAAGAATGCAAACATGAGTGATAAATCATACTGTTTGTCTAGGACTTAAATACACAACGCGTTTCTATAACCAAGGATGAAAACAGAGGCAGCTGAAAGTAAATGCATGTTTTACCATACTTAAATACAAGTCATCAATGCTCTGTCTCCGAAAGATTACAATTATTTGCCATAGAACCAGCAGGGTTTCAGAATGTCTAAACACTGCCGAATATAAAAACTATATACTCTGATTGTTGTTTCTTAAACTTGTATATTATTACCACGTTGTTCACCAAGAAATATTGACTCAAATGTTACCGCACAGCCCCGAAGAAAATTTTATCTCAACATATTTTAGGTGTCCGGGTCTCTCTAGTCTTCCTGAACAACATTCCTGATCATTTTGCCTTTGAGTCAATGTGTGGTACAGTTTATGAATCTATTACAGATTAAATGTTTGTAATAACACAGCTTGAAATTTACAAGCTTACTTTAGAACCTCTGGAACTTTTGAGCTGAAAGAAAATGAACACAATCGTACATTTGTCACCCAGATGACACTGTTGCTCATTGGGAAGAAATATCATCTTAATTTCTACATTTGTAATTCTTCTAAATTCTGTCTTCTGTAAAGCTGCTTAGAACGATATCTACTGTTAAAAGCACTATTACATTTACATATCTGGCATTATGCATGGTGTCCTACATCAATCTAATTTTTTTCATTCCAACTGAGCAGTAGACACTCAGGGCCTTGATCAATGGCCCAGCAGTAGCAGTTTGCCTAAATTATTAGCTATCCAACACCCTGACCACTGAGCTACCAACTTCTTGTGTCCAGTCTGTAGTCTGGTGTTCTTTTGTTTGCTTTACCTGTTGATTTAGTTGTATTTTTTAGGTACCGTCTTGTATCAGCATAGCAACAGCTCTGTGTACAAAGTTAAAGCAGTTAACACAGGCCTAAATTAATCTTTGTTTAAATATGTTTAAAAACAAGATCGAAACCCTTGGATGTCGACATCCATGTACACGGTTTCATATCAGCTCTTATGACAGTTTATGACACATTGGTATTAATCATAATTAATCAGGAGGAGTATTCCGACTGCAGACAAATTAAAGACAAATCTAGTCTGGGTAAACATTAATCGATGATGTTGCTATTGCGGTTCTTTAATATCCACATCCATGTACAAATCATTGAAAATTTACTATACACGTCATCCCGACATTTGTTTTTCCCGACTGTCCACCAAAAAAAAATCACTGCTTATCTGCATATAGCCGTGTTTCTAATGACATGACCGTTTTCAAAAAAAGAACAGTCTGCGCTTCCCTTGTCTAGACAGAAGGAGGAAAGAGACAGAGGTGCTATTTACAGAGCAAAGCAGCATGACCGTACCCTACGGCAATGTTTGTCTGCTTGTCTGTTTGTCTTTCAGCCTGTCTTGTGTGTTTTAAAGCACCGCTGCTGATACACCAGTGCTCTTTCCCACCTGCCTGCACTTCAGCTCACTCGTATGCGTCACTAGGTTCTGAATTTCCTTTCGTTTCTCCATATCTTTCTATCATCTATTTTTATTTCATCCACCTTCTTTGTCCTCCCAGGCTGAATCAACACTCTAAAAAAAGTTATGACTCTATGACTCAAAAACAACTTTCTGAACTGTTTTTTCCAATTAAATATCTGAGATTTCTTTATAAAATGCTTCACTTATAAATCCACATAACTGCCAAGTTAATGACTTGAAAACTATGAAACTTTTAATATCTTGAGAAAAAGCCCAAATAAAAAGAACACAAAAGATGCATTAACACAGCAGACATCCTTAACTGCATGATTTGTTTTGTGTCGGTACTGGAGGATGTAATGGCAGCTCAGTGTCAGCACGCCAACGTGACAAAGCTGACAGTCAAGATCGTCAGATCACTTTATCACTCTTAACAGAGATCGGCTCCCTGTTTTATCGGCTCTGGAGGGCGGGAATACTCTGAGAGATGACTGCTAAAGAGCATAAACACGCTGATCCAGAATTGAGGCTTTTCTTCATGTTCAATATAATATAATATTAACACTTAACACTGCACTTGAGCAGATGTGGTGCCACATGATCCAATATAAGAGTGTAAAAATTTGCTTCATACACCCATAATAGATTTATTAAAAAGTATAATTAGGGACTATAGACATTTTTTCCTTGACTTTTTGGTAATTAGGCATTGCCCTTATCTTTTATGAAATGTCTCTGGTAAATAAGAAGAAAAATCCATGTCCAATTTTTTTAAAGATATTTTTTAGGCACTTGTCTTTATTGACAGGATAAAGCGATAAAATAGAGGATATAGGGAAAGGGGGTGGGACCGAAAAGGATCCAAATCAATCAGATAGACAAAGCCCAGTCCCAAACTGCACACCAAATACACTACATATAATTACTACATACTACACCGCCAGCATACTAAGGTAGTAATGATAGAACACGGCTTACAAAACAGCGTGTAAGTTTGTATGGAGAATAAGCTGCAGTATAAGTCAGCAAACATTATGTCATAGCCATTTCTATGTTGAAGACTCAAACCTCCACCAACTTCATTAGAGGAAATAACTTTTTGTACGTCAAACCAACTTAACTTACAACTACGGTATTGGTGATTAACTTGGTGGTGCTGGGAATCGAACTGTGATCTTCCAATTAGCAGCCCAACAACCAAACCACTGGTTTATTTCCTGCTTCCGACACTGTGCAAATTATTCACTGATTTAAAGGTAATGTAAATATTAAACTAGCATTATCGAATCCAGGCATCAGTCCTTCATTACCAGACAGAGAACTGATCTAAATAAAGCAGAATCGGTTCGAATTCTGAAAAATTTTCTGGCCAGATTTGGTTTACACTGAGAATATCAACTGACTCAAAATCTGTTGAGTCTGGCTGTGGAACACAGGCTTGAGGTGTAATAAGACAGCAGATGTCATCTCCAGCATTTAGTCACATATTTTGCAGACCAGTCCTTCATTAGTGTCTCCTTCTGTCAGCATCTTAACAGCACACACATGCGATTTCCATTCCTCGTACCCATTAACCTTGCAACTGAAAGTTAACAATCAGAAAACAGAAGAAAAGCATGCGGCTGCACAAAGCCTTTCTGTGGGAAAAAAAAAACAATAACGAAAAAACCCCCAAAACAATAAAGAGCTGAGGAGGCAAGCTGCAAAAGAAAAACCTCTTAGAAATCAGGAAACTTACTCCTACACTTAGGTCCTACGCATAAGAGCAATGTATACAAATTCTTTAGCTTTGAGTACTCTTAAACAGACGAGTAATAAGTGCTTTAGAGGTGTTGGCAGTGGTGAGAGCAGGCAGCATGGAGACGAAGAACATGTGCACCTACTGCTGCAATTAAATGATGAGGTGTGTATGGAGACATTCGATCACGAGGCTATTCTCACACATATTTAACCAGTAAATCAATTACACGGAAAAAAATTAAATGCCGTCTGGTGCTTGTGCCGCATGCCGTTATTTGGCTGCATTTGATATATTTTTATGAGTACATAGTTATAAAGTGCAAGAACCGATTGTCTCGTGTCACTGGGAGGCTTTTTCCTGTTTGGGTTTTTTTTTTTTTTCAGCCTTCTTGCTTGAAATACAACTTCAAATGTACAAATTAAATTGCTTCAAAACAAAGTCGTTAAAAAACCTTGACAGCAAAAACATGTGGTGGTAATGATAATTACTACACAAACACAACACAAACTTACATCACCATTTTCATTATTTTAGGTAGCAGTAATGATATATCATCACCATCGGCTATTCACAGCCCTGCAGTACTAACAGTTTCATGTTTCCGTGTGTTTGCATCCTTCTGATATTTTACCACCAGTCGAAAAAAAAAAGAAAAAAAAAAGATTCATAACTAGCTAAGATGAACAGAATATTACATAATGTCCCAAAGCAGTAATAGATTATTATTTGAATGGAGGAGATTGGAGAATGCAGCCTTGGCTCTTTTTAGAGTTTGTCTAATGGGATTTAAAGCCAGACCAAAAAAGGAAAAGTAAACACGCTGGCTCAAGGAGAACCTGGTCAGATTCAGTTAGGGAAATGGGTTACTGGCACTAAGCAGTCATGAATCCAACCAGAATCAAACTGGTTAAAGTTTATAGCATATTAAATATACTAATACTTGCACAGACACTTAGGCTTGAAATTTATCATCCAAAAATTCTAAAAAAGAAAAAAATGTTTGCACAATTCATTTACCCATCTTTACTCTGATACTGATAAAAAAAAGTGATAGTTTAGAAATCACAGTGGGTGAAATGATTGTTTAATTCAAATGGTTTTAACAGTATATTAGGTACCGATTAGATAACCATTGGATTTACATGTTTGGGGACTGCAGGGAGAAGTAGTTGCTTGGTGGCGAAGCTGATGGACTGCAGATTGAAAGGTCATGGATTCAATTCTCAGCACCACCAAGCTGCCACTGCTCACTTGAATAAAAAATATAGATAAATATAAGTCGCTCTGGATAAGAGCGCCTGCAAAATGCCAGAAATGTCTTTTTTTTTTAATTACTGGAACATTTATTGGCAGTTATTTATAGGGACATCTGTTGCTGAAGCTCGATATTTATCTAGCAATTTTAAACCGATAATGACTCCGAAGGAAAAACGCTGAACATCACGGAAGTGCAAAATGTAAGAAGAGGCAAATAGAGGCCACCGAAAAACTAGCGGATATTAACGCCTTGTCAAATACATGACAAACTTAAAAAGGCCAAAATCTATTAGAAATCTGTGAAAGATAACAATGCTTGCTCGGGTGCGCAACAGCAGACTCATTCTTTTTTCCCCTCACGGATGCGCGAGACAAGCTGTTACTTAAAGAAAACGTGCTGTATTCGTTAATTAAGGTTGGCATTGCAGATATGCACATAAAAATGTAAACCAGGGTTTAGGATTGTGTTAAGTGTGTAAAATTTACGATTATGGATAGTCAGGTTTAACTTCTGACCTCGGGTTGTGTACGAGCAGTGTGAAACGGGATAACCCAAAGTTATTCTCAGGATACAACCCAGGATTCCCCAGGATTGAACTAACCCGGAGGTAACAATATCTCATGTGCAAAAGTGCTTAAAGTTTCTTTTTCTGCTACATCCGACACTGGTTTCCTTAGCAGGCATCTAAATTCTAAATCTCCATCTCTCTTCTGACAATTTTTATTATTAACAGTAATAAACTGGAAAAACAAATGGACAGAATTCCCATTTTAATGTCATCTAATACATGCAGTCATTTGCGCAAGTCGGTCTCCTAAATGATCACATCATTTCGCTAGAACAGCACAGCTTCTCCTGCAACACAGCCTGGTCACTACTGCTGCATGCATCCTTACAGCTTTACCCCATACACGACTATACGTTAACAACAATCTCAGGGAAATAAAGACGCAGGCCGCCTGCTGAGGAGTGAAGGGATGACAGCAGAGTAGGGTACGAGAGTGGGAGAGAGAGAGAGAGAGAGAGAGAAAGAGATAGGGAGAGGGAGGGGAGAGTATGCAGAGAGTATGCTGCTCTGGATTTGCTTCTCTTTCCCTCTGCATTCCATTCCATGCAGGGGAGACGCACAGCTTGCTGCAGAGAGGAAACAGGAACGCAAGGCAAAGCACAGTCGAAAGGGGAACAGACCAAGCAGAAATGAAGAGAAACAGAATGAGTGAGCGGGAGCACAGAATCACAAAAGACTTTAAATAAAGTTAAGCAAAACAAAATAGGGAGAGAGAGAGAAAGACAGACAGAGAGAGAGAGAGAGAGAGAGAGAGAGAGAGAGAGAGCACACAAAAGAGAGATAGGGAAGAGTGAGTGTAAATAAGGGAGTGGGACAGAAACAGGGGTGAAAGAGTGTAAAAAAAAAAAAAAAAAAAGAGACAGAATAAAGTGGAGGGAATGACGGGAGAAGAAAGGGACAAGGGTGGAAAAGTTATAACTAGATGAAATGAGGGAGAATGAAAGATTCGCATAGATGAAGAACAAATCAGAGGAACAGAATAATAACCCAATGAGAAGAGAGAGGGAGGAAGAGAGCAGAAGTGGCAGAAGGAGAAAGAAGACACAGCAGACAGCAAAACTTCAGACTCGAGAGGCAAAACTTTGCAAGAACTTTGGGCTTCATTCCCAGCTCTGCTTATACAGCAGTGATTTTGTTCAGATTTTAAAACCACTTCCTGTCACAGTTCTGGTATAGAAATTAGCATTAGACTGTTTTTATTAATGTTGTGTGGTTTTATCTAAATAGAATCACTGTCTGCTTTCAGCAGGTTATCCCACTGCCACCAAACAGGTATAGAAGAGAGAATTAAACATCATTTAGCAGTGATTGATGGAAAACTCGGAAATGAGTTTAACAAATCAAGATCTCTCAGCACAGACAGAGCAGCAAAAGAAAAAAGAAACGACTCGCCACTAATAACAACACCGTCATGTCACCTGAAGTAAATATTACGTAAATAAACTGCAAAAAACAATACTAGCGTCTTCTTGCTTTTCCTTTTTAATAATTATTGTGATATTGACTTTCTTTTTAATACATAGGATTGCGGCAAAAAAAGTTAAAATAAATTTGTCAGACATCAAGTTCAGTTTAGGTTTTCGTTCTTGCTTGTGCTGTTTCGATTCCCGCTTTTAAGTAGCGGAACCCAGTCATGCACGGAACTTCCTCTCCTCAGTCAGAGACTGCTATTTGTACAGGCTGTTCTCTCCAGTTTGCCCCAAATCCCCCCTTCCTCCTCTTCCCCGTCTCCTCATCGGCGTTTCAGGGAGTGCGGAAACCTGTTGTGTCTGCCAAAGCAGCACTAACTTTGAAGGCAGAAAATTAATTACAGGAAACGGGAGCATTTTGCAGAGAGTCACCATGAAGAAAAGAAGAAAGACTTTTCTTCCTTCTACTTCTCATAGCTTAGAAACGACTTTCTTCAAGCTGTGGGAGAAGAGCCGTGATTCTACCTGCTGACACATCGGTCCCGTTTCTTTTAGCATGCTGGCAGTCAAGCAAGCTGATTCTGGGGTTTGTCTTCTTCAGCCTGTTTTGGAAAGTTTGTTCCTGATTTGCAGGCCTGTTAGCACCTTGTCCACATCAGGACATTGGAGTGAATCATTTCATCAGAGATTGGCTAATTGCCAGCCAAGCTTCACTCCAGTGTGCTGATAGAACACATAATGTGATTAGGCTTCAAGGTGAATTGGGAGAAATCTTGCATCAGCACACCCAATTCCTTGGCGTGTATCTGGTTGCTTCCTGTGAGAACACATCCCATCTGCCTGCTTCCCGTCATGGCTCGGCTCAACTCCTCCTCATTGTGTCTACGTGCCTTTTCCTCTTTTTTTTTTTTTTCCTGGAGAAGTTGAGGCGAATGCATCTGCTAATGGCTATTTTTTTCCCGACACATGCCTGTTTCATTCACACCATTTCACTGCAGCCTTTTGTGGCGAAACCTGGAGGTTGCTGTGCCATCACAGCTCCACAGCCCGACTCTGACCATCCTGGATCCTTAACTGGTTGCCAAATTCGCTCTAAATATGGGCTGTCTTTCCTTCCTGCACACTGAAAATGCAAGCCATACTCATGCACAGTGACAGTCTGCTGAAAAGAATATTTCCAGCAATTTCTTTCACATTTTAAGCTGGTGCAAGCGCTTCTCAAACCTTTTCAGTCAGGACTATTTTTAGAAATAAAATCATTTTCGAATCGTCATTAAAGTCTACAAAAAATAGCGACCTAGGCCTCAATTGTTTCTCATTTTGCTCTATGCCAGCACACACTGTGCTTGTGTTAAAAACATGTAAAACCTCAAGCCGTCACCCGGAGCATGCCATCATATTCATTCGCCTCAACAATCAATCAGGACTGGTACCTCTGTACAGCTCATGTTTGGAAAGGTCTTAAACCGCAAAGGCATGTAGTCATCCACCTTTCGAGGTGCAAACTTGTTGAATGACGCGTCATGATGCAAAAAAAAAAAAAAAAAAACCCAAAAAAAAACGAGTGCGTTGAAAGTGTTATTTCCTGTTCTTCTTTTTCTTCTGCATTTGATGAACCTTCCACGCTTTTTCTGTGATTAAGGCAGAGGGGCTTTAAGTTTATATGCAGAGATTTTGTTAGTAAGAAATGCGCTAGCATACAGTACAGAGCTGGTGAGGAACTTCACATTTTATTCCTCTAACCGGTTTGTAAAAAGTCTTATTTAATAAATAATAAATATACTCAAATGAACATATTCATTATTAAAAAAAAAAATCGAATAATTATTATCGAATAATAATTACACGTTAAAAAAAGAATGAGTGCCAGACGAGACTTTCTATATATCCGAATAAGCCAAACGCTTTGATGTGTGAGGGTATTCAGTAACCGTACAATGTCTAACTATAGCTCGAGTTGGTCACCTTTGAACCGTTAAGCTACTGAATTCGTCAGAGGACGATGTATTTTTAATTGAATTGACACAGCTTCTGGCACATGAGCGCCGGTCTATACTCAGGCGACAGTGGCAGAGTAACCTTGAGACTAAAGCAGCTTTGATCTCTATGGTGATAAAGTGTGCGCTTATCTCTCATATGATCAGTTTGCCTGGCTTTTTTTAAGTTTAGCACGCAAACAACTGTACTTGTGCATTTGTGTGTGTGTGTGTGTATGTGTGTATGTGCGTCGCTAGGCGACTGCGGCTCCAAACCGGGTGCTCAGTTACATGCTGTTTACTGGGTGGTGGCTTCTCCTGCACCTCGTTTTTTTGGACAGTCAAACAAAACATAAGATAGTGCTTTGGTGATATCAAACCCGTGTCTTTTTTAATGTCCATATACTCTTACAGGATTAGTCCTATTCCTAGCATGATATTCTAAAAGTTCTGCTTTAGTCTCTAGGTCCTGAGTAAGATTCAGGCAACAAATTAAAAAGACACGCATGCGCTCTTTCTATATTATTTTCGAAAATCTGTTTTTATCAGCTCTTACCACATGCTCTCGGCTCATCTCTGCCAAGTCTAAAATTGCTTTTCCTGTTTTTTAACCAGGTTTTTCGAATGTGCTAATTAAAAGTTCACATAAAAACAGGTGGATGCAAACCCCACTAATGTGGCTTGGATTCTCCTGTAGAGCATCTCGTTATTATGGCGGGGGGTCTGAATGCAGCTTGGTGAAGTCTCCACACATACGTGCACATCATCCATTATTTTCCAGCTAAACTGCAGGAGAACAACTATTTCTCCACTCAAAAAAAACTCCCACGAATCACACTTTTGGTCTACGGGGTGTTGATAAGGTTTGAAGTTGTTATAATAGAAGAAGAAGATTAACGCAAGTCAACTTATTACCGGATCTGTTCTTAGCTTCTGGGTTGGATTCCTATTAACTTCTCCAGCCAGAAAAAGGGTCTTCTTCCCCTTTTCTTTGGTAAATAACACATACATCTTGGATGTGCACCTTAAAAAATGATGGAACCTGGCAGAAGTGTATCTGATTAGCTCGTTTTGAATAACCTAGTCAGCATAATGCATGTTTAACCCAGCCTGTCAGTTTCCGCTCACATCTGTTTGTTCTTTGGTGTTAAAATATGTCTGGCTGACACACATGCATTGTTGCCATATCAGACTCATTTAAGAAATGCACTTTGCTATATGTTGATGCGGATAATCTCCATGTCCACATTCCAGTATAGATTTTTATCTGGTCAGCAGGAAGGCTTTTAAAGTTTGCTAGACTCACCATCAGCAGAATCAGTTCAGAGCTCAGAAACAACAAGCAGACGTTCTTGTGGCATTCAAAACATGGCTTGTTTGATAATAAGAGACTCCCCACACCATCTCACTACCACCACCAGCCTAAATAAAGTTTCCATTACAAGTTTCTGTAGTTTCTCTCAGCTGAAACCAGCATTTCTCTTCCAACTTTTGTCATTAAGAAGGGGTCCTGCCCTCAAAACAACCGATTAATAGAGGTGTTTTGTTTTTTACACTCTTGCTGTAAACTCTAGAGATGGCAGGAAAATCCCATTTAATCATTCATTTCTGAAATATTCATATAACAGTCTGTCTGACAGCCTTGCTTGATCTAAACATTCAACGAAGCTAATGACCTGCTTATGATTGATTTTATTCAGCTTGCTGCCACATGATTGAGGTTAAGTTTTTTAGTTAGTGCATTATGAATCCAAAATATTATAGAATATTATAGAAATATTATATTACAGAAGGCTACAACTATATAAAGGGTACAACTTTTGATAATTGCATATATAATATTATATTATGTATACAATCATATCATGTGGTAGCTCAGGGGTTAAGTTGTTGGACTAGTGATGGGTTTAATTCCCAGCAGCACCACCAAGCTGCCGCTGCTGGGCCCTTGAGCAGGGCTCCTAACCCTCAACTGCTCAGTTGGATAAAATGAAATAAATGTAAGTCACTCTGGAAAAGGGTGTCTGGTGAATGGCATGAATGGCAATGAAATGTACAGTATATCATAGCCATGCATATACACAAACTTTGTTTTCGAACTACAAAATATTAACTCTTCCGCACATTTACCATTCGACACACTGAAAGTAAACAAAGTTCAGAGACAGTAAATATACTTGAATTTAGGTCGTCTAGTAACACCCCTTATACACACACACACACACACACACACACTTTAACCTTGCAGTATCGATCAGCCCTTCCCTCAGTCTGGAGTAACTTTCACACAATTCCCCCAGGGCCTGAACTCACATTGCTGATGTGCTGTCACACACATCACGTCAGTTACAGCACGCACTTTTTCTTTACTGCCACATCAAACAGAGGACCGGGGCCTTCAGTTCGACTTCAAAATATTCGTAGCGCTTCTCTGAATGCCTTTGTTTTAAATAACAAGCAGAAATACACATGTAAAAAATGTGGACGTGTTCAGAGCAGGTATGCGGCTATGATTATGTGGGAAATGTCAGACACTTACAGTAGGAAGTGGATGAGCGTGCTGTAACAGATTTAACACTGCGCTGAGACCATGATGAATCTGACACTAATTGGTCTGTCGTTATATGGACAAATCGTTTTCTGTCTACGGTTTGGCAACTGGAATATCAAGATAATCCTCTTAGCGTTCACAAACCTGCGAGTGAGAGTGTGTTGGTTATGTCTGATTCAGAGTAAAATGGCTCTAGCAGATGCTTGTAACACAGGCTGAGAGATTTTTAGCTAGCAGCCCAACTAATAAGAGATTTTTTGACAAATTGTCAATGACTAACCCATTCGGTGGTATTTTTACTTCCCTAGATTAACGTTTACCTAGTGGCCCTGAAAAGTGCTTACAGACTAGATTATTTTTTATTAAAGTGCATAAATGTAGTCACCACAGCAGCAGTGGTGTGCAGATGAACAGACATTCTACTTCTCATTTCTTTATCCAGAGTGAGTTATATTTATCTATATTTTTTATCCAATTGAGCTGTTTAGGGTTAAGAGCCTTGCTCAGGGGCCCAGCAGTGGTAGCTTGGCTGGCCTGGGAATCAAACCGACGATCTTCTGAGCAGTAATTCAACACTTTAACCACTGAGCTAGCACATCCCGCAGTTTAGTATAGGTTTAGTTTCTCTTGAAGTGAAGTGAAGTGTTTTTTCCCACCGCTTCAAAATCCCTTAAATGACCCGAGAGCGGCTGATCGTCCAAAACAATACACTGAATGAGCGCTTCTGTTATTTTCCACTCGGCTAGCGTAACCCTAGGCAGCGTTTCTGTGTTGATTTGGGCCTCAGTTAACATCGCTCGCATTTAATACTGAAATACTGAAAATAAAAATCAAACAAACAAAGCAAAAAGCTCTTATATGCCAGCCAGACGTGAGGAAGTTTGGCAAACATTTACACTTTTAAAACAAAATTATTTACAGCTGATTTATAACATGATTGCTGCCCTCCCGCACTGCCATGAGAAAACATTTCCATTGTGGTTTCTTACAGTTTGTTGTGTTGTTCGTTTCGGTGTTGTGATGCTCCGTTGTAGATAGATGTGTCTGAGAAGGTTTTGGAGCGGTTTGCGTTTTTACTTACCCTAACTATACTTTTTGCTGTATATTTCTATTTCAGGAAAGTTTTTTTTAAGTCAATTACAGTGGTATCGTGACTTTTTTAAGTCAATTACAGTGGTATCGTGACGAGTGTCCCAACTAACAAGTTTTTCGCGATACGAGCCGCCTTTCAACAGGTTTTTTTGCTTTAAGTTGCAAGCTAAAATTCCGGTTAAGAGTCAGCCACAGATATCCCACCGCTAGCTGGCGTAGTGAACGCCACAGTGAACGGCATAACATCCGCCCAGCATCTCGTGTCTTACTCAATAGCTATTCAGACATGCGTTAGCAAGTGGAGTCGTCTGATCTCCAAGGTAAATGCTGTACATTATACTTAATAAAACCAGTTTATTGCAGTACATTCTATTGTATTGTTTTTTTTAAACAATATTCATTATTTATAAGTTTAGTTTTCTGTTTGAAAAATATCTAACAAAAAAAATTAGATTAATGGCATTTTAATTCATTTCAATAGAGAACACCGATCTGAGATATGAGTAATCTGAGTTACAAGATCCGTCACAAAATGAATTAAACTCGTAACTCAAAGCACCATTGCAATTTAAATATTAAAAAAAATAAAAAATAATCAAGTTTAACATTGTATTATATTTATTTGTTATGAGCGACAGAGATGAAAAAACAACTCCCTGAGATGTCATGAAGAAACACTGAGAGAAGCACACTCGAAAAGGGAACTCGTCCTCGTCACAGTGAGGCTGGAGTGTGTTTTATAAACGATTTGCTTTATTTGATTTGGTCGATATTTAGTGTTTCTTTCGAGCGACTGTGAAATCAGAAGGTTTAAGCATGAGGTAGATCATGAGCATGAGGCACATTAGCTAATGCCAATACGATTAAGAGGAAAGTGAATCTTGTTATGTTTCAATCACAGATCAAGTAAAACTCATCATATGCTGAACTGACTTGTATGTTTTTATTTGCTGTAATAAGGTTTATTAACTAATCGTAGGCCTTATTGTAATTAATATTCCATATTCAATATTCCAGGAGTTCTTTTAAGGGGCAAAACAATCACATTTTTGACTTAAGATCTAATTCAGTAAGGTACAAACCTGCCCCAAACAAACCCTAGGTCTGCTGTAAGTGTGACAATTAGCTATCTGGCAAACTCAAAGTGGAGTCAGTGCTCACCTGTGAAAGCATTAGTGGCCGGTAGGTCAGCCTCCTGCATGCTGCTCCTGTGCCCAGAGCGTCGTCTTTCTCCTTAACCGCTCTGATGGGGCTGCTGGGGACGACACAGCCACGGCGCTGCCATCTTCACCTCACGAGGCCATCAGACTGCTGACACTGCTGCTGAGAACACGGCGCCACTTCACCACGGCAACCAACACGCCGATCCTCCAATTAACTCACCGTTACCCCCCCAGCCAGAGCGAGGTGATCATGGCTGCCAGACACAGACAGAGAAATGGCAAGGGAGATAGAGAGAGATCCAGGTGGAGCTTGCTCAGGTACTCGAGGCAGGTGTAGAGTTGTTGATGTACCCAGGAGGACGCGCTCGGCTGAGCAACGCTCTAATCAGCATACCAACTCATCAGTCAGAGTGCGGTATTTATACACTCACCAGGGAAGCTCCACAAAGGCCTCACTGCAGAGACAGAAAGAAAGAAAGAGAGAGAAAGAGAGAGAGACAGAAAGTGTTTATAAAAATTTTTTTTACCTAGCAACTATTTAATTTACAAGGGTGTTTTCTCAGATTTTTGTAGGGACATTAACTATAAGAACATGACCAAAGCACTTATTTTTATTTTCCGTGTTTGTCAAAATATTGGCCCTGAAATTGTGCAATAATAGCTAACTTAGTTAGAGTATTCGGCGTGAATTCATTTTAAATGAATCTCTTTAGTTTCTCTTTAGCAGTCGTAAGAATGTTTACTTAAATTAAATTAATTTATAAAATCCCTTCTGGTCAAATGACTCAAAGGTGCCTGAATGTCAAAAACAATAAACAGTGGAATCTCGGCATACGAATTCTATTGGTTATGGAGGCAAGTTCTCAAGGCAAAAAATACTCGTACAAATTTTCCTATTAGAAATAAAGTAAATGCAGATAATCGGATTCAGGCAGCCGCACTCAACTAATCTTACCAATTTCATACTAATTACCAACACTGTTATCATGTTTTTGCGTATATAAAAACAATCAAAACATTTGAAAAAAACATGTTAAAGAGGTCAAACTAAAATAAATACACCTACGTCCCACAACCTGTCAACAAAACTAGCATTAAAAATCACAACTTTTGAACAAACCTTTTCTGTTATTTTTCACTCGGCTAGCGCCACCCTAGGCAGCATTGTGTGTTTTATTTTTAAGATGTTTTATCTAGTTAGTTGTTCTGTAGGAGATGCTGTTGTTCCTTTTTTAAGGTTTTCTTAGAAAAAAAAAATAGTTTTAACTTTTGCAGACTATTTTGCCAGCATTCAAGCTGACTCCCAAATTGCATACTAATGCGTACAGCTTCATATCTCTGTAGTGTAAATAATGTGAGAACTGAAAGCTCTAAAATGATAACACTTATGTTAACACACACAGCATTGCTAATGTAGCTGTAAATGTCTTTGCCAAAATCGCGTACTTCAACACCATGTAGTTTGCGATAACGGGTATGCGAGGTGTAAAGCATATCCGAATCCTTAATATATAGCAAAACAGATAGCAAGCAAAACTACGTGGCGGATGCGAATACGTCCAAATTTCATTTATACTTCACATAACCGTACTATATAGAACGATCTTTAGCAGTCGGATATTATGTGCTCATTATACTCAAATGTAGTATGCGATTATGGCCTATCGGAGGAGTGAAGTCTACCAAGAAGGGATGGGCTACCATGAAATAGGAGAAGCTTTCATGTGGCAAAGATAAATGAAATAAAAATTTCAAGATGCCTGACGACACTCTGGGGTAACTTGTAACTCCCATCACATAAAACGATGAAAATCTTAAATTTAAGAAATTATTAAAAAGCTCTTTTTTTTTCCCCCTCTAGTTTTTGAAGTGCATTTTTTTTTGGTACTGAAAATGGCGGCTTGACTGCCGAACTATAGAGCTAATCGAGATGCAGCCACAGTGACGCATGCTACTGGATTGGGATATTAGGGCATATTTAGAAATACCTGCCTCAATAAATCTGCAAAATTTATTAAAAAAAAAAAAAAGATTAAAAAAAGTCAGTGAGACAGTGAGAATGAACATAAGGAGCTTTTGCAGAAGTATCTGACTTTTTGGTAAACCTTATTTTTATGAGGTGAAATGACGCACACTGCAGTATCCACCTTATCAGCAGTTTTGTCGAGCAACACTACTCTGGGCTGTCCTTTAAGTACACTTATAAAACTGAATTAAATACAACTAAATACGTACACTGCTGATGTCATGTACAGAGGGGCTCCAATAACTTGTTATTAAAGGTTAGGCAAGTTCACACAAGCTAAACCGTGATCACGAGATCTTAGAGTGTTGAGCTCTACGTCCAGGGCTCGCTCACCTCACACGAACTCGCGACATAGTAAAAACACACTCCACCCGCGTGCAGGAGCAACCTTAGACGACCTGACCTGGCTGAGCTTCGAGCTGTAGAAGTCAAACATGTACATGTTCCCACACACACACACACACACACACAAACAGGAAATGGGCAGACTTTACACTTTAAGTACATTATCCAAATGAATCAGAGTGACTTAAATGGAATGGAGACGCTCGACACCGGGCTGCGAGCTCACAACCCAACTGTGTATAGTTACAGCTAGTTAGTAATGATTTTAGTGTTAGTATTGAGATCATTATGGCATGAGTGTTTACACTTTAAACCTAATCTGTTTGAACAGACGATGAGGTAAGACGGCTGGACGTACAAAAAAAAAACTCAAGCACCAATCGAATCACACTGGCACAACTATCCGGACGGCATTTTAGGTAATGCAGTGAACTGTTAAGAAAGAAAAGTGAAAATAACTAAGTGGAGCTGCTGAGAAATGCTTGTGGTAATTTTCTTGGTAAATGCAGGACATTAGCGTATTAGCACAGGTTTAAAATAATAGTTATGAATGTAGTACTTCTGTGACTGAAGCTGGTCATTCCAGCTACTGAGGTCTCACTTCATAAAAATATGAAGCAAGTAAATGGAGTAATGGGAGTAGAGACAGTAGATCACATTTGGTTAAGTGGTAGCTCAGCGGACGTGGTAACTTGGTTTGTTTTCCAGCACCACCAAGATCGCTTAGTTGTGTAATTAAAATGAGGGCAAATGCTGTAAATGTAAATATAAATGACGCTTAGTGGTTAAGGGGTTCTGCTCATCAGAAGATTATGGGTTTAAATAAGAAACCGTAAGTCACTCTGGATGAGGGCATCTGCCAAATGTCAGAAACGTAAACGAGATCCAGGACACACACTGTTTCTTACACATAAATGACAAATCTCTTGAGATGAATGATTTCTTTTAGGGGCAAAAGATGATCAACATTCAATCTTTATCCAGAGTGACTTATCTTATTTATACAGGCGTTGGTGGTCTTGCTTAAGGTCCCAGCAGTGGCAGCTTAGTTGCGCCAAATTTTAAGCTCACAACCTTCCAATCAATTACACCTCCCTCTAATATTCCTTATTACCATAGCAACCGATGATGTAAAAACCTACTGAAAATGTCAAAGTACAGCACCTAGCAGCGGTTAAATCATAGTGCTGAATATTTGTAGCACAGCATGTAGCAGAGCAGTGAAGAAACCATTAGCCAATGCTTTCCATCTTTTTGTGTGTGATAAAAATGAGGTGAAGTTGAGGAGATGTGCCGTGTATTTAACGTCTGTTCCGATTAGCATAAAACCATGCAGCTCTGGGACCCCCTTGAGACTGCACCTCTTTAGTGTTACCAAGCGGGCATTTTTTCTTCATGTTCTGTAGTAGCTGAGCTGAAATGTCCTTACGGTAGTGAAACACCTGTACATGACAACATGCCAGATAAATAAATAAATAAATAAATAAATAATCTGCAATGTTAATGTTGCACATTGATAATAGTCAGACTTTACAGTAATAGTCAGACAACTTTACTTAAAATAGCTAGTGATCTTTTAGGGAAGCAGACAGGAGTGCGTTAGATCCTAAGAAAATCTCTCTCTACACCTTAACCCTCCTTCTGCTTCTCTTAGAACTGCTAAGCAGAGAGAAAGAACATCGGCCCCCGTGTCTTAGCAAGAGTACTGAGTAAGATGATTACAATATTCTGTCCGAGTGTAAGTGTGTGTGTGTGTGCGTGTGTGTGTGTGTGTGTGTGTAGGCACACTGTCATGCTGGATGTGAAATGCGATCCCTGCAGGAGGTCTGTCTGTCTCCTTGTGTTGAAGCTAACGCTGCACCGGGCTGCCTTACCGAGACACACTCCAAATCAATCGCACCAGCCAGCCTGCCAGCCAAGGTGAGACGACGGCTCGCCCGTCAGGGGAGAAAGACAAAAGGGCGGGAAAAGATGGAGCAGGAGGGTGGAAGAGGAGGGGAAAAAATAGCGAGACAGAGTTGGAAGGAGGGGTGAGATGGAAGTGAGAGATGTCTGAGATAGCAGGAAAAAGGGTAATCTTTGTTTTGCGGTGAAAGCAGACGTGGGTTGCTCATTAATCAACGTCAGAGCGGAAGAGCCTCAGAGCTGCCGCTCGACTACAGCACTCGGTCTCAGGTTTCCAACAGGACTCAAGTATAATCAGCACCGCATATTTATTGTTTTCAGAATTCAGACTCGGATAGCCAGAGTAAAAGCAGTAACTTTAACCCTCTCACCGCGTTGACTGCTTCATAGTAACAGTGGGCAGCAGTTTGGGAAGCACTGCTGCCTACAGGTGAATTCCAGAACAGCAGCTTATGGAATACAGAATTCAGCAAAATGACTAGTGTAAATTGTGGCAGCTGACATAAAGCAGACTTTCAATTAACAGAAAAATGATCCTATGCAGTGATGAAATGCTTTTTGTTTTGACAAATTATAACTATTTGAAAAAATTAACATATGTTTAACAGACAATTTGCGTAACAACAATGTCCGATTCACTGAATTGTCCGAACGGATGTCAACACTGAAATGTGTTAAAAAACTGGGAATACCTCATGGGCCATCACTCACTGAATGAATTGTGATTTTTTATTTCTATAAATGTTTTAAATATAGAAAAGTGTTTAAACTTCCTGATATTATACAGAAAAGTATATTAACATATCATATATATATCAATATATATTTTGAATTTCCAATATGGGATTATGCCCCCAAAAATTCCATTGTAACTTATTGCTCTATTGTCGTATAGTGGCCCTTGTAAATACATAGTGTTATACAGCAGTAACTAAAAGTTAGTTAGTTTAAAATTGATTAAAACTCTGCTCTTTACATTTTTTTATTTATTTATTTTTTTTACAAAGCAGTGTTTGAAAAAGAAAAGTGCACTTCTGATTTTCAAGAACACTTCCTGAGTTCTCACTACAGAAAAATCTTTACTCATTTGGTGTGTCTACATTCACCACAAAGTGGCAACCATCAATTCCTGTCCATTTGTACAAATATAATATTAGAACATTATTTCAGTCTGTGAGTTTTCTATTGATAACAGCCATGGAGCTTTTTAATGCTTTTTACCAGAGGCCCAAAATGGAATTCAGGCTTGTTTTTTTCCTCATGTCTCACTCAATAGTGAGGGGTAGTGGTGGCTCAAATGGTTAAGGTGCTGAGTTGTTAATCTGAAGACCAGAAACACCTGGGTTCAAGCCCCACCTCCGGCAAGTCAACCACCATTGGGTCCTTGAGAGACCCTGCTCCAGGGGCGCTGCATCACAGCCGACCCTGCACCCCGACCCCCGACCCACCAAGATGGAATGGATGGAAGATGGAAAATGCATTTCATTGGCTCTGTACACGTACCTTGGACAATGAAGTTGAATATTATTATTATAATAGTGGGAAATAATAACTCAGCTTTTAGTGTTTTAGTAATTCTGAGAAAAACTCGTTCTCAGAGATGTTTCAAGTGCTTGGTAAAGGATATTGAAGGTGCATTATTCATTATTATTGTTATTATTTAATTAGGCATTTGTTTATTTTTATAAAAAATATGGGATAAGTCGATTTCCATTCCATCGACAAGACAGAACACCAGGGTTGTTAATTCACTAATAAAATTAACTTGAAAAAAATTCTCCTGAAACAGTCTGAAATAGTTTCCGAGTGGCATAACAGAAAAGCTCTATTGTCTGCAAATCGAGTTTAGATGCTAATGACATCACAACACTCTGAAAACATGAGCCAAAGAAAGCAAAATAATAGTCATGGTCGTCTCTTAAAGTGACGGCATTCTTTCTCTTGTCGATCAGGGTGACTCGAGCCAAACATGTGCATCTGTGAGCTAAAGCATGTGAAATAGGGTGGGTAGCTAAGCGAGCGTCTGAGGAAAATGGATAGGAGGCAGCTGACTTACTTGGGTGGTAGCTGTTGGACTATTTAAAGGAAGTTTGCTAACAAATTTGTCCGATAATAAAAGATAAAAAAAAAATAAATAATAAATAATATTATATATATATATATATATATATATATATATATATATATATATATATATATATATAATATATATAAATCTGATTAAATGAAGATTCCTGCAAATTTTCATGAATTTATGACATCATTACAGTTCTTTAAAAAAAGTTTTTTTAAATCCGGACCCGAAAATAAAATAATCACAAAAAAGGGGACTTTTTTTTTTTTTGACATTTAGATTATTTGCCTCAAATTGAAACAAATGTCCATCAATACGGATCCACAATCTATCCCAGTTATTATTGCACTAGAGAACTCTGTTACTGTTAGCTGAAGAACTGTTAGCTGAATTTTCACCTGCATCCTTTGATTCTTTAAGCGTGCGTCAGTCTCAGTTATAAAAAAAGTATAAGTAAAAAATAGCTTTTACCTAAATGAAAGTAGCCTTTTAGTCAAACTTGTGCACTTTTATTTATTTTGAGTACATACTGCCCTTGAGTGTGTGTGTGTGTTGCAGCTTAGCCATATAAAATAAATAAAGTGAGCACTCCTTGCTGTCTAGTTAAAAAAAAAAAAAAAACACCTCTGGTAAACAGTCTGAATCTTAAGAATTTTAGCAGGACTGCGTCCTAATGCTCCGAGCCAGTTGCTTGGCAGCAGCAAGAAATGCTCATGATACACTTCGTTTTTTTTGTTTTTGTTTTTTTTCTTCGTTTGTGTTGGGGAGACACGTCGGTGGCATTTTCAGCAAGAGGAACGAGTCAATGAGAATCAGCGAGCAAAAAATGAAATCAGCTTTCAGATGCCCTCAGTCAACGATTTAAGCATAATGTGGATGTAATAAGGACGAGTCGACGAGGTAGTGATGATGTTGGGAGATGAACGTGGTTTTAGCCAGTACTGAACTCTGTGGCTGGAAATTACTGTGCAGGTCTGGATGTTTTATTTGCCACTGCGAGGGAAGTGAGCCAGACAGACAATCAGTGGAGAAATAAGAAAATATGTTAAAAGTAGGTATGTCATTTGCACAAGAAAGAGCTGGAGCACAAAAGCCACACGTGAGGCATTTCAGCAGCATACTGGGAGGTGCTGGTTGGATTGCTAGGCTGTAATGCAGTGTGTGGTATTTGAGGCCACTGCGGCCGTGTGCTGAGGAACAGGTGGGTCAGCAGCAGAGAGCAGTACAGAAAGCCCGAGAGTCCTGGTGATTTGGTGAGGCGTGACTGACTGTCAGACTGGAGATAGAACAAAGAACACCAGCAGGAAAATAGCAGAGTGAGAGCATGTGAAGAAGGCACCCTGTCGAGCACAAACCCCTACTTGCAGAGAGAGAGAGAGAGAGAGAGAGAGAGAGAAAGAGAGAATAAAAAAAACATTTTTTGCTCTCTTCATATCCTTTATTTGCTAGGAGACGTGCACAAGTAAGCTTCTTCAGGTTGAGTGCTGATGACAGCCACTTTCACCCGACCCAAGAACCAAAACAAAAAACAAAAAAACAAAACAGAAGGCCGGGTTCGTTTGCAGCCAGAAAAGATAAGCTTTTACCCTCCAGACTAGAACATTATACCGATGAACATAATCGATAAAACAGGGCTTATTATTACAGACAAATTGTGTGTGTAAGAGTATTTAAGTGTGTATCGGATAGAAAGCATATCTGTCTGTTTACAGAAGTTTGTATGAGTGTGTACAAAATTGTGTGAGAAAGAGAAAATAAATGTGTGTGTGTGTGTGTGTGTGAGTGATATGAAAGTGTGTATATAATAGAGAGAAAGATAGAATGAGACATGTTTATGTAAAAAAACAACAGAAAATAGAGCGAGAGACAGGAAGAATATATAGTGAGAGATTGAGACTGAGAGAGAGAGTATAAATTGCATGCTGTAAACACTTGCACATACTCACACATAGCTGACCCTGCGCTCTGACCCCAACTTACTAAGATGGGATATGCAAAAAACACTGCATTTCATTGGCTCTGTACACGTACCTTGCACATTGACAATGAAGTGGAATATTTATTTATTTATATTTATATGCACGCACCATGATAGACAGAGATAGCGAGAGAATGAGAGTGTGTACATGATGGAGAGAAAGAGAGGGCAAGAGAGAGATAAAAAGGGGGAATAATAGTGTATATGTGATAGAGAGAGAGGGAGAGAGAGAGAGAGAGAAAAAGAGAGAGAAAATGAGTGTGTAAATGATAAAAAGAGTGTGTATGTGTATGTGTGATCCTGAGCCTGGGTGCGTTGATTTAATAGACACCATCATTTCTAGACGAGGCTGCAGAGGGGACGTGCTGAGAGTTGAACATGCTGTATAGTAAATGGTGTGAGTCGTGTTCCTGCCTGGTGATGACATCAGAAACACTGTTCCAGTCTGCTGCTTCCCAGCCGGCCCCCGATCACTCTGCTCTCCGCCAGCATTGCTTAAGTTTCCTGCTTTGTATGACTGTTGTGCTGCTCACACTCACGTTGACCCCTTTGAAACTAGCACTGGGATTGTTACACCAACGCGCTTTAGTATACAGGATGTCCGGTGAATCACAAGTCCAGTTTCGGTTAGTCCAATCAAACCAGAATATAGACACTCACTTTATCCACACAACATAACAGCACAGCACAGCACAGCACAGCACAGCACCTCAACACTTCTTTTACATATAACATATTTGAATAAAAGCTGAAATGCTGAGATGAAGCTAAATTACTTGGCACTGGATAAATTACCAATAGCTCTATCACACAAAAAGAAAGGTTTTGTCTGGTTTGTGCCTATTCGTCCATGTCTCTCTCTTTCTCTCTCTCTCTCTCTCTCTCTCTCTCACACACACACACACACCCTCTCCCTCTCTGCTTTATTTTTCCATCGTCTGAAATCAGCTGCTGAAGCTCCAGACAAATCAATGAGAAGCTCATCAGGATGCTTCCCCGCAGCGTCTAGACAGCCAGACCTTTGCTGCTTGCCGGTCGGTATAGACGAGGTCACCGAGGTGAACGCCAACACACATGACCTCGTGATAGCGTGGCCTTAACTGAAGCATGTCTGTAAGTCAATGGCGGCAGTGCGGACAAACGCACGAGACGTGCGCATGTCACCCACAGCTTTTCCGCTTAGAATGTTTACTGCATGACTCCAAAATCTATGACACGCCATTGTGCCTTAGAGCCATTCGCAGAATTTTGTTCACATTCATCTAGAAGCGTCTGGCCCTAGCAGATGCTTCACAGACTAGAAGCAATTTCTCATTCACCCAGACCCACTTTAATCCTCCCGCACAACGGGGTGAGAACGCTGCTGCATTGCAGCACTTCTGATGCCACATGGCAATTAGATAGCAGCTAAAAAGATCAGATTTGCTCCTGATTCAACTTTCCCGTCTGTCGTCTGCGACCGGCTAGCAAGTAGGCATGACTGCACATAAACTAAGAACCTAGTCAGGACCATTCTAAGCCCCAAAAGTAAGGTGTTGACTGTGTCATCGCACAGAGCTGTTGTCAAAAGCAGGCTGCGCTGCACACTGCGACAGAGTCAGAGACAGGAGGAGGCAGAGTGCTGCAGTCACCACATTTCGAACCGAGACCAGGAGTACGGACGTCAGAATCGGCTGAGGTCATCATGGAGAGGAGACGGGTATACTAAAAAAGTGCTATTTAGTCAAAGGTCAAAAGAATGATTCATTAGGCTGTAGGTAAAAATGCAAGCGCCGCGATGGCAATGTACCACTTATTTTACACATTAGTTGCAGAAAGATTTGGGTCTATCTTAGTGGACATCCAGGACAGGGTGCCACCACGTTACATAGCAAAGTCAAACACTCCCCCACTTACACACCTTTTCACACAATATGAACTATTTAGAGCTGCGGCCGCCAATCGGCCTACGATGCATGTTCTTGCACTAGTGAAGAAATGGAAGTATCCCGAGGACACCCCTAAAGTCGACCACAGCACTTTCTATTCACCAGCATCGAAGAATTCGAAAATAAATCTTGTATTAATATCTAAAGACAATTTGTTTAGCATTGTAATTCCACATAAAAACCAGGCTTGCGTACAGAAATGAAACTGGTTCCCATTTCACGTTTTACGCAATGTTAACCTGCAATGTGGGGTGGGGTGGGGGGGGGGGGCATCATGGTTTGGATGCTTGACATGCTTTCTGCTGCTTACAAATTGAACAACCCTCAACGGTCCCTGAAATTCATACCGTGTATGAATTCATATATGCATGTTGTATTTGATCACTGACCAGCATGTCCGTGTCGAGTGCTGACTGAAACGTGGCTGCATCAGATGACTTTTCTCTTTCTTTCAAAAGGTCACTAGTGAAACAGTCAAGTGATCACAAGCTCAGCAGATACAAATAAATAGATACATAGCCATGTTTATGCTCAAAAAAAGCTCCGTGGCTGAACAAAATGTCTCTTAGGAAAGCTGGACGGGTCAGGGACAGGGTTCAAACAGGTTACTAGAGGTGGTTGATATACAGAAGTGGTTTGAAGATAGGTTTGAAAGGAGCTTTCTGTCATTGTTAGGTTGCTTCTGCTCCAGACAACACCATAGCACGTTTTGACTGTAGAGTGATTAGTTATTGAATTGCGGCATGTCTGAAATGAGGAAAACAAATGAGCGGCATCCAACAACACCTTAGCTATCGAATATGAAAATTGTTCTGTGGCTGGTGAAATTGTGCTGCACTACCACACTACATTCTAGCATTTACACACTTTAGTATAATTAGTGTACATATTTGTTTGTCAAATTGGTTTGCATGCGGGCCGTAAGGTACACGGGTAACAGGTACCTAGGAAATCTATTCCATGGGACGCCCTAGATTGGGTGCCAAACAATCATAGGGCAAAGTAACACACTCACTCACTCACTCACACACACAAAAATGGAAAACGTACAATGCATAATGCGAAGATGACTGAATTCAGGATAATTATATACTGTACAGTAGCCTCTTAAGGAAGAATTATTGCTGTTAGACCTGCACAAAAAACCCTTGAAGCTCAACTATATTAACACATCTTTACAGAAACCCACATATTTCAAGTGGCTTGGGCTTTTATTTCAAAGTAATTTCTAATACTTGTAACTAAAACATGCATACACATAGTGATTCATTCCACAGCATTTTGCCCAGAGTTACAATGACACTCTAGCCGCTTCAATTTAGCTTCAATTGTTTAGCATCTTCTAAAACGCTTAGCTCTTGTTATGGCCGTCTATAACAGCTAAAATCAGTAACCTCTTCACTGACCTCTTATTTGTCTTTCTTGAAATCAGTAAGAGGAGAAAAAGCTTGGCATAGGGCTGAAAAATTAATTCGAAAAGTAATCAAAATGTAGAACCTCTAACGCAATTTTCCTATTATTTCGTTCCCATAGAAACATACTACCGCGTGTGAAGTCGCATGACTTTCGGGTCCAGTCAGGGGCCCCCGAAGCAACATAGTGGGAAGCTCAAACATCGAGTTAACTGAGCAACACAAGGAGCTTTGTACCAAGGAAAAATGCAGTAAACTATGAGGGCAAAAAAAAAAATATTAAAAACAAGAAAACAAAGTTAATTGATCAAGACTGAATCTGATTTAAGAGGCATATCGCCCAGCCCCACCATGACAATGTTCTCGTTTCAAAAGTCTGTCCATCGGTCCCTGTAGGTTTAAAAATGTTCATTAAGAAAACCTCTCCATATAAACAATTCCACCTGGTTTGCATTATAAAGCGTCTGTCATACGAGTTGTTACTCTACACTGTAAAACATGTAAGCACCATTTAATCATCTGAAAAATTCTTTCTTCTCTATAACTCCAACCAGTCATGACAAGTCTTGGACACTGAACCCAAGTTTAGATGCTTTATAAACAATAATCCAGTGTCTTGTCTTGACTTCTGGTGAGTTCTTACATTTTTATGGTAGAAGGTGAACGTTTGTGCTTTCAAGTTGGAATTCACCTTAAAATGTCGTGCAGTGCAGACACGGGATTATATTAGAACAAGAGTGTAAAAATGCAACTGGTGAATTAGTATGCAGTATAGACTGTCCAATGTCTAATTAACAATAACATTTTACCTGAAGAAACAACTACACTCGCACCTGATTTTTAGGTTTCCGTGTTTAACGATGGGCAGCACTGTAGCTTAAATGGTTAGCATGGTTGCCTCGCTGCAAGATGGTTCCAGGTTTGTATCTCCCTGCACTTGCGTGGTCTAGGGTTGATTGGTGATTCTAAATTGCCCACTGGAGTAAGTTAGAGAGTGTGTTTTTTCGTATGTATGTGTCCCTGAGATGGACTGACGACATGTCCAGGGTGTACGCCTGCCTTTCGCCTAATGACAGCTGGGATAGACACCAGCAGATCGCTGATTAGGAATAAGCGGGTATAGACAATGTCTACCACCCATATAAACTACGTTGCGTTAATCTAGTCTGATCTACTAAAAAGCTGCATCCCACCACAAAACATACCAGTCAGTCAGTCAGTCAGTCAGTCAGTCAATAGAAAGAGGTATGTTTTAACTGTAATTTGAAGCTATTTATATATTAAAAATATAATTGTTTAATATAAATGGGCAAACTATTATACAGTGAAAACATGATCCCCCCTGTAATTTTAAATAGAATTAAAAAATTGGACAAATTTTCAGGAGTGGACCCCAGCCAGTCTGTATGTACACAACCAACATGTTGGACAGGATGTTTATTAAGGAGAAACATACGACAGTGTAATCCTGTACAGTTCAGAGCAAGTGTACAGTCTAAGGTTGCCTAAGATCCAACGCTGCCAGGATTAGGATTAGAACCCTGTTCAGTGCCCAGCGAGTCTCCATCTGTCAGCGTATGAAGGAGCAGGAATAGGGACCTTATCCCTACTCTGCCATATGGGCTGCCTGTCTCAGTCGCTATGACGATCAGTAGACAGGAGAAGGCCTAAAAGCTTATAATCTTGTGTTTCACTCTGGGACATAGTTTTAAATTTAATTATCAACTTAGACACGATAACACACACACCCCCTAAATTTTGCCACCAGCCTCCCAGAGGTGCCAATACCAACATCACAGCTTTGCATATTCTGCACTTTGTATTTGTATTTTTTTGTTGGCGTGTGAGGTTTCATTAACCTGATTCCTGGCAGATTCACAAACTCAGCAAGGTCAGTATCTGGGTGTGGGTTTAGCAGCCTGCTAATGAAGGGGCGAGATGTACCAGGAGGCCTTTCGCAGAATCCCCTTGACATTTCGCGCACCCAAGGTGTGATGACATTCCAGGCAACGAGACAGGTGGCTTGGCATATGATGTTAGGCGGACAGACGGATCTCTGCGAGACAGGAAGCTCCTCCCTATTAGCAGCGAGTGTTCCGGTTGGGAGTGGGCAGTCATCTCAGTAGAGCTCCCACTCATGCCAAGTGCAGAGACGGGAAGCTAATCTGCACTATGGGCTGCGTCTCAAATATCAAGCAGTCAACACAAGGCTCAATATAATTACACACAGCCCTAAATAAAAGCTTTCCTTCTTTAAAAGTGCTAGAAAGTCCCACAAGGTAGCCGAGCCGTAAACCCGATCATGCTTATCTATTCAGTCATCTGCCGCCACAGACTAAATAACCAACAGCTGTGGACAGACAGGTAGCGTGTGTGAGCATGCAAAGAGAATTTGAATCAGAAGTCAAACACGCGACAGTGAATCATTCAGTCCTTTATGGCGCATTTTATGGAGACAGTGACGCTGATGTGCAGCTAACCTTTGCGAGTCGGTTCACCCCCAGCAGATCGATCATATTTCTGACGCCGTGCTCCACGTGCCACCACACTACACTGTTACACTTGGCCCAGAGCCATGCTTAGATCAGTCAGCTGCCGACGCAATAAAGCACCTGAAACGGGCGACACATAATCACCTCACCACGGCAACACACATGCCCACGTCTGAGAAGGTGTTGTCTTTGCAGCAACAACCCAGTGTTGGGGAAAGAAGCTAATATCTGTACAGGACAAAACATTGCCTACATATTTATTGTTTATTAAATTGTCATCATTGCTTCATCTTAAAAATAAGATTAAAGTAGAACAACAGAGTTGTCAACGAATGCACACCTTTTTATGGAAAGAGGTCATTTTTGGACCAAGTGCTATTTATTTATCTATTTTTTAATGATGTGATAATACAAAATAAAGAAGAAAGGCTACAAACTGGATAACTTAAGTATAAATATAGTCAGGAAGAGACAGTAAAGCAACTAAAGAGTGTGTGTGGGAGGGGCAAACAACTTGGGATCAACAGTTAGGAAAAATGGTGATCAGTAATTTCAAAAGAACCAACATTACGTTAACAAGTCATGTTAAAATCCTGCCGGGACTTGTTTTTCTTCAGTAGTGTAAGTACCAATAATACCAAAATTAGCAACTAGCAGGGCAGCAATTATTCCAGAAGCGACAGGGACGGTGTTTCAGTGTTTACCCGTGACGGGTAAGGAAGAAGACGAAGAAAAAAAACTTTTTCAAGTACACAGAAGAACTACATTAGTAAGATGGCAACGAGTTCAGCTCCTCACACCGACTTGTACACAAGAAAGGTTCTAAGACTCAAATACGGAAGTGTTTTGCCTTCTAGGCTAATTAGTTCTAGATCACGCACACACATGAAGTTACCGACTGTCTGACAGCCTGTTCATTCGTCGTGTATCTGCCGGCGGATTATCCTTACAGCATCATAGGCTAATACTGCTGGTTTAAATAATTATGTTAATAGTTTAAAAAAATATATTTCTGGTCTGCCAGTATGTCATTGAATATAAACGAATGCTTGCACTCGGTACTTGATTAAGGAGTTAATGTTTAAGTATTATTGGGTTGTTTTCTGTGGTATCGGCTTTGTATCGAGTATCTTGCACTTTCAGTGGTATCGGTGCCGACCACTAGGTTTTTGGTATCATGACATCCCTAGTTGAGAAAAATAATGATTGTGATTGGATGTTTGGAAAAATGGTGAGCGGTGATTGGTTGTTAGGGGGAAAAAATGCTGAACAGTGATGATAATCGCAAATTGATCGCTAAAAACAGAAGCTTGTCTAAACTTTATGTTTACTTACACGTGCTGGAAATTGTCAGACTTGCATTCTGTCTTAATTTCTATACTCAGCAGCTGGAATTAAAAAAAATCAATGGTTTTTAGAATTCACCAGCTCAAACACTATTTTTTCAGAATAAAGTCAGTTCGGTTGGTCCAAAATGCTGCTAAACCCATCATCAAAATAACTCAGACCGAGCAAACAAACTTTAACCAATTCATACACTATAAACATCTCGTGCGTCTGCGGTTGCATGTTTTGTTGTCGTTGTGTTTTCACGGCTTGTGCGATGAGGCACTGAAACTTGCCCGTTCATAGAAACAAGTCGTAGTGCACTTTTACCTAAGAGTCCAGGTGGAACAGGACCTAATCAGGTCACCTTTAAAAAGCTCTGATTTCCAAGCTCGGGTCACTGCATAGGGAAAAAAGGCCACCGTGGGGGTTTTTTTTCAGCTTCCTGTGCATTCCATAACGTCTCAAAAGTCACGAGAGTCGAGTCCCAGAGGTGCTGGAACACTGCAGATGGAAATGACGCACAGCGACAATGCGAGTCACTCTGGACTACTTAAGCATTCGCACTATTGTGTCCTAAATGCAGCCAGACAGACGAGCCTTTAGGATCTGGTGGCCCGCTCTTGACCTTCAACCCCACAGAGCAGCTTGGGAGACAGAGTGTGTGAAAACCCGCAGACGGCAAGAAGTGTTCATACAGCATACTGCAGGGCAAGTGTTACCGTTCAGCAGTACTGCTAATTCCTGTTGTTGTGTAGTCTTGTTTTCATTGTTGCTATACACATAGACACGACTGGAATTACATTTCATCATGTGGTTTTTTTCTATCAGTTACGAACTCCGAGCCAGCTGCACCAGTAGTCTGGGTGTAAACCACATGCTCATGACTTTACCACCGAGACTACATTATTACTTGTAATAACTTGTGATTATTAGTGATTTTTCAGCAAAAATTCATACTGACGGATTTACACTGCAATACATTATTATTATTATTGTTATTATTACATTGTTATTTTGATTGAATTATGATGCATATCTTCAAGCATGACCGTTTCAATTTACGGCGGAAGCTGATTGTACGGGAAGCCCTTACGAAAATGTTTTTTTTTTTGTTAGGGAAATGATAGCTTAGTGATTAATGTACGAACTGCTAATTGGAAGGTCAGGATTCGACTTCCAGAACCACTGTTGGGCTCCTGATCAAGGCCCTTAACCACCAATTGCTCAGTTATATAAGAGAGATAAATGTAAGTCGATCTGGATAAGGAAGTTTGCCAAAATGCTGTAAATGTAAAGAAATGTAAATGTGTTGGGCTGCTAATCGAAAGATTTGGGTTTGAATCTCAGCATCACCAGGTTGCCTCTACTGGGCCTCTGAGCGGGACTCCAGTTTCTTAGCTGTATAAAAGAGATAAATGTAAGTTGCTCTGAATAAGAGCGTCTGCTGAATGCTGCAAATGTAAATTACGGGTTTTACTTCATTTACATGTCTTTTATATAAATGTTTTGATTAGTAATATTAGTGATTATATTTTTACAAATACAAAAACATTTTCCAACACTAATGTTTTCGGATGGCTGGAACGGTTTCTCTCCGTTATTTCTCTTGTATTGAAATGCATGGTTTTGCCTTGAGAACTCGCATTCAGAAGGAATGAATTCCGTATGTTGAGGTTCTACTGTATACCATATAGTAGCACTTTACAATAAGATTTGATTTATACATTAACTGAGATTAGTAAATGCTGTACAAGTATTTGTTTCATGTTAGTTTGTTGATTTGAAAAACTACAAACACCTTCATAAATCTAGTCGAAACCTAGTCAATGCACTAACATCGTTGATCGAGGAACAATAACGGTATAAACTCCTCAATCACTACAGTTTACTCTTCCTTTTAGTTTCAATGCTTCAAAATGGATGGATATCATTTATATCGATTTTTCTTCAGCACATTTTCATGTTTTATCACTTCCCTTGGAATAAATGTGCGTTATTTATCTGTTTTTTAGATAGATTCCAACCCAGATCTCAGTACTGGAAACATCCCATTGATAAATTGAGTAGTTTTTTTGGCAATTAGGGTGTTTGTGTGTTGCGCTCTGCGCTGGTTAGGCTGCCTGATTATAATAACCGACTTGTAGTCGTCCTGAGATCTGATACCCAGTAGATTTGATATCAGAGTGTGAAAAAAGGGGAACAAATTCAAGCTGATTCTGTTACAAAAAGAGAATAAATGACATGATACTGTATGAACAAATGAATCTATGTGACTGTGGCTGCTTATACAGCCATGTTTTTTTTTCTGAATGTCTTTAAAAGTGGTGCTTCCAGTATAATTATACAAATATATAAAAATAACCAAAAAAAACCCCACATGACTGGCATTTAATTGGGTGATAATCAGGAAAAAAGTAAAAAGTCACTATGCTTTCTGCCGTTAGTGTATTTCTCGCATGTCTGGTGATCACAGACCACAAAAACAGTGAAATCCTTATGAAAATTAGATTTTCCCATGTTAAATTAAGTTACTGGAAGTGATAATAGTGAAAAATGAGTGAGTTTTAGGTTGCCTTTTAGGGAGTTTTTTTTTTTTTACCCTTTTATCTATTAATTTCCATTCATCTATCATTTTTAAGGCCACAATAGCATCAATGGCTATTTTCTTGCTAAGCTCAAGGTTAGTGAAACAGAACATTCTGTATCATCTACAACAGCTCCACAGCTCTGAGTCTCTCATGCTTCCACTCAGAATAACAGACTTGCAGGAACCCTGGTGAGAGAAAAAGTGTTGTCTAGTACAGTTAAAGGGCAGGACAGTATATTAGGACGTGTAATTTGCAGTCTTTCTTGTTTTACAGGAATGCTCAACGTTCGCCACGAATACATGCGTAAGCTTGGCGCATCGAGTCTAGCTCAAATAACAGGGTGGATTCCTTGTAGTTGGTTATAGGTGCGCTGAGCCTGTTCTGGAAGAGGTTTATAACTGGTCTGACATCTGATGGCTGCGAATGCAAACCTGGAGGCTATACTGCTCAAGCTCAACTGGAAGAAAGCTTGGGATTTACTGCTGAAACCAAATGCTAAGCAGACGAACACCCTTACACCCCACCAGCAAACAAACAATTACGGCTAAATTATGAAACTGCAGCGACTCTTTTCCAGTGCAATAATACGCTCTTGTTTCCGTCGACACAAATTTACTGCACAGAAAGAAAAAAAAAAGAAAAGAAAAGAAAAAAAAAAAAAAAAAGCAGCGACAGCACTCTTTCCCATCGGAAACGCACAGCCTGAATAAATTTCCAAATCCTCTCCAAAGGCTCCCTTTAGGTGTTATTTCGTAACGACTCCTCCGACAAGCTGTCTCGACATGCAAATGAAACAAAGCATCCGAACCATTCAAACTATTCAGACTGTAGGTAAACTTCAGAGTCGATAGAAGCAGACGGCAGGTGGTGTAGTACATGCACCTCGGGCCAAAGCGGCAGCTTGTAAAAGGAGAGCACTGTTCCGTTCTGTCTGGCAGTAGCCGACATGTCCGTGTCTGTGCGGCGCAAGTAGGCCAGTGCCTGCAGTGCACAGGAAAGGGCACAGCAAGTGTGTCTGCAGCCATGGAGAACTCTGGTCACGACAGCCCCAGGCAATGCACTCGCTCCAAGTTTGGAGAGAGGGAGCTGGCAAACTTCCACACACACACGCGCACACACACACACACACACACAGACTAAGAAATGCAGTGCAGTCATAGAGAGAGAAAGTAAACGCAGTGATGAGAGGACGGTTTGAGAGGAAGGCTTCAGTCCCGATGTGGATGTATTAGCCAAAGAGTCAGACAGAAGGGCTGTGTGTGAAACTGGAAACACTTTCAGCTGGAAATTTTACATTTACAAAAATCTGTTCAGGTGTGAAACTCTCAAAAACCATTCATACATTTCAGAGCTTTTGGAAGCACAACACACGATTATTTTATGGGGAAAGCGCTAGCTCAGCGCTAGCTGATTGGCGGATCCAAGGTTTAATAAACTGCCACTGCTGGGCCCCTTAGCAAGGCCCTTAACCCTTAACTCCTTAGGTCTATAGAAAAATGGGATGATGGGATAGGGGCGTCTGCCAAATACTAGAAATGTAAATAGTCGATGATTCAACAGTTATTCGAAAGATTAATTGATTAATAATTAAATGCTTCTTTTTTTTTTGTTTTAAAGATGTCTTCTTAATGTGCCTACACTTATTTTATTCACAGGAAAAAAAGAAAGAACTTAATGGTCCGTTTTGTAAAACTTTCCCACAAACTACCAGTTCGGCTACGGTTTAAACTCCAACATATCCTGATAGAAGTGCCGTGTCCTGAGCAACAGCGCCACGCTGGTTACACCGTGCTACTGCAGGCTGATTGATCAGTCCAGAACTGTAATATATATGTGTGTGTGTACAATTTACACACATGTTCATAATGTCCACTAATAATTTTACAGACAAACTGTTATTTTATCGGTGAGGTTTGGGAGAGAAGGCGCATTGTGTGTGTGTGTGTGTGTGTGTGTGTGTGTGTGTGTGTGAGAATAAAGCACTGCAGTCCAGTTTTACATTTGCATGGCATTAACACACCTTATTAAGCCTATCAGAAGTTTGTTAAAGTGTGTTGAAGCAGAGAAAAAAAACACCAAACAGTAACAGAGAACACACACACACACACACACATCACAAATGGCTGGAACGGGAAGCAATTATCTTATATATATAATAATAAAACCTGTAATACAACACCATTAATAAAACTATTTATCTAATGCCTCCGCTCCATTTTCCTTTAGTTCAAGTCCAAGTTCGCATCCGATTATGGCAGGAAAACCTCTCCAAACTATTTCACTCGAACCAGCAGCTCGATTTCATTCACAACTTTTCTATTTTATAGAAATAAATATATATATATGAATAATAAAATGAGTCGACCGGTGAAAATCGACTTACTTTAATAGAGCGACATGTTTGGGTTTGGTAACACATTAAACACTAATTTATGAAGAATTGTCATTTAAGAAAACGTGTGTGTGGGTGTGTGTGTGTGTGTGTGTGTTGGGAAAGGATATTAAAACCAGTCCAGCTATTGGACACTTTTGATAACTCAGAGATGGATATAAGTTTAACATTAGCTTTTAGCTCTTATATTATGTAAGACATCTACAGCTAACATTTACTACAGCCCTACACAACGCTGCTAAAGCTAACTGTCAGACAGACAGACAGACAGACAGACGGAGAGACAGACAGACAGACAGCTGCCGGACGGTGTCTAGACTCCCGGCAGCGCTTAAACATTCCGACTGTCTAACGGTTAAAGACGCACAACTTTCCAGCCTCATATATTCACACACAGCTGTGCGTTTCGAGGCGCCACCGGAATATAACTGACACTCAAGTGCTCTAAAATAACACACACACACACACACACACACACACACACACTGATAGAAGAAGTGTCGCTTACGTACCTCTTTACCGAGACCCATCGCGTCGCTGTCTGTGTGTCTGTCTGTCTGCGTGTCTGCGTGTCTGTGTGTGTGTGTGTGTGTGTGCGCGCGCGGAAAGAGATGTGTGACCTGATTTGAGTGCAGCCGCTTCACACAGCGCCGGAGAGAAACAGCGGGCAACGCGCCATGAGCCACAGCCATGCGCACTGCCCACAGCGTTTCACAGTAAAAGTCCCCGAATGCCGCGCCTTCAGCCTCACTTTTTTTTCTCTCTCTCTCACACACACACACACACACACACACACACACACACACACACTCGCTCACAACTTTACCACAAACAGGCTAAAAATTCAGTTTTTATTCTATTTTAAAACCGTACCATCTTTAACGTCAAATCAAAAACTCAAAACCAGCTTTTATTAAACGTATTAAACTGTAAAGAACAAACAATCACACGTGTTTGTGGTTAACTAATGTTAGTAATAATTAGTTTATTATACATTTATTATACATTTATGTTTTTGTAATTTTTTTTTAAAATTATTTTAGTGCTAAATACCGCCCTCTAGTGGAAGACAAATAAGGTGCCGTCATACTGCATGTTGTTTGTGGGGTCTCAGCTTTTAATAAAAAAAATGAATAAAAACTTAAATGTATTATAAAGTCATGAATCTACTGGGTTCGGTTGAACAGGTGCCTCTTTTAATAGCCTGGTTTTTTTTGTTTGTTTTGTTTTTTAGCGTTAATACCTCAGCTTTAGAATCGTCCTCTGGTCCTCATGGGGTTCCTCCGGGCGCCTTTATGTATCATGTCAGTAGATTGGCGATTACGCAAAAGTATTCCTGAGTGTGTGTAGAACAAAAGCACTCTCATGTTATCCAGGGTGTATTCCTGTATGTCAGTGTTCCAGAGACAGTCCCAGGATCGACAGAGACCCTCTGAACACTCTGAGGTCAAACATCACCATTTCCCAAACAGAATCCTCCTACACGACCCTGTCATTTCTTCTTATATCTTTCAAAGTCTTTTCTACATTAGTGATAAAACAGGAAAGAAAACAAAACCCCACAGCAGCTTTACTCCATCAAAATCAGTCCCGGCCGTCTATCAGTGTTGAATGGTTCGTTTGTATCAGTGTATTTTAATGTTTGGAGTTGCTCGGTGTCAGTATTGGCTTTTTGATTGGATAGAAATAACACAATGTGCAAAGTTACTCACATAAAGGGATCAATGTTTCTCAACTCTGAAGGAACGGAGAGGCAAATTAAAAAAGGGAGACCCAGAGGAAAAACCAGGAGTGTTTTGTGGTACATGTCAGTCAGTGGTGAAAAGTAACTAATTACAAATAATTTTTTTTTACTTTTTGGAGTATAATTGAATTGTGGTACTTTTCCTTGACTCCTACAGAAAAAATCTGTAAATTTTATTTGTAAGATTCTTAAGCCTAACTAACTGTGGCTTTGCAAAAAATAAATAAATGAATAATAATAATACTACTACTAATAATAAAAAGATCTGGCGCCGCGTCACATCAGTTTACATTTGGAGAAGCCACATCCAAAGAAACAGCCATGTCTGCAGAGGATCCCAACAGACGCTCTAACGATAATGATGACGATAAGCTTCAGTTTCAGAAGCAATGAGGGTAAAAGCGTCCTTCTTTTTCTTTTCTTATTTATCTTCTTTCTTTCTTACAGCTTTTTAAAGTGCGACTCGTTTGATTATATAATGTCGTTTTTATAGGTTACATTTTAAACTAAGGATTTTAGTAACAAGTATTGTTTTATTTTTATTCATATAGCTCAGTTTTTTACTGTTTGACACTTAGGTTGGGTTGGTAATCAGTGGAATTATGTTTCGCTTTATCAATATCACATGTAGCTTATAGTTTAACCAAAAGTAACTAGACTCGACTCAGCATTAAAAACAGCCCATAAGTCTTAAACTGAAATCAACATTTTGTTCCTGAATTAGTTTAAAATCACATTTTACACACGGAAATACTCTGTACCGCGCTAATTCGAGTAGATTGTCGGGTCATATTATTTTTCAGTACCTCTACTTGTACCCAACTGAATTATTTCTTAAGTAGCAACAATTTTCCTGAAGTAGAAATGTTGGGTACTCGTTCCACCCCCCTGCATGTCGGTTATGAGAAAGTTCTCCATTAAAGAATGTGCTCAATGTCTCTGAGTCATTCTCACTGACAGCAGCGCTTTCAAAAGGAAAGAAAAGGTTTCCGTGAAGACATTATATACCTAAAAGATTAAGCAGAGGCATACATGCTATTGTTGCTTTTGTTTCAGACATAGCTTTATTTTAATCCTAGGTGGCGCATGGCCAAAATATACAACCCCCTCCTTTAGAGTTGTGGAGAGGCACATAAGGCCTTTGCTCCACATCCAGACAAAACACACCGGATTAGATCTTTACAGTTTATCAAACACTGGTGCGTGTTGGTAGAAGCCCTGTCGAGCTGGTTCTTCTATTATAAGTGTAGCTGTGGAGCAGAGGCTCACCGACGAGATACAGAACCGGTAAATACAGTGTGAGGACGTCTTCTATTCTTCAGGGACCTGTACAACGGCACGGCGTATCCGTGACTCATCCTTAATCCAGATCGTCTACTAGTATTTTAGTACAATACAGCAGTCCGAATTGCAGATTCCACTCTGAAAGCTCTTAGTTCTGTCCGAAAAAACCCTGTGCTCCTGGCACGCAGGCGAGAGCGAGAACCTGGAGTATTCTGAGCATCATGTCGGTGTGCTAGTTTAGTAGTTCTGTGCTGGTGAGTAGTTAAGCTCAAACATATCTAGTGGGGCTTTGCCTGGCCTAACATCTTCAGCCTGGCCTGGTCGATCACATCTAGCAGGTTTTTGGCGTCGACGGCGAGCGCGTGGGCAGCAGTCAGCATCTGCTTCTTGTAATCCTGCTGCAGGCTCGTCATCACGTACTGCTGTGCCAGCTTCATCTTATTGATCAGCTCGGCCAGGTCAGAGTTCAGCAGCTTCTGAGCCATCTCCACCTACCAGGAGAAACGCGCCAGTCCTTTACAGATTGTTTGTGCTAGAATATAATCTGTAATATAAATACATGCCATATATGGAGAATGTGTGTGGTAGTTTAGGAATAAAATACCTCTCTGTGTGTGTGAGTTGGCAATAAGGGAATCGTCTCATCCACAGTAGCCAGTAGATTCCTCAGTGCTAAACCTACATCCTGCAACAAAGTTTCACACGATTACATGACATGAACAGGAAAATCATGTCCAAACATTTGTTTTGCTTATATTTTTCCATATTCCTTCAACATAAGATCACATCGAGCCTGGAGTTTCTGCAAGTCCTTACCGAATAAAGACTTTTCGTATGAAGGGGTATCAAAATGTTTCAAGACACACCAACAGATGGCAGCACACACAAGTCTGTGCTTTCTGTGACCCTGTAGCACAGGGCTGCCATCTGCCATCGCATATCGAAACTTATTGTTACCCCCTTTTACAATTGCACAGCATAGACACTTCCCATAATGCAGACACCCCCCTATTGCTACACTAACTGTTACTATTGATTTATCTTGACTGTTTTCTATCCTCTGTAAGCACGACCAGCTGTAGAAAGCATTTCACTGCATGTCAGACTATAAATGATTTTGTACGTGACGAACTTTCCATTCTAAAAGAAAAAGATTTGACATCCTACACACTATATACCACATACTCCACTGTCTAGTATCTGAATTTCCCAAAGGAAACCTGGAGATTTTTTTTTTGTCTGCTAACTGATAATTAGCTGTTTCTCAGTGGATGGTAAGCGTCATCCCTCTTCTTCCACATAAGCAAATCTGCGAGTGTTGAAGTCATTAACATTCCACCCGGAGTGCGCTTTATTTCAGTTTGAACACTAGACCTCGACCGCTGTTCTTTTTTAGAAGTGATCCTGATCATTTGCATTTGAAGGATAACTGATATGCAGAACTGATATTTATTGATCATTTTATTTCTGTTTTTGACAAAATAATAACAGTACTGAACTGAGCAAACCTTTTATGGCGATGCCAACCAAAACTAATGAAATATAATACAAAATGATTCTACAACAATATAAATATAGGAGTCAAAAACAATAAATAAACACGGGTCAGATAAGCAAACGGGTATCAAATACAGGAAACAAAAATAGTTCCAACAATTTAAAAATTACTTTAAACCATTTGCATTTTTTTTTATATATTTTCACTCTTCATACTAAACCGAGGAGTAAACTAGAGCATTAGTAGGCGACAAAACGAAACTGATTTCACATCCTAAATTTTTTTTTCATACTTTGAATCCAACTAACATTCCAGCAATAATAAAAGATTCAACTTCTGCAACCAATTCAGTGAAATCAAAATAAACCTTTTATTCTACTAATAATTATTTGAGCTTTAATTAAAGGTGTTTTTGATTTTGATTTTTTGATAAAATGCCCTGTTCCTTGTTGCCCATCGTACCTTCACCATTGGCACATATTCCTCTGGTGGAGCAGGCTGAATTTTGCTCGACATCTCAATCACAGCTTTCACCAGCGCCGTCACGTTCTCATAGACTTTATCATTGGACCGGTCCAGATTAGCCGTCGGGGGAGAGCTAATCTCCTGAGGCTGAATCTGAATGAGGAGAAAGCATCATCCGTTATAAAATCTAGCAGATAAAAACAGCCCAAATAAAAATAACATTGTTTGCTAGTGCAGTCATTTGACTGTGTGTTAACTGTCAAAAGTTGAGTCAAACCCTGTAATTTTAGCTTTTTACCAACAGGTGGCAGGCCTGCAGATCACTGCTTTAGTAGAGTTAGATGTTTAATCATCACACATTGAGAGTAACACTGAATAAGATCTAAATGGGAATTGATGAGCAACGCCGGTTTTACACTGTTGTTTTAGCTGTGATAAAAGTTTATCTCAAGTCCAAATGTACAAGAAAGACTTTTAATGATAGTGTTTATGGAAAATTACTGTTCGGCTGTTAACTGTTCAGCGTTCAACTTACTGTATGTCATCAATCTGAGCAATGACCGTAAGCAAATTTAAAAGTGATATTTTAAAGCAATAAGCATTTTTTTTGTCTAAAACGTTTAGTTTACATTTGACTATTAGTCAAATGAACAGCTTGATGTATGTAAAAAGTAATCAAGTCTGAATTTTTAAGAACTGATCAGCAAATGTCACTGATTGTAATCTACTACTTTGTGCTGTTTCCTACTCACACAGTGTAAATCCAGCTTGAATAACCAGAAAAATCCCACCAGGAATTCTAGAGCCACATTTACACTGCATGTATCAAGTGACCGAATTCCGATTTTTTTTTCCTCCAATGTGGCACAGATCGGATACGAACCACAATAGTGTCAGAAAGAAAAAAAGCACATGGATTCCGATATTTTCAGATCGGTTTTAAGCCTTATTCATATGTGGAAATAAATCAGACACCAATCGTGCATTAGGGGGTGCAGTGAAAGCAGACAGATCGGATTTTCACCTGTCATTGCAAGTCGTACAATAACAGTCATTGAATAAGTGACGATGGTGCATGGCGTCAACTCAGGCGGACATCAACGAACAATGCTACATTCAAGCCTGTCTACAACAAGGGCTGTTCTTGTTTCTTCACCTAAAATGAGCGTTGTTTTGCGGAGCTTGGAATATGGTGCGAAAAGTAAAATACTGAATAATCATGTCATCATTGTCCGTTGTGTCCATTGATTATCGCACCATTTTTACTTCCTTTTCTGGTCAGTATGTCTACCTTGGGTTGTTTTGCTGTGTATAGTGTAAATGCAGATATCGAACGAGAGTCAGTTTTAAAGGGAACATAAGTATGTCGCCAGAAAAAAAAGGGATAAAATCCATCAACACCTGCAGTGTAAATGCGGCCTAGAAGTTCCCGGAAATCGGAAATGACATCTGGGCTGATGTTTAAAAACCGAACATGCTAAGCTGATACAAATTAGTTTTAGTTTTTACTTGAAAAAAGAATCCTTATTAACGCAAAAAAGCACTTGCTTATCGAGCACCTGGTAAAGTGTCATAAAATGCGTTTGTGTGTGTGAGATGTTTTATTAATACCAGCCCAGATCTCACCTCCTGCTCAAGCTTGTACATCTTTGGGGTGTTTATAAGGGAGTTTTACACCAGTTAAACGACAGCAGACAGGTTTGAAACATGTCCATGAAGGATGATGGTTGCATGATTAATTATAGAACGCCTATTAATTAGTCATGAGAAGCAACTGAAACAGTCAGAGCAGCCAAAATATTGACCCAATATCTATCACCAGTAATGCTTAGACTACTATAACCTCTATAATCTCTCTGTCAACTTGGGGCTTCTTTTGGATTTTGCGTTTAAAAATATGTAATAAATGTCCTGAAAGTTGACAGAGAGATAGAAAGAGAGAGGGTCCCCACTCAGTGTTTTCTTACCCTCCAGGGCTAGATGCACAGAATGAGTGCAGGGGCAGAGAAAGAAAAGACAGAGACAAAGCAGAAAGAAAGAGAAAGAGAAAGAGAGAGAGAGAGAGAGACATAGAGAGAACACAGAGAAATTAATGTACATGTGAGATATATATAGAAAGTTTTTTTTTACCAATATAACCAAAACCCTTTCCAAGCTTGTCATGCAATTTGAATATATACAAAGGAAGAGAAGGAAGTCTCTAAGTTGCTAGTCTTCTTCGGGGTAATATTAGATCGTCCCAGTGTTGTGGTACCGTTCTTTACTGTTCTCATTCTTTAAGTGCTCAGCACCATTTTTACATTAACGCTGTCTATTACTTCCATTCCACTTCCTATTACTTAAATGGTGGCAGCCTGAACTACAGCGTCTACGTTACAGCTCTGAACTGCATCTGGTTCTAAATTATTATTAGAACTGGAAAAAAAAATCAATCTACCCAACACGCTGTAAAATACTCGATGCTGTTTTATATGACTGATTAATACCGTTCCATTATTCGAAATCTAGCACAGCATAAGTGCTGGTGCTCCTCTATGTTAAAGTCAGCATTTTCTGTCTTTGATAACATTTACAGTAACTAAAAATTTTCACCAACTTTGAAATGCTTTCATGTGATATCTGTAGTAGGTTTAAAAAAAAAAATCACCATGTGATTGGTTTTCCTAGTTCACATCAACTTCTTTGATTGCATACTTGATATTACAGCCTGTTTATTATTATAAAATATTATTAATTATAAAATAATATAAAATATAATATAAAATAATTCTAAACAATAAAAACAAATAAATTATTTGGCGGCGGTTTCTGCCTTGTCTACTCCTGTCTGGTAACACTAGCTCTATATATTCTTATACGTTTATGAACTATGTCACTTTCTGTCAATACGCGCCTGATAGACACAAAGCAAGAGGCAGTGGTGGCTCAAATGGTTAAGGTGCTGAGTTGTTAATCTGAAGACCAGAAACACCTGGGTTCAAGCCCCACCACCAGCAAGCCAACCACTGTTGAGCAAGACCCTTAACCCTTCCTGCTCCAGGGGCGCTGTATCATAGCTGACCCTGCACTCTGACCCCCAACTTACTAAGATGGGATATGCGAAAAACACTGCATTTCATTGGCTCTGTACACGTACCTTGCACAATGACAATAAATATTATTGTTAATATTAAATATTTATATTTTATTTATTTATTTAAACACATCCTGATTATATGTGCTCTGTTTAACTGAGAATGAATCACGACTGCCCCCTACTGGTGATGTACTCAATGCCGCGGCACACCGCTGTATCTGTTTTCCATTTCATTTGGCTTATGTCAACGCATGCATATTTACAATATATGACACGTGTACAGGCTGAGATTTTTCTGATGCCTGAGCTGGTAGGGGCTTAAAAAATCTATCAACAGGTGCTTTAATATATTGTTAACATAAACGTACAGCAAATCGTACGTCCATAACAATGGAGTTGCTCAGAATATAGAAATGTCTCACAAATGCTGATGACAGAGACAGATACAGCAATAAAGAAAGAAAACAAAGAGACACCATTAAGTCTACCAAACGCTTTAACAGTCAAGGGATCCAGTTGTTAAAAAGCTGTGAAATCTCTCGCTCTGTCTACACACAAACACACACATATCTGACTTTTCGTATATTAATGCTTCAATTTGCATTAAATTAAGGGTAATAAAATTATAGTTCACATTTTATTTACTGTTTGGCAGACGGCCTTATCCAGAGTGACTTACATATATCACATTTTCTATCCAAATGAATAGTCAACCCTCCATAGCTTACATTCCATAGACGTGTGTGAGGGGTGTGTGTGTGTGTGTGTGTGTAAGGGAATTTTTTAGGGAAGTGACACTTTTTCAATAAACAGAGCTTTTTTTAAGTACATGTAAAGAGATGTGTTTTTAAAAGTAAAAGCAGCGGATCTGTTTTTATGTGCAGGCCATAATTGCAGTGGAGGGCAGCAACAAACCCTAACTGACATACACACTTTTATAGAGCCGAGACACAAAACAACAACCTATTTTGCATGCTCACTGAGGGACAGACTGCTTCAGCTGTGTGTGGTTGTACCTTGACTCCGTCGTTGTAGCTGTCTGCAATGTTGACACAGGCGGCGCTGCCTGCATGACCCGTCGCTCCAGGACGAGGAGGCTTTTTAGGAGGTACCGCATGATCTGAAAGAAAGACGATCGAGACTGAGCACAAAGCACTGACATGCCGGTGTGGGTGTTCTTCTAGGAATGTGGAACTGAAGGTTTCTAGCAAGTGGAAACAATTACACTCCGACGGAAAAATATATATAACTACAAAGTTTTTCTTTTGATAAAATGAGTGTCAGTGATGTGCAAAGGGCTAGTGGGACGAGACGTTATTGAGCTGGAGCTTTACCTGCTTTCCCCACTGGCTGGTAGATGTGCTGGCTTCCTGTCTGCACAGAGAAATAGAAAAAGTTCATCAGTCAAACAAAAATACAAGTGTGGCATCTCTGTTCTGTCTGTGCTGCGGTTTGGGTGTGAAGTTACCCGGATGCTTGGCATGCCTAAACACACTTGCGTGCATGCATGCACATGCACAGACGTACACACCTGCCCACAGAGCACGGTCTACATGTGGATGTGAAGAAAGTTCAAGGGAATTTTAGGACAAAAAATATCAATAAATATTAAATAATAACACACAGACTAACTGGAGTTTCTGCTTATATTTTAACAAGTATAATCAAAGCCAAGCTGTTAGACAGGTCCTAATGTCTGGGGGCTCCACATGCATGTCTTTATTCCTGCATTAGTTTTTCCTTTCCTGCAAATGAATCACAATTTTGTGGTCTTGATAAAATAGATTTGAAACTGGACAGTGCTGAAAGATTGAGCTGATTGGATTGAGAAAAAGAATTAGGCACACTTTTTTTGTATATTTCAGCTTGGTAGGACATTAGAGATCAGTCGACTCAAGGGTTAAGGTCCTAACAGTGGCAGCCACCATTAAGAAAAAACAAGTCATATAACCGCTCGTGACAAGAAGATCTGTAACTCAAGCAACACATGTAAATATGCCAATCATATAATGGTTCCAGCGGGGCCCCATTTTGGGGGGCAATTCTGAGGGCCTACACTTGTTGGGCCCCCCAAAGATTAGTTTAATTAGTATTAACAGACTGTTAGGGTGCTGTCGGTGAGCCAATCTCAAATTCTTTCATAGGGTCAAATTTGCTTGCGTTGCCTCTGAAGGGTTCTGAGGACTGATTTGGGAAACGCTGCCTCTGACAGATGCAAAATGTTAAAACTACAGTCAGGATAGATGCAGCCTATGTAAACAAAGTCTTGGACCAAAAAGCATGGCTCGAGCCCTTTTCCTGTGCTGCCGCTCGCTGCGCTGCTTAACTTCATTTATAATCACATCGTTCTGTTTTACACTTACTGCCTAATGAGTCACTGTAAACTGCCGCACGCATAAAACACATTACTGCCACATGTCCCATACGGCTTATGTTTATGAAGAACATCGCCTTCATCCAAACAGCATTCCATCTATTAACAAATCATCTGTCTTTTTTGCAATCTACTGTATATGACCATAACGAGAGCTGAAGACAAACACACGCTGTCTATAATGTGAAACAGCAACTCACAGGAACTCAGACTGTCATATTTCCTTTTTATGCTAAGAAAGCTGCATGCTAAAAATTACAAGAAGGACAGAAGATTTTAGAACACTGATGCTTAGTCCAGAACTGAACTTTATACCGCACTAAGATTCTATTCGAGTCTGCTGTCCTTTGTGTAATCTTTGTATAACAGGATAATCTATAAACGTTTGTGAACAGTGAATGCAGGAAAAAAAAAAACACTTCATGTAATGTTTCTTTTTTCTGTTTAGAGCCAAGAAGGATAGACACACATACTATGAGTAAGCTCTCGACTAGTTTCAACAATACCTGTACTGACGTTAGCAGGATTATTCATAGCTGAAGTGTTGCGAATGGCGCAAACAATGATTTAGTCTAGTGAAAATTTCCTTTTCTTTTTATAAGTTTGGATGCGTTAACCCTGAGAATAAGTGTGCATATATGTGTCTTAAAACAGAGAATAGTTTCCTGTTCTTAAAAAAAAGAGGAAATCCCCCACGTCTGCACCGAGTCATCCTGGGAAACAAACAGAAAAACAGCAACTCACTGGGCCCTGGAGACTGCAGTCCTCTCGGTCTATACTGCCTCTGGAATTCCTAGAGTCTGGTTTCTGAGAAAGACACCCGGAGAAAGGGAACGAGAAGAAAACAGCACATCAACAGACATCAAGTACACAGCTTCAGAAAACAACGCAACGTTCTGCTAGAGCATTTTCATGGTCTTGTTAGGATTGACTAACATCCTTTGCAAGGCTGATTTAAAACACAACACCGTTCACGGGTTATACATCACTACACATATAAATTATCCATCACGCTTTTAGTAGGTTTAACTTTCGGCATATTTTACAGATTTAAAATCCACACCACGGCTAATATTTACATACAATGACAAGCATGCGATAATCAGCACCGTACCAGTTTCCCAAAGCAGGACTTGAAGACCTGCATCCTCTGGACTCTTCCTTTGTATTCTGTTTTGCTTTTGAACTCTGGCGAGCAGAGCGTTCGACTCCATTCACGGAAAAAAAGCATGTGCTGAGAGGAAGCTCCTGTGGTGAGGCATGTATGCGCCCACATCCAGTCACTCCCACTGAACGAGCCTCAACTCAGCAATGCCAAGTCTTCTACTTCTCTCCTCCCTCCTCCTTCACCTTATCACATCCTTTAACTATCCCTCACTACAACCTTCTTGTCTCCAACGTGCTTACCTCTTTTTCCCTATTGGGTCTTTCTGCACTGATTTCTTTTCTGGTCCTTTCTGTGATTTTTCTAGCCTCTGTGAACGTTTGCTTGTGCCAGCCGTTTTCCATGCTTTAGAAGAAACTGGGTAAAGCCATAAAAGACTGGAGAAAATTCCCTCCTAACCTCAGTAATTTAACTTTCATCAGTGGCAGGTCAGGATGAGTTTAGCTGCTTCACGCCTCAGTGCTAACACAACCCCCTCATTACTCAGGAATTCCCGAACACTGCACCTGTACCACACACACTATATCTTAAAAAAAAAATAACATCTAAACTCGATCATTACCATTACCTAATTAACGAGGATCTAATTGTAAGCAAATATTTACAAATGATTGTACGGATAAGTTTCTGAGGTACAGTGTGCTGCAGGAAGACAGTTAGCAGCATTTCAGTGCTGGGAGCTGCTTTTAGCTCGCCACAGGAAACAGAATGAGGCATTCTCTAAGGCAGCCTGAAGATAATGACAGTCGCATAAAAATAACTTTGGCACTCAGACAGCTTTTCAAGTCCTGCTCACTTTCTCTTTTACACACACACACACGGACAGCCAGGATTCTCTGAGAGGATTGTGGCTTTCTGGGTCTAGCAACCTCTGGACATTCACATGTACACCGGTGTTAGAATTTATGGCTGAAATATCTCAGCCTACATAAAAAGGTTCAATGCCCAACATCCTGCCTACGTGTGCACTCCTAATGATAGCAATGGTTTGTATTATTGATAACTGTTTTAATTAAATAAAGAATCCCCATCAATTAAATGACTAATTGACTGTCATAATAAACACATAAACCTTTGCACTTTAAGTGAAAGTTAGTAAGTGTTGTGTGTCCCTTGGGGTCAAAGTGATCATTTTTTACAACGAACAGTGACTAAATTAAGGGCTTTACCACCAGGGCTGGACTTGGGGAATGTCAGGGTGCATATTGGGCCCAGCCAGTCCTAATTTATTTTCTTAAAACAAACTATTTTTCTACATTTTTGTTATGTCTTATTGTGTGTAAGTAATTTGTCTGAAATAAAACTAAAAATGAATTTACGAATTAAAAAAATACTAACATCTGATTACACTTAAGTATTACAGGTTACCGATTATTTTTAGCCAAAAATCAGTTTTAATTTGGCCGTAGGTGCATAACAGAATGTTCCATTGATCCAAATTTGTGTGAATGTAATAATAAATTTGTTATTATTCTTAACTATCTGGACAATACAAAATGTAACATAACATAATATGAACATAATATAAACATCTGGGTATTGTTTTGGGGGCTCCCTGGTTTTCTCGGGCCCTAAACTGCCGCTTCCCTAGATAAAATGGTTAGGTCGGCCACTGTTTACCACAGTAAAGTGATTTTACTTGTGATCATGACATTCAGCCGAGTTCAGATAACCATAACTTTTGTTACAGACGAGGCATAAAAAAAATAAAAACAGGCTTGAAATCAGTTTTTACATGGTTTCAAAACCTGTTGGGTGTGATGGGTTTTCCCAGATCGCATCAAATGTATTTAAACTTGCATGCCTGTACCGCATGTTTTAACCAACTCCAATCTGAAATCCATTCATCTCACAGAGCCGAATAAGACTTCAGTTAAGCTGACAGAAGGAGCTCTAGGACGTATTTAAGATTTCTATTGAGGGGCTGCAGGTGGGCGAAAATTAAAAACTAAAAAGGTAAACACGAACTACAGAGCATGGCGCCCAGCTGGAAAGCAAGTAGAGTGAGACGAGATAAACTGAGCCGAATACCATTAAACGCTCCTCTTGCTCTAGCCAACGCTGGTCCTCCTCCATCTGCTGCTGCTGCAACATCAGCTGCTCCTCCATCAGGTGAGGAGGGAGAGATTGGCCCATACTGGCTCTCAGCATACCACCCTCCTGTAATGTACTTTAATTTACTAAACAATGATTTCACTATTTTCAAACATAATAATTATTTCTCATGTAGAACATTAATACTCTATACGTAGTACATGCTACTTTTTTGCTACTCATCAATGCTGATACAATTACTGATAACAAACTAAAATCAAAGAATGATTTTATTTAACTTTGATATTATTGTTGACATGGACATGATGCTAACGAAAAGAGCGCAGACCTGAGTTCAGGCACCTAAACTACTCATAGTCTCTGTTAGCTAGTGGGCCTTGAGTGGGGGTGCAAAAGAGGGAAAATGGGTCTTGTTCAGCTGTAAGTACATTTCGTTGTTTTTATAGCATTAAAAGTCTGTGTTGTTTGAGACGCCTAGTGGCTGGATTACCTGTGTTGTAATTTACATGAAATGAAAACAAGAGCTTCTTTTGATAACATTCATTTTCCTCTAACCTCCATGTTGGTGTTCCACATGGCATGGTCCTGAGCAGCTCTGTGATGATTCCAGCCATCGTGGAGGTCGAGCCCCATGCCTGAGGCTTGTGGAGGACACAACCCACTGGGCATGGAGGGCATGACATGAGTGCCTGGGTAGCCACCCATCTATAAAAGATCAAACAGCTTTAAAACACTTACCGTTTTTCCACCAGGGCTGGTATGGAAGCCAGAAATCACATAAAAACCAGGATGCTTTTACTGTAAATCTAGAACCAGTGCCAATTTTAGCATCTTTAAACTGCCTATGGGGAAGTGGTAGCGCAGTGCATTCCTAGGCTAATGATTGTGGGTTCGACTCCCAGCACAACCAAGTTACCACCGTTGGGCCCCTGAGCTAAGTTGTATAAATGACCACTAAGATCACTCTGGATAAAAGCATCCAACAAATGCCAGAAATGTAAATGCCTATAGTGTCAGTGGGCGGAGCTTCCATTAGAGACAGTGGTCTGAAGGCCCTTTTTTAAAAAAAGAATCAAAATGAAAGTAAAAAAACAAAAAAACAAAAAGAACAGTGTCAGTTCCGCAGTGGTCTGTAAAAGAGTCCAGCTTGGGAAGAAAAATGTATAATGAGGTGATAGTGATGTGTATTCTGGTGGCCTGTGTGGTGTTTGGAGAGCCTGGTAGTAATGCAGTGTGTGTGTGTGTGTGTGTGTGTGTACCTGAAAGTGATTGTGCTGGGCCATATGTTGGGGACTCGGGAAGAAACTTTCACTTGAGCGTGGGCTCGGATAACCAGGTCTGCTGGGCTGTAAACACACACACACGCACACACACACACACACACACACATTAATTCTCACACACTTATTAACCATAGGGATTTGTACAAGAAACTGCAGCGAGGAGACCAGGCACACACAAAACTGCAATGATTTTGTGTGGATGGAAGGTCCATTCTGTTGTAAAGGGGATAAAACCAAAACACACTCGTCAAAAACAAGCGGTTAGTCAAGGATCCAAAATGCTTTTCTTTTAAAGTGTTATTTAGTTGGGGAAGAGGTGGGATGTATATTAGATGATATTAAGGGATTGGACAGAGAAGGTAGCAAGTCCTCTTCGGATCGGTTGAGATGCCGCATCACATTTAGCTGTGGATGATGAGACCTGTTCAGAGACGAATCTACCTTGTACAGCCTCTCATAAAGAGAGTCACGCAGCCAGCCCTCCGGACGAGCAGAGAAAAGAAAGAGTCAAAAACAAAGAGGGAAATAGAACGGTCAGTTTAAGACAAAGACACACAGACATCACAACACAGCTGCCTGCTTTACACTGTGTGTGTGTGTGTGTAAATGACAGATCGGTAGGTGGACATCATTCACCTGGGCCATAATACAGTCTTGCACATGCAGGTGGCCAGTAACAGGGTCAGGTTAGGAGTTTCAATGCAGTAAACATGCAGAACATTCCACAGCTTATGGTGACTAAGTTTTTTATTTTATTTTATTGAGGTTAGATTTATGGCTTCTCAAGAAACCTGATATGTCCCTGCTTTCTCAATAACACCTGCCTGTAGAGAGGGACAGTAAACATGCTGGTTCACAGTTTGCCCACTTAAGACCACTGTGGGTGGTATGGAGGGCCTCCTGCAGAGCCTGGACACATGTGGAAGCAGTGTGGAATTCTGGGAGTTCAGCAATAGTGGGAGTGGGAGTGGGAGCAGCGGAGAAACAGCAGGGTGCTGGAAGAAGCAGAGGGAATGCTGGGAGTCCAAAGACTGCTGACATGCAGAAGCAGCACACAGACACTCCGAGCTTACACTGTGCTGCAGAGAGGGTCGGCGTGAAGGCTACACACACACACGCACACACACAACCACCAGAAACAGCACAGCCCGGACAGGAATAACAACAGACACACGCACACATACAGCACAGATGACAAAAGAGGATATTTAGAGAAGCATGAGAACAACATATGCAGATGAAACCACAGCTTATACACACACCTGCACTGGAAAGGGAGCAGTTCTATAGGCACCTATAAATGACTGCACAAAATGACTACACAGGCATCAATGGGAAGGGAGGAGGGGGCGACAGGGGGGTTAGGGAAACTTTTTAAAACCACCAAAACACACAGTAGCTGACCAGTTAGTCGTATCCATCAGCAGCTGTCCAACTCTACTCACCTTTAAAAAAATTCTTCCAAGAATAATCAATAATTGGATTTAAAGACTGGATACAGACTAAAAGGCATTTTTCTAAGCCCCCACAACAGTTTACAGCAAAATGTAAACTGTTCATGATAGTGTATCGATATTCTTACTCCTGGTATCGATCCGGATTAAAATGAGGTTTTAAACTGATTTACGTTTACGTTAATATTTCATTAAAACCTTTAGTAAATGTTAAACGACTTCCTCCTCCATCTCTGTAGTTGTTACTGACGCATCCGGCTATTGTCTCAGAAGCAAACATAACGAAACTAATAAGGGCACCTCCGGCTTTGTATTTGTTGCATTTTTAGTAATTTGTTTTTAATTGTTCATTTTTTTAGCATTGTTATATATCATGATATATTGTATCGTGACCCATGTATTGTAATATATATGGTATTGTGAGACCCTTGCCCTTTGCCTTACATAAATAATGCTAGCTCTTTAAATGTTCCCATTTTATTATAAATAACAGCATTTCAGGGCAGCACGTATTCAATCATGTTCTATAATTGGCTTTTGACATCCAGTCATAGTTTAAAAATTGCGTAATGGAATTAAAGCTTGGTGAATGAATGCTGTATAATCCAGTCACACACACAGCGTTCTCGGGGTAAGCGCCGGATCCTCGATCAGAACAAAACGCCTATTGAAAACGAATGAATGATCTTACTACATTTTACACAAAGGCTATTGTAACACTCACACTGCAGGGATGAACAATTAATATGCATTCTATTTCACTTAACATTATATATCATACACACAGAGTTATATGTATCGCCAAAACAATATATAAAAACAAATACTATACATGGCTGTATAAACGATGACGCTTTAGCTGGAGTAAAACAAGAATCCCATTTCCATTATTTAATATCTGTTTTAGGTTGAAACTAAAAAACGGGACTACTCACTTTTGGGGGCGCCTCATCTGATCCCCCTGAATCCCAGGACACGTTCACCTGCCTCCTCATCTCCATCCGACTGCGCTCCTCCTGCTGAGCCTTTTCCTCGGCGAGGATGGTGCTGCAGAAACACCGAGGAGGGAAAACAGCTCTGTGAGCTAACAACATCTCAGGCTAAAGTCTGAATACACACACTGACTGACTGAGTACAATAAATCCAGATACACTTCAACCCGAGCTCGCCGCAATGAGACTGTCTACTTAAGGCTTGTGTGTGTGTGTGTGTGTGGTAAGTCCAGACCTGCCTACATGCACAATTCCAATCTTGATTCCAGGAAAGAATGACACGATCCTTAACCAGCAGTTTAAATGATGATAACTCGATTACGCAACACTTCGTGTGGAATTTGACAAACAACAATGATATTGACAAAAATGGCTTCGTGTGAACAGTTAGCAAATAATCATTCACACCAGTTACACTCCAGACCAAACATGACTTAATCTAGCGACATAACATATGATACAGCTGGAATGAAAGTTTCTCAGTCGAAGGTATCCAGTCAAGGTGAAAGAGTCCTACCTGTTGTGAACTTTGTCGGTCGGATTTTGGCGGAGAGATGAAGGAGATGTTAACAGCACAAACGTGTGAGACCCAGTACTGGGAAAAAGCACTTCATGCCCTATAGCCAGGCTCTGACCACTATTTTTAGATGCACACTGAACCCTGACAATCCCAGCATGTGTGCAGCCAACAGATGAATGAAGGACACGACAGAGTTAAAATCCACCTGTTCAGATCATTCTCCAGAACGGGGCTCAGCAATTCTCTCCCCACCTGGAAACCTCCAGCAATATGTCAGCTAACGGTGCATGCGGTCGCACGTGTCACACTAATTTCCGTTATTACCGCAAGTCAACAACATGTGAGACAACACACAAACGCTGCACCAGTTTGTTAAAAATGCTTCTTTATGGGAAACAATAAATATGTAATTCATTTGTAAATAAATGTGGACCGAAACCAAACAAATTAAAAAATTACACTGGTGCAAATCATGACATGACATCAAAAACATGACATTAAGCATTAAAATTACAAAGAATCCAGGGGAAAACTGTACAGTAAAACTATACAAATATGTTTATTTAATTCTATAGCATTATAGACACTCATTGTATAACAAGCCAATCAGGTGGCAGCAATTGCATACAATAATGCAGATACAGTTCCAGTGCTTTATTAAACGGTCACCTTCGAATAGCAGAATCAAGAAAACGTAAAGTTGTTTCTCTCTTCTTAAGCCAAGTTTACACTGTTTGTGATTGTAGCTTGTTAGACTTTACGGACATGATCTGCATGTCACACTGTAAAGATGACATAACGTCAGGCTGTACAAAGACACGACGCACCCAAAACGGACACGCACAATAAAACTTGTCCAAAGTATCAAGTCATCTATCAGATACACGTTCAGTGACCCGCGTTTTCTCACCAAATAGTAGCTTTGGCACGTTTTGACATCTTTTTAAGGTGGTTTAAAGTAATTTCATAACCAGGTTTAACACATCGATTGGTTCCTGGTTTGGTCGCCGTAAGAGAAGTCAAACAGCAGTTAAGTGTCTGCAGATTTTAGCTCAAGATTCTTTCCAGATTTCAAAATATGTCTCAGACCACCAAATTGTGGCCCAAATCGCCCACTGTAAGCTGTGAGTCTGTAAATGACAGGATTGGATCGCAATATAAAACCTTAACATTGGGATGCTCCTCTGCTGACGGTTGTAAAAAAGCAGCAATTTGCATTACCGTAGCCTAAAGCAATTCTTCAGACGCAGATAAATAAATCAGGTTAAATCACTGCAGCTGTAATGTTTAACTGAAGTCTCTGATCTGTATGATAGAGAAAAGCATAAGAAAACATATAAAGTTTATAGACCACTATTTATTATAGGAATATTTTTGTTGATTTTTATGAAGAATACCAATACATACGGGGTCGACTTAGCACCTTAACGTTGTAGCTGGCGTGAAATAAGCGGCATAATCAAAGCTTGTCACACAATTGTCAGGTTCTTGATTATCAATCGCGCAGTGGGATGGCAATGTAAAAGCTAAAATTTAACTTCAATTATAGAATTTAACACATGGAGGGATACATGGAGGGAGGGGCAGTGGTGGCTCAAATGGTTAAGGTGCTGAACACCTGGGTTCAAGCCCCACCTCCGGCAAGTCAACCACCGCTGGGTCCCTGAGAGAGACCCCCAACCCTTCCTGCTCCAGGGGCGCTGTATCATAGCTGACCCTGCGCCCTGACCACCAACTTACTAAGATGGGATATGCGAAAAATGCATTTCATTGGCTCTGTACACGTACCTTGGACAATGAAGTTGAATATATTAAAAAAAAATAAAAAAAATAAAAAAAAAAATAAAATATATAGAGAGAGAGAGAGAATAATACACAGCAAGGTTAATAATGATGTTACTTAATTAGTTTCCATTAAAAGCACTGTACTAGTTCTTATTATATAGTTACCATTTAATGCTGTGGGTTGTTTACAAACAATGTAGGTACCCTAACAGATTTCTCAGGTAATTGATTGTAAGGTTTTGTCCATTAAACATAATCGATTGATTGTTTTTATCAACATTTTAGATGGGTAAGAGGAAATTAAATCGGGCTGTGTGTTTCTGTAGTCATTCTGAAAAGAGGTACATAGAAAGAAAAAGGGCAAGTCGAGTTTCACAAGCCTGTCACCAGCCTCCTCTGTTCCATATTGTTTAACACGTATTTTACACATGCTGCTTTGTCTGAGTTGTTGTTATAAAACAATGAATCTGCAGAGACTCTGGACGAAGGCTGTCTCCTCAATAAAACGCCTATAAATAAATGGACACGTTTGTTTTATGTGCAGTGTCTTTAACACTTAGACACACTGAATTCCTGATGACATGACACACTTCAAAAAACGTGATATAAACCTTTTTATAAAGCTTGAGCGGTTCTTTAAAATGCCCCTGAGCGTTCTCTAACAGCAGGCTGCTCTCTCTAGACTCTGGAGCTCCCTGTAGGCCATGGGAATCTATTTTTCGCAGTATGTCAAGCCATTCGGTGATTAACAGACATGGAAGATCTTTGCTATATCCTGTGAACCCATCAGCAGCAACGGGGACTCTTTAGGGGAAAAAGGCCTCAGGGTGATTTACCACAAAACTTACTGGAATCCTGAACATCTGCAGCTTAAAGTGTGTTTGGAACATGCCTCTATTTTTATGTATTTTAGAAATAACTTAAGCAGTCTAATAGGTCAGTGTGCTTTTAATATTTCTGCCTTATTAACTGGCTGAGATGATCTTTGCAGAAGATGCCACAACACACCTGTTCACCTTTTTCTATTATTATTAAATCCTCTCTCAGTGAGATAAGCCACCGTGGTGGGTTAGCAGGGCAATTTAATTAATTCATTAGTTTTCATTGGTGTAATGTCCACAATTTGCCTATGGTTAGTTTTGTTGAGGTTACACTGAAATATCCTACATTGTAAAGGTTTGGGCCAGTTCTACAGATAGCGCTAGCCTTTTTGTTAAAAGACGTGACTGATTTGTAATAAAGTAATAGTGATTAAATTATTAGCCAATCAAATTGTAATGTTGGGCAACAGCCTGTCGTCTGAGTCGTCCGTCTAGCGGCGTGCCCAGTGCTACTCCCAGTGTTTGTCGGGAAATTTAGGTATGAAATTGAAACTCAATAAAAAGGAGAAGAGAGTCAGCGCCGTTACACTGAATATCGTTGCCGATCTACTGAAAAAGCCTTTTGCAGACCAAGAGAAATAATTTAGCAAGCAAAACCTAAAATCAGCCTCGAATCACCAACAAAGGCCAGCAGAGGCTTTGTGTTATTTCAAAGATTGCAACTAAAAGAGTTATGAGTAGCTAACAGATAGAACTGAGAACAAGCAGCTACTTTTTGGTTAACACCAAAGAAAAGGTTGGTCTTGCATAACATGCACATTATTTGCATGTAGCTTCATTAGCTGTAACAGGTATATGTAGATGTGTGTAATGTTATGTGGTTTACAGTTGCTTACTGTAGGCCTTGACTGAATGTCCATGGGACATTACGGTAAGCTCCGGTGTTTCCCCACGTACACAACAGTAGTTTACTTCACCTGATTAATGCCGTTCAGTGATTAGCAATAAAGCAAGTTTCATCAAAGTTTTCATTTTCTTGTTTGTTTATAAAAGCCGAAAACAGAATTAAATGAATAAAAACATTAAACAGAATAAATTTTTCACACTTTTAGTGCAATTAATTGTCCTAAATACTTTGAGCTGCAGAAGATTAATTATAGACAGACAATGTTTGCTTCGATATTATAAAAATACTACAAATTTTCTATTTTAATTCTTATTCCACATTTTTTGCTGTCATGTTTTTTTTTTTAACCTAACCTGGTTTTAACCTCTTCTACCTTCCCTCATATTTTAAACCGTTCACTCCAGCTTATGTCTTCAGCTTTTGTGCCCATTTACTGACATACAGCTCAAGAAGCTGGATAGGGAACATTCAGAAACCGCCGCTGATGGAATTAAATGATAGATTTTCTATACAATGCTCGCTAAAAGCTCATTTGAATTGGAGTCAGAGTCTCACGTCAATTTGTATTACTTAAAATGGTTAAAATAATCAACTCGACCACAATCGTGACCTACGGCATCTGCCAGCTTGCAGGTAAGGAACCGCGTACGTACGTACAAGAAAGTACAAAAAATAAGCCTGACACACACAGTGCATAAAGAAATTTCTTTCTAACAGATGAATATGATATTAGCCTGCATCCAGTGCCTTTTATGGACCTGACTCTGTGTTAGAAAGAGTGTTAACAGGGCAAATATTTACACCGTTTCTAGGAAACCTGGAAAATTACTGATGTGGGATAGAGAAAGAGGAGAAAAAAGATGGGAGAGAAAGAACATGCGCTGTGCCAAGTATGTGAGTGTGTAAAAGATTTCTGGCTGTAATTTCTGCTGCTCAGCTGCAACAGTCCGAAGTGCTTTAGGTTGCGAATAATTTTATCGAATGCTTCACTCATATATGAATGATTATTGTCTGTGCTAAATATCGAGTCACCACACAAGCATGCCCTCTGGAAGCATGTTTCTCTGCCCCCACTGACAGCGTGTGTGTACATGAAGGAGAATGCTGGACTCGCTCCACTGTTGCGTCATCGCTGAAGTTCTTTGTAGCCTGGGGAGGCTTGCCTTTAGGGCCGTGTCTTTGAACGGGAACGGGTGTGTGCAAGCGTGTGTGTGGAAATCTGCGTAAGATGAATAAAAGACAAAAGTAGGTAAACAAGTAAAAAGGAGTGGTGGTGATAGTAATGTCTGCGTGTTGATGTCATTTATAAGATCCAGGAAGTCAAACAGACATCGTTCAGGTAATTTTCTGCGTCATGTACCTCTGATGTCCACCGCAGTCATAATCCACCTTTTATCATTTTACACAATCACAACAACCACCAGTCTGTGTACCGCAACAAAGCACAACAAAGTTTAGTGTCTGATCGCAAAAAAAAAGATCTTTTTAATTAGCACTGATTTAATAAGGCAACCCTTCCTAAGATTTGTGCATAGCGTAAGTGTAGGTTTAATAGTGCTATCGTTTTTATCTGTTTATTAGTCTAAAAACCTGATAAGGACTTTTATTTTGACTTATGGCTTTTATTTGTATTGCAGCCACACACTGAAAAAAAAGTTCTTAGAAACAGTGAAAAGAAACAGTGGCACTGTCCGAAAAGCCATACTTCCATACAATATACTGAGTATGTCCAAATCCTTAATATGCATGAAAAGTTCCCAGATGACCCACAACTCACGGCCAAATTTTTCAAGTATGCATTTGACGTACACTTTATTTCATGAGACAAAGGGACAGGGAATGTCCGATGGTGGTGAAAGTGGTGAAAAGCGCTGCAACTAGCTTTTAGTGCTTAAAGAAAAAAAGATTGTTCCTTGTTTAATTGCACTCGTTTAACATTAAGTTAAACACTATACAACTTTAAATTCACGCAGCTGTGACGTTGTATGTCAGTATCAAAATGATGATGAGCTACATCCGAATTTCATACATACTACCCGTAACTATACCTTATAGAAGGCACTTGCTTAGCGAAGTCTAGGAAAGTAGGTACTTACCGAAATGTAGTACATACCTAAAGATGCCTTTTTAGACAAATCCGGTGGAATTTAATGTTTTGGAATAGGTTTTAAAGTATTAAATGTTTAAGATCTGTTATTTCTTTGATTATAATTATTGTTTATTTAACATAAATCTGTTTTTAATATTCTGTTTTTGTCTATAAATAATTCTGTTTATAGCAGAAGCATACACACCTAGCCATGTAGTCATGCTACACATAGTCATGCATGTGCAACAACAAAAAAAGCTCTCAAGGCAAAACCATCTTTTTTCTGCGTGCGCCCTCTGGTGCATGGGGAATAAATAAACACTTTTAAAAAAAATCTTTAGGTCCTTCCGATTTATGTTTGAAGTGGCGACAGACTGTTTACCTTTGAGACTGTAGAATAATACACATGTTGAGAAAGTGTTTTGCGTAGCCCTACTGCAAAACCGTTACACTGTTCTCCATAAGTGTTGTGTATAAGTGAATATATATAATTCATCTTTCTAGCTTTACACACTGACCTCAGCTGTGTTTTGAGCTCGTTAAAGCGAGGCCGCTTGCTCGGGTCGTAAGACCAACACTTGGTCATCAGGCTGTACAGGGTGGGGGGGCAGTTGTGCGGCATGGCCAGTCGCTCGCCGTTCTCGATGCGGCCAATCACATCATTATTTTTCACACCCTGAAACGGCTTCACTCCGTACATCAATATCTCCCACATACACACACCTGCAGGCACAACACAATAGCACAGAATATCAGGTGAGATAAATGAGTGTGAGCGTTTGCATATTAGATCACTGAACCGCAGAACTTGTCCAGGATCCTTTTACACATACACAGTAGGATTGTTTGATATTATCGATATCACACCACTAATGATTTTAGTAGTGACTGTTAAACATTTTGCGTTGGTGCACCATAAAACCATTTAATCAAAAAATATGCTAAAAAAGCAGTTATTTCCTCAATAACAAATAACGGATCTATTCCGTAAAAAGAGTTATTCGACCCAAAATTATTTGTGGAGGTGTTTCAAAATCTCCAGTATGGAGAAGCTCTGCCTCTTATAAACGCTGACTCACTTTCTTATACACACAGGAGTCAAGGTGCCAACACAATCACACACATTCATAAACCCTTACAAATGCCTTAAAAAACATTCTAATCCATCTAAAAAAGCATGTCTTTGGACAGGAAGGGGAAACCAGGGTACCCAGAAAAACAGCAAACCTGGTGTACACTAGGGCTCCATCCAAAAAAAATGGCATCCTTCCATACTATATAGTAGTGATGCAATAGATCACAAAACTCATGGTTCGGATCACATCACAGTTTTTGAGTCACAGATCGGATCATTTTTTTTGGATTGGCATAAATGGGAAGAGACAAATATAATTTGCTTTGCATTTACTACAAAAAAAAAACTTACATCAAATAACACTACCGACTAAATACAAAGTTCACATAAACTATTCACTCCTCAGCTATTAAAGTGTAACATGTCAAACAACCTAAAAGCTGAAAACAGACCGAAACTTATAATGCCGTCTACATTCTGAGAGAGCGAGTAGAACTTTTAGCAGTCACTATGTCCCCTGCTGTAGCTAACAGCCTTTCGCTAGAAACCGAAGTGGCCATTTACTGGTTTCTAACATTATCTGTGGTCTCTGAGATATTTAAGACAGCCTTTAAGCCACTGTGTTTTCTTTATCAGCGGTTTACTATTTACAACTAATAATAAAGGTAAAAATATAAAGTACGAAGTGATTATATATCCTGAGAGTGTTTGTGCTCTGATTTTCTGCCCGTGGGCTAGCCGGAAAAGTAAAAACATCGGCCGTTTGAAGATTAGATTTGTTTTAGCATTAAAAAAAGTCTCTGCAGTACTGATTTACTACGCAGTACTGACAAATCACACACACACACACATATATATATATATATGCCTGTCTTTAAATTGGAAATAAGGGAATTTATAATGTTGTGGTGTTTTATATTAACATTTTAAAGAGGAAAATAAATAAAACACAATGTTTTGTATCTCCCACTCTCATAAACACAAACGACACACTTACCAAACATCCACACGTCACTGGACGATGTAAAGCGTCTGAAGTTAATAGATTCTGGTGCCATCCATTTAATAGGGAGCTTTCCTTTAGAGGCTACAGAAAAAAGAAAACCCAATTTTATACAACATGTCACACATCTCCTTTAATGTTGGCCTGAAACCTTATATTCACAAAAAAAAGCTAAATAAAGAGGATACCCTCAACACCACCATGCAAGAAATGTTAGTATATTGAGAGTATCCTCAAGCTGTGGGACAAACCTTTATAATAGGAGCTGTCCTCCATGTATCTGGACAAGCCAAAGTCGCCCAGTTTCACACAGTCCACAGACGACACCAGCACGTTCCTAGCAGCTATGTCCCTGTGGAGACCAGCACATATACATTTTAATCCATACACAAAGCTCATCCAGTTCAATTCAGTTTTATTTGTTTTGCGCTTTTAACAACAGACAAAGCAGATTTACACAGAATGCAGTAACAGTGAAAAGTGTAAGCTTCCCTAATGAGCAAGCCGGAGGCAACTGTGCCAAAATAATATTTACACATTCTGACGAATTCCTTTCCACCTAATTTAATCATTCAGAAAAAAAAACTATAGATAATTATAAACATTCATAAAGGGAAATATGTTGTCACTGTGAAATTCTGTTTTATTAACTACGTTTCGTGTTTTAGTGGCTCTAGAAGACCAAAAGACCTGTGCAGAACATTTCTAACGGTCGGGAATCCCTTACTAACTTAAATGTAGTACGTATTCAGGCTGCACCTTATTAGAAAAAAACCCCATGTTGTGGTGTTTTATTTTTCAGCAAGATAGTTTGCAATATAAATGAAATGTCACCAGATGACTTGAGTAGTTGGGTGGGGTGATTTTATGTTATAGGTTTTTTTCTGGAGATTCAGATACAGAATTAATATAATCACTTCCTTGAAATGTTAACATAGTAACAGACCTTAAAACAATATGCAAATGATAAACATTCACTCCATTATTACACTTTGCAATTAATCCCCAAATCACATGTTCTGAACTGTGGTGCAGTCGGCTACAATCCAAAGTTAACATTACACATCCTGCGGTGTGACTACTGCGGATGCAAACACTGCCATGGCGATGCTAAAATCATATATTATACAGCTCTAATACGTGCTTAGGTAAGATGCTCATATCTTTTATGATAAAAAGAAAATGTTTTATCATAAATTTTTGAAGCATTGTTAGCATGCGCCTGTACAGAGAGCTAAAGCTTTCAGCTCGTTATTGATAATGCTTTGTATGTGATTTGACAGCTGGCATATTATTAAAACTAAGACAAGCACACATAGTTATTAAGATTTTTTGGTTGAACTGCCTGCATTAAGCGCAGTGTTTTACTAACATGCCTCCGTATCAGAATGCGTTTTGCAGGCAGACGGTCATTGCACGGTTTTGACAGTTTAGATAAAACATTTCTATGCCATTTTGGCAAAGTATATTTGTTGAGATTTGCAGTATCTATTAAATAAAATATATAATCGCACTACACTACAATATACAGAGTATATATTTTGAGTATGATAACTATGCCTAGTATGTCATCAATGGAAAAAAAGATACAGCAGACGGACAGTTTCCCTCTTCAGACCCACTAACCTGTGCACAAAGCGTTTACTCTCCAAATAGGCGAGCGCTGTGCTGAGCTGGTATGAATACAGGATCAGTGATGCCAAGTCCAAGCCGTACTTCCGCACTTGCAGGAATGAACGCAACTGCAACAGCACAATCACTGTCTTTAAATATGCAATCATGTGACAGGGCTCGACAAATAGCGGTGCCTTTAACCCTTTACATAGGTATTAAACAGCTACACAATCTTAAATCATCATTAAATCTTGCTGTGGTCTAAAAAAATCAATTCGAGTTGGTGGGGTCTCGTGGACTCCAGCATGACTGGAGATACAAGGAAGCAAGCGTTACCTCTCCCAACGTGCAGAGCTCCATAATGATCCACACTGGATTTTCTGTGATGACGCCGATCAGTTTGATGATGTGCGGATGGTCAAACTGCCGCATCGTCACTGCAGAAACACAATGAAAGAGGCAGAGCGAATGAAAAATTAGCAGTCTTGGTCCTGTCATATGCATAAATATAGAGCATTTTCACTTGACCTAATGACTAAATATAAACATATACGTGTATATATTTACACAATACCATGCAAATTTTACTCTTTGTGCCTAACCTGGAGACTCTAATCTTGGAGAAATAAGCACATATCTTCTGTGGATGGCAGCTGCCATAATCCTTGTGTATCTTTATGTGATCCCAGAAAACTCAGCAATGATGAGATCATGGCTTTGTGGTAGACAGACCATCGTTTCCAGGACTCCCTAATCTTTTCTGTACTGAAGGTAGTTTTTACTGATTTTGGCTGTGTGTTTAGGCCCAATCAGACGCCTCCCTAATGGTACTGCATGATGGATAAGTTTCCACTGGTATTTATCTTCTCAGCGTTGCCTGTTTTTTGTGCTTCTTTAAACAGCTTAAACAACAGATCGTTTGCTGAAGCAGTATGACAAGATTGCATCCTGTTGCTGTGCTCAGTTATGTCACAACTGTTCCCGACAACCTTAGCGGCAGAGTTTCTTGCAGATATTTAAGCTTCCTGCACAGTGGGTTCTTTTTCAGTTAATGACTATGTTTCAACCTACATATGAAATTGATGCTCATTAGCGGGTGCTTCCTACAATTGGTTAATCATACACCTGACTCTGAATAACTCTAACTTAGTGCAACTGGAAGAATTGAAGCAAACAAGCTGTCAACATTTCATGGATATGCACCATAAAGGAATCTGTACATTTTAACAACACAGCATCAATTGTTTATTCTAACAACCTTAAAGCATTTATCTATAAGAAAAACAGCAGGTCCAAAATGAAAAAAAACCCAACATGATTTGGTTATATAAGAAATCTATATTTTGAAAATGTAGGCTGGGAGACAGTCATGTTTATATTCGCCATATTTGGTACTCACAGGCCTCCTGAAGAAATTTCTCTCGGACACTGTCTGACGAGCTGTTCTTGCAAGTCTTTATTGCCACTGAGAGGCCAGGACTGTCCTAAAAAAGGACAAAAAAAAGGATCACTGGCTCGGGTCAATTGCATCATAACTTTGATTTCAGTATAGGTTACATATAGTAGCCATTCTCTTCTCTCCATTCCATTCAATCCATTGTCTTTACCAGCTTATTTCCAATCAGGGTCACAGGGATCTGCTGGAGCCTATCCCAGCTGGACAGGTCGCCAGTCTATTGCATGGCCACATACAGACAACCACACACACTCACACTCACTCCTATGGGTAATTTAGAATAACCATTCCATTCCATTGTATTCTATTCGAAAAATGACCAGAATACTTTATTGTTATAAGTAGTAAAATATAAGCAGTAGAACATACCGGACAAACATAGATTCCCTGGTGGACATCCCCAAACTGGCCTTCTCCTATACAGCGACCCAGCTCAATTCTCTCTCTCTGGATCTCATAATCCCTGGCTGAGGGGGCAAACAACTGCACACTCATCACACCAGAAATTAGCATTTCTTTAGAAGGTCAATGAAACATTAAGACACATGCAAAAAAGAAAAACAAAATAGTTTTTCTGTTGTTCTTTTTTCTAAAACTGTTCCTCGGTATGCATGTCCAACTTAACGCGTTTTATTAGGAACACCCACACTCCGGCACATTTGTGCAATCAGGTCAGGAGCTTCAGTTTAAAATCATGTTATTGAGGTTGATACCAAATTAGGGGGTGTTCCAGTGTTTGACAAACTGCTGAACTCTTAAGATTTTCACACAAAATAGCGTTTAGTCTAGTGTTTACAGAGAATAGCGCAAAAAATCAGAGTGAGCGGCAGTTCTGTGAGTGGATTGGTTATGAATGGAAGACGACGATGACCAGATTAGATCAAACTGCAAATAAACAGATAGTCACTTATCTCTTTACTCTTTGAAAGCAAAATAAAATCTGATTCGCTCAATTATCTGAGATTCTATATATTTCTGTAAGCTCAGATCCGTCTGGTCATTTTTCCACTAATCTTACTAACCAACAAAGTGTTTCAGCCGGCAAACTTTGCACTCTTTACACTATTCTGTGTATATGAGTCTGTTGTGTGTAAAACTCCCAAGAGATCACCAGCTTCTGAAAGGCCCAAAATCAGTCGAATCTACCCTCACCACTCATAAGATGCTGACAGTCGGAGATTTCTTATTCTGTTGTTCGATGTAAACTGAAGCTCTTGACCTGAATCTTCATAAGTTGTTGCATTCGACTTGTTAATTAGATAACTGTACGAATGTGCACCTAATGAAGTGTAAAAGGAGTGCAGAATATTAATATATATACACATGGAAAATAAGTTATTCTAAGGTAAATTCAGAACAAAACCACGCATGTAAGGCACAGAAAAAAAGGCACACACACTCATACGAGGTTATAGTTATTCGACACTATACAAGTGAATGCAAGAAAATGGGAAAAAAGCAGGAGAAAGACCTTTACCTTCATCTAGTCCATAGTACTCTGTAGTGCGATTAATGTGAAAGGAGACAAAATTGGATATATAACAGTGGGTAATGTAATGATCAGTATTAATGGGCAGTAAAAGTAGAAATGTGACTGCGGTTAAGCTGTAGAATTAAATAGTGAAGTGTGTTTGTTATAGTAAAGAAAAACAATTTAATAAAAAACAACTAAGATTTTCTTGAAGCTTTCCACTAGATGGCTCCAGATTCTGCTCCATTATTATACAAAAAATTGTGTTTTTCAGTATAGTGATTAGAAAAACTATAAATTCATGATTTCTGTTTAACATAATTTGTACTGGATGTAACCTGTATACGTCGACTGCAGCCGATAATTCAATCTCTATCTGAACCGTGCATGAAGCGCTCCGGTCTGGAATACGGTGATTTAATGAAATAGCACAGAAAAAGCTGAACGATGAAGTGATCAGCTGTTCAGTTTAGGACTAACTAAGAAGAGAAAAGGCAGCAGTGACTGGCTGAACAAGAGCAGATAAACAGCACATGGAAAAAAAAAAAGTGGAACACATGCTGAAAACTAGGTTAGCATACTATCAGGAACATCTGGTCTGTGGGAAAGTTAGCATGGGCGACATAGAAAACACAGCACAGCTGCCACAATTCCTGAACATTTTTTGTCATTAAAAAGAACTAAAAATACATGAATAGCTGTTTTAATATCCATATCTACATTGAGTTTCTGTTTTAGTCCGGTGTTTGGATGGTGTGTAACAGCTGAAGGTACTCACTGGAGGGCATGGTGTATGTGTCCTCTTCATCTATGATCTCAGCATAGTCGTCCGTCTCTGCGGGAGAGGAGCAAGAAGGTAGGATGAAGTTGAAAACAGATTATTAACCTCAGTGTTTATCCAGTGAAGGAGAAAGTGGACTGGCTGTACACACTGTAAGTAAATATTCCTTTCGCTACTAACACCTCAGTGAGAGGAGAACGAGAGGCATCATATCTACACTCTCTTCCAGTACAGCTAAAAAGGGCATGTCAGCTTAATAGGATCCGCTCTGTTATGAGAGAGAGAGAGAGAGAGAGAGAGAGAGAGAGAGAGAGAGAGGGAGGAAGAAAGAGCATGCATGTGTACAGAAAGATGATTGACAGCTTTAGTGTCTTCGGGGAAAGCAGATGAAGTCATGGTTATTTGTTAGTTTCACATGTATTTCTTCGCTGAGTCTGTTTTTTTTTTTGTTTTTTTTTTAGAAAAAAGCATTGAATTTTGTTAAAAGTGTGAAAAAAATCCTTTCAATAAAAAAATAGTGTCGATTTTAAATATTTAGTTGGGTCGATTGACGGAATTTTCTATGATGACAGCCATGACAATCATACAGCATACAGCAGCTCCCTTTTAATGTCTCTCCATCATTACACTGACATTTCACTGCCGGGTGAACATAATGTTTCTTAACCTGAAATTTCTTACATTTTTATGGCACGTTATTATTTGTTCGATTTACTGCAATGGTTACATCATCTTTAAACTCAGGGAACCTTGTTACCAGATTACATTTAGATCCTAATAGGACTCTAAACATGTGGCTTATGATAGTAAATCACACTTAGAGAAATAAAGCTGTTAAGCCTATAAAAAAAAACCACCTTACTGACAGACTAAAAGACGAAAATAATTATCCTGCTGAACAAAGCTGCTAATTGTAAAGATATTCGCTTCAAGCTGTTCTAACAGAATTAAAACAAGTAATTTGTAATATTTCTTAACTTACTAAACATTTAATAAACATTGGCCACTTAGATTGTCCCTGGTCGATCGTTTTAATAAACTTTTGGTTATCTAAAGAAAAAAGGCTAGGATTGTTCCAAAACTTTTGCAATGCAGTGTATTTTATTACACTAAATATAAAGATGGATCTAGTGTCAGAAACTCGGCGGAATTTAGCTACAAGAATAGAATGTGACATTACCGTCTCCACTAATCTCATCTGCAGATCCAAGCATAGCAGCATAGGAGAGATTAGACCAGAAAACAGAGAGAGAGAGAGAGAAAGAGAGAGAAAGAGTGAGTGAAATTACACTCATGCTTAAAACCACCATAAACAGACAACAGTGTAAGAATAGTGAGCTTCAGAGTAGTAGATCTTAGAGCACAGAGTAAAGTAAAATGTTATAAAGCTCTATGACACTAGCCATATAAATTGATGAGCATGAATATATGCGACTGTATTTGACTTATAATCTTATGAAGTTTATTACCTTTCTGCAACACTGCACAATAAGCATTGAAACAGGACTGGTTTCTGGCATGCAGTCAATTTTTACATAGACTAAAACTTCATTATAAGCCTGGAAACTTAGACATGCTTTCTATTAGGGTAAAATGTGCGAGTGAGTCGAGTAGCTTTAGTCACAGATGTGAAAACATGACGCAAAATGCCAAGATGCCAGTTTAAACTACAAGGCTGACTTTCCTCAAATGAAAAACTATCAACATTGCAGCTCTAATATGCTGTCTCTCACTATCATATCATGTGAAGTGAAGACATGTGAGCAATGCGCTTTACCTGAGACGGAGACGGCCTTAGTCCTGACGCTCTGTAGTCGTTTGTCATGGTTCGAGGCTCTGTGGATCAAAGGATGCAGCAGGTGACTACTGTACATCGTCATATTTTTTAAAGCTCTGAAGCACTGCTTAGTGCACATAGTGACCCTAGATGTAACCTGCTGGACCCCTAGGCCACACTGTTCCACTTTTTTGACAAAAGGAAAAAAAAAAGTCTGTCAGATTCCTGTCTGTTGTAAAGAGGGGGAGGGGTGTCGAGCTAGGGGGCTGTGACATAGCTTTTAAAACAAACTGAGAAATTCCACATGGCTTAGGCGTAACACTCATAAGATGAACTTTTTAAAGGTTTTTAAGGGTAACGGGGAGGCAAACTCCAGAATGTGCCAGCGCCCTTTGTCTTGGAAAAAAAAATCAATGTATGGTCTTCAGTACTACCTGACCAGAGGAAAGAGAAACCTTACAGATTATTACTTGTAGCTACCTGCGGCGAAATTTAATCTGATGTTTAGACAGACAATCTAATTTCTTATGCTGTGTTGATATTACATTTAAAGTGCTTCAGGATAAAATACACTTAAAATGTTTTAACGGAAACAAGACCCATTTGTACATCTCATGGACACTAAATCAATTAATTTTTGGAAGTAGTAATTATTTTAAGAAAACATTTGGGAACCACTGCTCTAGACTATGGATTAGATTAGACTTCAGGAGTCAAGGGGTCTAAAAGATGACGTCATAGTAATGCATAGCTAATGTAATAGTGTAGCTAGTGTAAAAAGCTAGTGCGATAGTGTTTGTGTAGCTTTACCAATAAGCTCAGCTACAGGAGCAGCGTGTAATCGAGTACTATTTATATAGGTTAGGTATTTTAGTACTGGTACTAACTGTACTATAACGCTTTCTCACGGTGAATGACACAGGAATGATGTATTGTAGTGGTGTAATTATGTGTTAGATTCACCCACCAACACGGTACAGTTAACAAACAGTCCAACCTAATCAGGTAGCTGCTACAGTAAGAAAACTCACAAACAAAAAGGTAAGGATCATTTTTTGGTTCAATGCAAAGAAATAGATGTTTTTTTTATCTGTTATCGTTCATTATTTATTAGGATAAATAAATCTTTTATTATGCTCATTTGTCTGTATCTAGCAATAGGAGGCAAAATAAATACATTTCAAACCATCTAATCTACCGATAATACTGGTAGTCACTTCAGTCTGTGTAATTCTCTGTTACCCGGTCCTCTATTAAAGAAAAGAAAGGAAAAATGATGTGGCCCTCAGAGAAACTGTTTGGGGACCCCTGCATTTGAGTTTCAGTAGGTGGTTTATGAGTGTATGTGGTTAAAACCAACCTTTGCCCGCTCTTTACACACTGCTTACAATCGCAAGCTGTTACTATAAACCAATAAGCCAAATCTGGAGCTACCCATATAGAGCCGAGTACTGTTATCACATGTGGCAATCACTGTTTAATTCAATGTTCAGTTTATAAAGATAAAAAAGTACTTACTTTGGTGCCTTAGGGATTGAAGGCAATGCTCTTTCTCCCTCTGTTAAACACAATACAAAATGATAAAACTGTCAGATAATGGATATGTGCAAGACAACATGCACTCATAGATCTGGCAAAGAGCCGTGCACAGGGGAGGGGTGGTCCCATAACTACTGCAACTGCCCCTCGACCCTCATCAGCTAGCAGTTAGCCATAATTTAATTCTTGTATTTTTCCCATTTTAATCACTTTTCCAACTTAATACAAGTAATACAAATGATCATATTTATAATATTTTATTAAAACCATATTAACAGTAGAGTATAAATAGTCAAAAAGGTAAAATAAATATAAATGAGCTGTTTATTAGTACAGTATATAATACAGATTTATCAAGATCTAAAATCTTAAATAAAAAGTAAAACATTAAATAGTTCCCCTATGACCCCTTTTAATGGTTAAGGCCACTGTCACTCAAAATACCTGTGCACGGCCCTGGTCTGGCATATACACCTGGTCAGGTGTATAAACTACAGATAAGTGAGTACCTTTGTGCACACGGACGATGAAGGACAATGATGTTTTGTTGACGAGACGGCAATAACCGTCAATGAGGTCGGCCATATTTTCTGCGGTGCTCAGACACGGTGTCGTTACCTTTAGAGGCTGCACCCACACATAGTGTATGTTAATTACCCCTCCACACACAGATAAACAGGAATACACACTTAGGAAAACAAATGTATTTCCACATACATGTGCAACATCGACTCTTTTTTGTTATGGTAGATCAAAACTACATATTGTGCTAAGCAATGGACTTCATAAAAAGATCAGTATGTGTTGTCCCTACCACCATTTTGTTTCTGTGTGTATGTGTGGTGAACATCACCTCGGCTGCACCAGCTACGTCCAACTGCAAAATGCCTTTCTTCTCCTGTTCCTCAAACTGAATACTCTTCACCTGGGTGAAGTTGGCTAGATGTGTTGGCTACCAACATACAGAAAAAACACACACTTATATGAGGTGAATTATAAAGTGGATGCGTCTCACAAACACAGACATTTGTTATAAGTGTGTGTATGTGTGCATGTGTGTGTGTGTGTTTGCTCACAGCTGAGCCTTTGTCAGTGAGGTAGCTGATTCCTTCCTCAGGGCCAATAGCGAGCTCCACTGCTATCACCCAACTGGACTGTAACACACACACACACACACACACACACACACACACACACACACACACACACACACACCCACAACAGCAGAGGCAGGTTAGTCATGCTGCACTTTCCAGCCTCCACATGTAGCGTTGCCAAAGCAGCTACAGCATAGTTCTAACACAGTTATTAATAAAACAGCCGCTGATATAGTACTCGTCTAATGTCCGCGTTGAAAAGTATTTCATACCAAAATGTGTCACAAATCACAGTATGCTAAAATAAGCATACCAAATCTAAAAAAATTATTTTCAATATCTCCATATTAAGATCCATACACACATTTGAAGCCAATATGAGCCACAACAACTAAAATTATGCATCAAGAGGGAGGATTATTGTGACAATAAACTTGCCACAAAATATAAATAGATGTAAATGTGACAGTGTTTGTTACTAAGCAACATATTGTGTTATTTAGGGACTCTTAAAATACAGATACTAGTTAAACCAAACTAGTTTAATTTACACCCAAATCAACTTTAATAGGAGCACAATTATTCATACCACCCAGTCGCAGACCCTAAAAAAACCCCACGGACGCCAATGAACATCACTTGGACTCTGGCAAACACCCCTCGGACTAGAATAAACACCCAGACCATAGTGATTACCATTTTAGTGAGTCTTTCAGAATTCTACTATTTAATTCTCGAAAGCTGCTTTAAACAATCTTTTGTTGTTTTAAGTGCTATATAAATAAAGGAGACTTAACTTGACTTGTTAGTATGTCCCAGCAATTTAATTTAATATTTTTAGCGCAGTCCAGGTAAGAGAATAGGGACACACCAGGGGGCATTTTAATCAGAAGGAAGTCTAGTATACAATTAGTTTAAAATGGTTTGGGGAAACATTTAACAGTTCTTTTGTTACCCAGCAGAGGCCGTCCCCAGCTTTCTATGAATCACTTGTGGATCCCTGTATAATTAATTTCTACAAGAAAATTAGCACAAAAACTTTAAAATAATGACAAACTATCCGCTCAACAGCACGTTACATAAACGTACCCCTAGAGCACACTTGAAGCATTCTTTATCGAATCGGTGAAAGGGTGACAGGATTTCGAAGAACTTGAGGATGCTCTGCTCATCGTTATGGTTGGCGAACAACTTAAAGGTCTGCTGGATCGACTTCCGTAATGATTTTGGCTGCAAAGATAAAACATGTAAATGTTTAATAAGTTGCTTTTAATCAAATTGATAAAAATATTTACAAAAAAAAAAAAAATACAATAAATTTTGAGCAATGCTTTTTTTATTATCAAGCATTATTAATTACCTTCTGGGCAATTCCATATCATCTACAGCATATATATATATATATATCTATATATATATATATATATATATATATATATATATATATATATATATATATATATATAAATGTAAAGCATTTTCAACAGGACTCACGGTGGGTGTATATGAACAGTAGACATGTATATATGAGCATTATTACAGAACAGAAACCCTTTAACTATCAACAGATTTTAGTTCTAATCAAACACACAAGACCGCATTTTTTTATTTTAGGATACGGCAACACAAACTAATGTAGAGGAAAATAAGCTTAAGGAAATGTTAGATGCAGAAAGATAAAATACACAAACACACCCACAGACAAACAAACATCTGCATGTCATCTACAAAAAAATAAATCTGGGTGGATGTGTTCATTCTCCCGCATGCTGGGATGTGTAGGCATAAACACCAAAAATACCTCCCAAGCTTTTATTCAGGTACAAAAAGACGAGGTTCTTTCGGAAACAGAAAAAGACAGAAAGGCGGTATGCCTGCTGCTGGTGGTGGTGAGGTGCCACCATGTTACTAAAGTGCAGATGAACCTCCTACTGTCTGGGGAATTAAAGCAGCAGTCACTCCACTGCAATGTGTTTCAGTGTAGATGGTAAGATGAACAATGAGTGCTCTCTGCTACACTCCTCCTGAGCAGCACAAGAAGGGAAAAAGGCAGAATTGGGCCACATGTACTCTAGAGCATAGAACTGCTGAGACAGCTGAGCAGGTAATGGTTTGAGAAGGAGAACAGAATTTTCACTTTTCTCGTACTATATTACGCTTGACTACCTCTGGGCTACTGAAACACTGTGTGAATAGTTATAAAGCAGATGTGAAGTCTGTGAATAAAACTGAAGACTCTCACAGAAATATTAGATGTCTGTAAGAACTGCTGGCTCACTGAAACTGGACAGTTAAAGACAAAAAGACAAGACAATTATTATTATCTAAATTGAACTGCTTGAAATGTGACTAGCTAATTGAGGGGCAGTGGTGGCTCAAATGGTGTTGATTAGAAGACCAGGGAGACATGAGCTCAAGCCCCACCGCCGCCAGTCTACCAACATTGGATCCTTGAGCAAGACCCTTAACCCTTCCTGTATCATAGTCAACTCTGAACCCAACCTTCTAAGATGGGATAAAACAAAGAAACAAATTTCACTGTGCTGTAGAGTATATGTGACAAATACATAGCATCGAGGACCGCAGTTCTAGGATTAAGACCAAAGATTTGTTTACACGCCCACCACATGCTCGACATGCTCCTGTTAATGAACTGTACTATATTTAATATTTTCTCATCACTTTATTCCATTTTAAGTGATTTTATGTATAAAAAAAAAAAACATAAAGCATTAAACCTGTTAGCATCAGGAGCATCTGTCTTACCTTGACTGAGTCTAACAAGCTTTTGGGAAAAAATCTTCTTAGCCCAACGTCTTTTCTGCAGAATAGAAGAAAAGACATTTAGAAACAAGAAAAACATCAATTGTACCTATTATTAATGACCTAGTTAATGCAAAGCATTTTTGCTTTCGGCTTAAGACTTTATCATATTAAAATATATGCAGCAATCCAAGTTTGATACCCATCGAGTGTTTGCCTGGAATAATTCCTTTATGTTCCCAGTGTCTTTCTTTGCTAAGCTTAGCCTCGAAAATTCACGATGGCCTTCATGGCTAACATTTCATTAATGTAAAGGATATTAACAATAATGTTTTAAATATTACCAAAAAAACAGTACAAACTCTTTAAAGCAAAGGGTCAGTAAAAGAGAGGGGAAAAAATATAATAAATAGTTATTATAAAATATATAAAAAGTGAAGCTAGTATTGAGTATAAACAAACAATAAATCAATAAATGATAGTTACATTTGTAAGGACGAGGGCTCAGTAGGATCCATAATACAGGTAAGAACTTTATTGTGAACACATTTCACAAACGTAGTCGAGGAGGCAAACAAATCCGAATCGTGAGACTAATAAGCGTAATCAGTAAACAGGCAAGGATCAGAAACCAAAGAGTCAAAAAATAAACACAACCGCTCGGTATGTCGCAGAGCAAACAATACTTCGCAAAGAAACAAAAGACAACAGTCAGTTTAATTAAGGCGCCAAACCAGAAGTGGAATTGGCAGAACTAGAGCTCCGGCGATGGCGCCCTCTGTTGGAGTCCTTACAACATTTAACCAAATATAACAGTCATATGCATGCGTAATAAATATCACATTCTTTAGTGCAATAACTGTACAGTAAGTGGCTGTGGCTTTAAGCGTGTGACTAAAGCTCATATGACACACACACACACACACCGAATACGGATGAAGTGTTAAAACCACACTAGAATGGAAACAGTTTCCTGAGAGCCAAAAGCGCTGTAAAAAGTACAAACTATATGGAAGTAAAGTTGTATTACTATGGGAAAACCTAGTAAACTCTGTGATTTATGACTGAGCTTTTAGGCAGCAGAAACACTGCTCCAGAATGAACATTACATCACTGCAGGAGATGGGGATGTGGGGATTAATTAATTATTCCGAGGACAAACAGGATTCCAGAGCCCATTTTATCCTGACCCACATACAGCACAGGGAAGCGTTATAAAAGGAAATATCTTTCATCTTTTAAAATAGGCTCTTAAATCAAAGAATCAGTGTGTTCATTAATGGCAGCACAAGAGTCACTTACTCTAATAATTCATAGTTGGATTTTTTATCGAGGGCATTTCCTGGCATCTCTCGGAAAAACCTCCTGTGGAAGAGATCAAGGACAGAATAGTTTAGAGAATTTTTCCAACTCCTACACATGAACACACACATACATACAGACACATGGTGTAATCTTTTCCAGCAGGAATCCATTCTAGATGTTCACCTGATTTCAAGGCAGCCTAGTTTTAGTGCAGTGTCCTGATCCACTTGATCGGCTATTTCAGTCATATAATCGCTTCTCACCTGGAAATTACAGAGACGTCATAGGGGTTAGAAAGAGAACCTTAAAAACACTGCAGCATATTCTATGTAACAAAAAGACCAGGATGGAATCATTAAGTCTAAAGGAGGGTCGGCCAACTATTAGACGAACTATTCAGATTAGACTTATAAACATTATATTGCTACATTATTTATAGTCTTTCAATAGTCTACAACTTCCTGTACTGAGACTTTGTTAGTTTCTTTCCTGCAGACAAGCAAATTACATGACATACATCACCAAACAGAACCTGGACAGTCTCCCGCACTACAGAATTCACTGTAAGTGTTGTTTTTGTCAGAGCTTGAACGATACCCCGCTTTCTGATGCTGCGTGAGAAGCTGTAACTGCTGTGCTTGAGCATGCCTGCGCTTACCTGATGGTAAAAGTAGTTTAATGCTGGCGGGTCTTCAGTAAACTGGCTTAGGAATGATTTTGGCAGGTAGCGTATTCGCAATTCATACCTGGAAGAAAAAAAGCAGAGTTTTTTTTTTAAATCTCTGAGGTATAATCTAAAAACAGTAGCACAGAAAATCATGATTGCATTTTGGAACTGACGCAGAAAACATCTAAAAGCGAGCGACGTGATGTGCGTATTTGCTTTGTGTTTGGTGTAAACACGGAAGTAGACTATATTGAGGTCAAAAAGCCAAACCTACAAGTGGTAGCTCAGTGCTCAAGGTGTTGAGTTGACAATTATAGTGCAGTGTTCAAATCCCAGCACTACCAAACAGCAGTGCCGCTAGCGTTTTATTTCTTATTTATAGAATATGAGGTTTTGCCCCCTACCACTACCATTCTGCACCCAACATACTATTATATTACTGCTAGTACTGTTACTAGCGATAAAACAGATCTCTCCAAAGTGCATACATACAATCACCCTAACGTCCCCCCATCCAGCAGTGACGACCCTTACAAACATAAGATATATATCATTAAGTTATAGCCAGAGTCACTCTTTAATAAACTCTGTTATAGTCTCTCTTTAGCACATAGAAAAATCTGCATCAAATCAGGTGAGCCTTTTCCGTGCCAGTCATTCAGTCTGAAGTATGCGCTCTCTCTGTGGTGCTACCAGAAGTACCACTTCCAAGTCCACCGTGTGAAAGAGTTAGTGTGAGTTGAAAGTCAGCTAGTTTTATCTTTACAAATCTCACAGCTAATTATCTTTAAAAATTAGCACGACTGGTCTATTTTGGTAGACTTCTAGAGAACAAAACAAAAATCAATGATCTACAGTATCAAGGTCTCAGCTCTCTTTCCGTTCTTAGGGTCTGTGCCTATATTTCTAAAGAATAAAGATAGAGGGAGATTTACAACCCTGCCCACTTCTCACTGCTCAGTCCAACAGTTTTACAGATGCTGTAAGTCACCACGAAGATCTGCTGTAAGTCTCACACTCACAAACCTGAGTGTAAAATAGAAAACCCTGAAGTGGAACATTGTGCGAGTGTGTGACTAAGTGTTTAATGTGTAGCAGTCTGCTCAGAGTTCTGCTAAGTTCCCTGCTAATGTATGCTGTCGAGTGGAAGTGATTTGCGATTCTAGAGAGACATGTTCCACTGCAAGCTGCCAGATTGCGATTGCATCATTGCCTGCGTCGAGCTATGTTCTGCTTACAAGCTAAAATTATACTCCATTTTCAAACAGCTGCCTTTTTGTTTGCTCTCCATGAACAGCAATTAGTTCGACAATCCTATCCAAAGCTCCACCGCAGCAACACCTAAGCAGCCTTGACACGTCAGATAAGCGAAGCTGAGTAATAGTGATGTATGGAGGCAAGCTTGAGGTTTTATAAGATGTCATCAAGCAAATGGTATTATACCGTGTCTTGTTTAACCTTGGATTATTTTGAAATTGTCATTTGATAAATATTCCTGTCCACATAATATTTTCTTATTCTTTTTTGGTTGGTGGTAATGTTTCATTGCATCTGTAGGTGTAAATATGTCTACACAGTTATGCGTCATCTAAAGAGAGACTTAGGATAGCTCGATGATCAACATGTTAAAGATTGTGGATTTAATCGTCAATTGTCAATCGAGTCCCTGAACTTTTAATTCTCAACTGCTAAAATTAAAATAAGTCTCTTTAAATAAGGACGTCTCCAAATGCCAAACATGTAAATGTACAGGAAATTAAACAACATGCAAGTAGGAAATTCCTTGGTTTTTTGTGCATATGACAATTCGTTTTAACAACAGACACTGGTAAAAGGCAGTTTGACTGGTAATCCAAAGATCATGGATTCAATTCCCAGTACCACAGCTGGGCCCCCAAGCAAGGGCCTCAACCCTCAACTGCTCATCTGGATAAATAAGGTGAATGAAAGTAGATCTGGATGAGGGTGTCTACCAAATAACAGAAATGTAAATGTATAAATTTATCAATTAGGAGCAAGTCAGAAGTGATGGAGGCATTGAAAATCTTCCTAAGATGGCATGAAGAAGAAACCTTGAGAGACTCAAAAGGAACCCATCCTGATAGACTGTGTAAAATAAATCAATAAATTAAGGATCTGAAAAGCTTTGGACCATATTTTCAACAATGTTAAAGGCTTATTACGTAATTCATCCTTAGGAACAGCTTTATATCGCATAGTATTTGCCATATTATAGGGAAGCGCCTTTACATACCCACACAATTTTCTTTTCCCTGCAAGTTTTTTTAAGAATAGGGAAGGAAACAGGAACCTGCCACAAAGACATTAGGACAGCATGCAAAACAGCACACAAAATGTAATATGAGCCCAGGATAGACATGGAGACCGGGAAGCTGCGAGGCAGCGAGTCAGAGCTTGGAAAAACTGCTGATGGCAAATCAAAAGCTGGCTCATACTTAAACCTTTGTCATGATAGACTAAACTGTCCGTTTGGGGAAGGAGTACACAAAGAGACAGGATTATCTGATCATCATGATAGAAGACTAAACAGTAGTGCAACTGAGGCAGACTGTTCCATTTCGCTTCATTTAACCAAACCAAAGCTTAAATACAAGGGCTCTTTTTACCAGCAGGTAACCATGTGTAGTGTACGATTAAAATCAGATCCTGGGCTCTTTAAAATGGCAAACGATATTAGTTGTGTTGTGTTTCAATCTATCATATTTTCATGAGAACGATTAAGCAACAAACGCTTTCCCAATCATTTTTAGTAACTCTACACAAAGCAAGGTGACAGATACCATGGTTTAGAATGTTTTTTTTAAAAGGACGTAAAGTCATGTTCTCATTACACCAGTACTAGCCTGGGAGATTGAGAAAAAAGAAATAGCTCTGACACAAACTCTAAAATCATGTGTAGGATGATATATTGGAACTGCAAGGCCAATTCATTTCAATTCGAGAGCAAATTCTGAATGGGGGCTATAGATTAGATCTTGGACTTTTATTTCCATTGAGACATGTTAATCAACTTTGATCTAGACATAATGAGCGGGTATCTTTGCAGCAAACTGAATTTAGACGGCTACAGAAACATCCTGTCTGCCAATTTACCGAGAAATGCAATCCAGTCTAATTGGAAAGAGACAACAAATGATTTATATTAGGTGACAACTTTTAAATGTGTTAGAATGGACACACTTTAAGACAACTTGGTGAATTTGTTTTGCCTCTAGAAAGAAAAGTGACGGTCGAAATAAATAACTGAAAGAAGCCGTGGTACACCCTAAAAGCATCACAAAATAACCCAACAGTTTGGTGATGCCAGTAAGTCGCCAGTTACTTGCTGCACTTTCTGCAAAAAGCAAGTCCCACCAAAAATGATCTATTTCCTTTTTTTTTTTCCTTTGATCTGAAACTGTTATCAATCTTCTTTATTATATAACAAATCCAGATGGGAATAATACAAATCCGGATTTTCCCTTTCAAATTCATGTTTCTTAATCCAAATGTTCTCAGTGTATGACATAAAAAACTACTCAACTGACAGTGCTCTTCCAATACTTTCAAAGGAAACAGTAAAGTGGGATTATATATACCCTACTTAGTACACTTCTTTTATCTTAGCTTAGTTGGTGGCATTTTGGTCCTGTTCTAAAAAGCACAATCTGTAAATATTCTGATCATACAGATATGGAGAACATACAGGAAAACATGCTAAAAAGCTGATCTAAACCTCTGTAAACTACCGGATCAAAGTAACTCATATTCAGCACTTATATGAATCTGCAACGGCGATGATTTCCAAATGGCATTAGTGCAGTTTAAGTGCTTAAAGTCCAGGGCTTAACGGAGTATTACTGAGCATTACACAAATCCAACATGCTTAATTCCCTTTACTGTATGCAGAAAAAAAACACACAGACTACAAATCAGGCTGCAATGTGAAATGCGTCACGCAGGCAAATGCGCAATGCTGACTCACCTCCACTCGTCCTGTGGGTGTCGGCGCTCATATCGCTCCCTCACGTGCGAGACTCCCATGTCCGGGTGGAGCCAGTGAATCTCGCCTGTCTTCAGGTGGCTGAGCCTCAAGCCAAAACACGCCACGCACCTCACCTTGTGGATGTCCACAATCTTCTGGATGACACCCTATAGGCAAAATAGTTAAAATAGGTCCTATGTTCTATACTTATTCAACAATATACGACAAGACAACAAGCCTTGAACATGTTTGACCACGGGGTCACTAGTAATCGTGACATGTAACATTACCAATCCTTTAATAACGAGCATGCCACCATATGGTATGGTTTACAGGTAGTATGAATAAAAATTGGACGTACTACAGGAGTCAGAACGATGCAAACTGGAAGTATATTTACTACTTTTACCTCATTGATGTGAAAGGAAAGTGAACTTACGACCAGGAAGAAAGTGTCTCTCTACGTCGGAGACAAGGAATTAGAATCTAATGACGCACATCTCCACATGCCGCAACGACATTAAAGGAGTGTAGATTAATGTACAATGTTTTATAATAATACATAATTCTATTCACTCCCCATTTTATTCATTCAAGTTATTTGACATATTTTACAGTTTTTCCAGGTAGCACAATAAGTAATAGTTACTTTTATAATGATGTACCTTAATTACTAACTCAGTTACTATTTGTACACAGTAACTATAACTGATCACTTTTTTTTAAAGTAACATGCCCAACACTGTCAATAATTAATCCTAAATAAACATTCTGTTGACAATTATTCCTTTATTTAACTTTAAAAACAGAAAAAGTGACAGAAGACTTGTAGCTTATCCACCAGATAAACCATTGTGGCTTTTGCTATTTAATGAAAGCCGTCGCTTAGATCGTTAAATTATTTAAAACATAAAGGCTGATTATAACCACAGCTGAGATAAAAATACCCTGTAATCATATATCTTCTCCCTGGGTGTGCTTCTACTTATGGAAACCTCCGGCTGCAGTCAGATGCTAAATTATCTGAGGAGAGTTAACTACCTCTGATCATCATGGCTGTGTGGATGAGTAGTTATATTTAGTTTAATAAGAATATTCTGTTTTTCAGAACTCATTTGCGTGGCACATGAAGTTTATATAATCAGTAAATCATTTATATTAATATAACGTTATCTTGTTGACTGGCCCGAAGAATTCCCGCTTGACTTTTCTCATTCTGCGTTTTTCTACAAGCTATTAAAGCATTTTATGGGCTAATTCCAGGGTCAGAATGTAAATGTGCTGCTTATTTCAGGAATTTTAATATAATTTCGCTATTTGCACTGACAATCTTTTTTTTAAATAAGCTAATAAGCAGGTATAAAACTAGAGAGTTTGTCGATTTAAAAAGGAAAACTAAACTGGTCCACAGCACATACTTACATTAAAGTTTTTTACACACTATTAATGTCTGCTACTGAGTCAAACGCTAGAAAAGCCAAAGTTCAAGTTTTATGATAACACTATTATATATAAATATATATATATAAATACATTATTTATCAGAAAGCTTAAAACGCTGCCACACCCGCTTGTGTTTCTTTCCCATAAAATATTGCATAAACAGGAATGTTAAAATGTGGAAAAGTGTTTAACATGTGATTTGTTAACTAGAGAACAATCTTCAAGATATGAAGCAAACATTAGCATATAGATATTTTTTTTTTTTTCAAAACAAACTGCACGGACATTTTTACAGCTTTAAGTTTAAACCCAATAAGTAGATCTTAAGGCCTGTACTGTGTGCATTGGGGATGCAGGTCACCCTGATAAATGCTCCTGTCATGAGGAGTTACAAACAGAATGCAAAAAACAGACAATTCTCTCTCAAAAGGTTTACAGGATGGAAGTAAATAATCTTCTACAAAAACCCTTATCAGATAATGTGTCAAAATCCTGAAGCAGATAAAAATATACTACTAATAATACTACTAATAATAACCTTGATATTGTGGGGGGACTCCTGGGGAACTTTCTAATATAGTACACATACTCCGAGCAATTATTTCCTATAATTAGAAATGAATTCTATATTTAGCCCAGGCCCATCCAGTGCTACACGTCAGTCTGATGTTAGCCGCGAGAGACTTTAGTGTTAGTGGGTCTAGTGTTAATAGCCGGGAAGAATAGCAGTAACAGTAACAACAGTAACAGCAGTCAGATAGTGTGGAAAAAATGTTTTGGTTTTACTGTATAATACCACTGAAACAGACACTTTTATTAGATTCAGAAGGTCACACTCTTACACACTAGGGCCAAAAAGAGCTCTCAGATGCTAACAGAAACACAGTGCTTTTCAGAGCGCGGGCCACTGTGTTGGGGTGAGTTTATTTCAGGGTGTCCTGCTGTTTGGAATAAAATCAGAACTCCTCCACCAGCTCCGGGTTGGTTTGTGTTACGGCACTGGACGAATCACTGGGATTCTTTTTTAATCGCCCCACCCTTCACAACGACATTTGCCCATCTCTTAGAACCGACTGGCACGTGTTCAACAATATTTGCTACTACCACCAAGATCTGCACCAGCACTGCTCTGCATTGCTGCCACATGACTGGCAGATAACCACATGAACCTGCACATGTGTTCTTAATAAACTGCACATTGGGTGTAAATTCGCATAGTGCAAAATAGTTACAATGTGCTCCGTAGAATAACCCTGTAGAATGTTCGTAGTACACAGACTGCATTACCCAGAACCACCCCAGACTAGGACTGTCATGATTATCAAAATTTGGGTGACGAATAATTGTCAAATAAATAAATGTGATGATAATGATTTATTGCCTGTTTTGGGGCTTTAACGATTAAATGTTTGTTTTGTGAAAAACAATTTAGCATACAAAAACAATGCACTCAAAGTGTTTTATAATCGCTCCAATTTGTGCCTTATTAACGTTCTACTGTAAATATATTTTTTTATAAATAATAGTATTTAAGGAAATCCATATTCTGTATCATGTCAGTGGTGTTTATCTGTTTAGCAACCTATTAATTAATCCATGTTCTATGCAGTTGCATTATGGGCGGTTAACATAAATTAAGCTAGTGATGGAGCGTCAGAAAACCCCAACCTTCTAACTTTTGAGTCATGCTGCTTCACTCACTTACTTTGGTTGAAAGTAGGGTGTTGCAAGTAATACAGCTCCCCCCTAGTGGCTAATAAAAGTGTGTAATGATTGCGGTTGGATTCAACGATTGCGTTTATGTCAAATAATTGCAATTATACAATAATTTAATAATTGTGACAGCCTTACCCCAGACCTAATTACACCCACACCTGTTATTCAAAAACACACAGGCTATTCATACTTCCTGTTTCCGTACCTTCAGTGGGAATTTTGTTTTGCATTCCGTAACATTACTGAATGTTTAACTTTGTGAGCTGCTTGATTTTCTAGCTTGCAATACTTGCTGCCTGCCTGACCCTGTGCCCGGTAACCGTGTTCTAGGTTTGCTTTAAAAGGCCTAATGGATGCAAATTTTCCCACAATTTGATATTATTATCTAGGCTATTAAGTCTATAATATACTTTGATTAAAAATTCTTATTAGTAGTGTGAAAAAAAACACTCATTTCACAGCGACCTGTTTCAGTGCATGTTGCTTCAAATGCTAATGAGCGCTGCTCACCCCATGTGGTGTTTAATGTAGTGTTACCCTGTTATATTTATACACAACAAATACAGTTTGTAATAATACAATCATCTTAATGCATTAACAATTATGAATTATTGTCACGGCCACGCCAGGTTCCAAATCCAACCAGCTTGCACCCTCGCCATGCTTCATGTATTTGTTTTGCATACCCGGAACTCGTTAGCATCCCGCCACTGACCTCTATCACTTGGGTTCAGATCCTCCTAAAACCAAAACTAACTCTCCCCTGTTCTCTTGCTTGCCTTCCACACTTCCACAATAAAAAACCCTGCTGCATATGGATCCCAAAAGTATGTCATCAGAGTCTTCGTTACAATCATAAACAAGCTGGTATGTCTTAAAACTGTCAGTTAAATCTCTGTGAACATGTTAACATGTAAAAATGTCCAAATGATTTCCTGCCAACACTCTTGTTCATCATATATATATATATATATATATATATATATATATAAAATATAAAACACACCTTTATGTCAGTGGAATCTCCGTGTCTGATGTTGCTGGCCCATGTGGAGGGCTCACTGCTGTTTTCGAAATAGTGGAAGACTTTAAGCACACGCTCCATCGTCCCAGGTGGTCGCTCCATCCCTCCACTAGCGCGCGGTTTTACCCCCTGACTCAGGCCATGACTATTTACATTAGGATCCGGGTATCCTGTTGCCATGCCGTTGGGAGATGCTAGGTGTCGGTCATATTCTGCAGAGAAGACAGAAATAAATGAATAAAATATATCAAAAGACAGCAAATTCTATGATTATCTTCCTTTTTAATATGGTACTGGTGGATACAACACACTGCTGCAATTCTTTTCCAAAACCGGTCCAAACACATCTTCACTAGAACATCCCAGATTGCCTTTCTTTTCTTTAAGCTAATGACAAGCATTTCTGATGACAGACTCAGTGGTGTTGAGCTAATTAAGCTCAGAAAACAGAATAAATCTGTCAGTCAGAATCAAACACACAGAAGCACAAGCTGTCTTTGTTGTTACAGAATAGAAAAAAAACATGGGATCTGGAGCCCATTTAATCATAGATCACAGAGAGGTTTTAAAATCTTATAAGCATTAGTGATTAGGATCAGCGCTGATTTGGAGAAAGAATAACCCAACTGATGGTATGAGGAGTTATAATTAAAGCTGGAGAAGCGGTCTCTAGATTCAGAGAGGAAGCGAGGAGACACGCCAAGACAGCAGCACTCCATCATAACGCCAAGCTCCTCTGGCAGGACAGCTGTGTGGCCTTGAGAAACAGCAGCTGTGTCAGTGTTGCCCGACCATCAAAAACTTAAGTAATTATTACTTTATAAAGTACTTGTAAAGCTTGTTAGCTTTATTATATCATAACATTAATTTCAATCTCAATTACTGTAAATAAACTTTAGTCTAAATAATATGGTAAAACTGGGTCTAAAGTATGTTATTTATTTAAACCTCTATGACTCAAAGAGCTAAATTATGCATGTTTGTATTGGAATAATGTGCGCGATCGAACCAGGGACCTGGAGCTGTATAGATTTTTGCTGTGCCACTAAGCTATAATTATCTAATTACTAACCCCAAATCATTTATATACCTATTAGTTCCATTTTTTAGTTGGGATTTTAAAATCAAATGCATTGGAAGCTTATTCCTTCAATGATATTAACACTTTCATTCATAATATTAACCCTTCAGTGTCTGATATTAACACTTTCATTCATAATATTAACCCTTCAGTGTCTGATATTAACACTTTCATTCATAATATTAACCCTTCAGTGTCTGATATTAACACTTTCATTCATAATATTAAACCCTGAGTGTCTGATATTAACACTTTCATTCATAATATTAACCCTTCAGTGTCTGATATTTAAAAAACACTTCATTCATAATATTAAGTGTTTGATAATACTTTCACACAATATTAAGGTGTTGATAATAACACTTTCATTCATAATATTAACCCTTTAGTGTCTGATATACTACACTTTCATTCATTTAATATTAAACCCTTCAGTGTCAGATATTAACACGATAATAACACTTTCATTCATAATATTAAGTGTTTGATAATAACACTTTCATTCATAATATTAACCCTTGAGTGTCTGATATTAACACTTTCATTCATAATATTAACCCTTAAGTGTCTGATATTAACACTTTCATTCATAATATTAACCCTTTAGTGTCTGATATTAACACTTTCATTCATAATATTAACCCTTAAGTGTCTGATATTAACACTTTCATTCATAATATTAACCCTTGAGTGTCTGATATTAACACTTTCATTCATAATATTAACCCTTAAGTGTCTGATATTAACACTTTCATTCATTCATAATATGAACCCTTTAGGGTTCTGATATTAAACACTTCATTCCATATATTAACCCTTTAGTGTCTGATATTAACACTTTCATTCATAATATTAACCCTTCAGTGTCTGATATTATCCATTTTAATTCATGATATTAACCCTTCGGTGTCTGGTATTAACCATTTTAATTCATGATATTAACCCTTTGGTGTCTGATATTAACCATTTTAGTTCATGATATTAACCCTTTAGTGTCTGATATTAACCATTTTAATTAAGAGTTAATATCCTGAACTGAAGGATTAATATCCTGAATTAAAGGATTAATATAAAGAATGGAAGGATTGATATCCTGAATTAAAGGGTTAATATGAAGAATTAAAGAATTATCAAGAATTAAGGATAAATATCCTGAATTAAGGAATTAATATCAACAATTAAAGGGTTAATATCCTGAATTAAAGGGTTAATATCAACAATTAATAGGTTAATATCAGGCATGGAAGGGTTTTAGTTTATTGAGTGAATAGATACCCAATTCTCAGACGACACTGGGAAGACACTGACTGAGATAGAGGCAAAACTAGCTCTGCTCTTTGTGTGGTAGGTCTGGTGTTACCCTCCTTCCTGACAACCGAAGCAGCATTTCCTCATCATGTGCGCCTGTTAGGCTGTTAGGGAGGCAATGTTTATTATGAGTGTTATGCTGCCCTTTGAAGGAGCAAAAGCAGCAATTTGAAAAATGCCATTGGAGATCCTTCACATGTCTCAAAGGAAGTTTACATCATCCTTCCTTCCTGATATATAGCTGTAATAGAACATAAGACAAAACACGTGGTGGGCGGGAAACGCCAGGTGATCAAATTGGGAAGTGAAAAAACCAAGGAGGGGGTAACAGTGGATTATTAATTACCTGTGAATGTATATTACACTATTATCAAACCTTAATATATATCATATCATTGTTATAGTAGAAAAACATATTCTCTTTAAGAAAGGGAAAATATCTACTATAAAACACATTATACAATATGCTAACAACCCAAACAGAGAGTCACTGCCCCAAACTAACATTTAATTACCTTTCAACAGAAAGTAAAGATTCAAGCTGGTAAAATAATAAAGAAGAAGTGAGAGCAGATTATGTGCGTCCTTTTGCTAGCTCCACACTGTCCTCTCCTTACCTTTTCTGCCAAACGGCCAGCATGTACAACAAGCCAGAGTTGCTTTGACCAGTGCAGGACAACAGCAATGTGAGCACGCAAACACTCCGGCGAACCCTCTCTAAATCTCAGAGTACACATCGACCTCACTGCGAGAACAAACACCACTAGCACAAGTTAATTTTAAACCAATCTCTCCCAAACAAATCCTCTACAAATCCTCTAAAACACACATACACATACTGGCAGCTCCACATTGTTTGAAACACGCACACACACACACACACACACACAAACATTTACGAATTTCCTTTAGTGTGACGTCACATCCTGCTTATCACAATGCACTTTGGCAGGGTGAAGCTTCAGCAAGTCACTATGGATATCCAGTTCCTGTTTGTACATCCCTACAGACACACTGTCCTTCCTGAGCAGTGGCTGAACATACGGCAATGTTTTCCTTTGGGTCAATACCTGTGTAGGGAATTCTTTACTAAGCAACAAGCTTTTTTATTCATATAAACTAAAATCAGAATAGGCACACATAGATTAGGCGAAGCATAGCATAGCATAATTTATTTCTAAAACACAATTAACAATAAGTTGACCAATGTGCTGTACAGATTAAACATAAATGAAAATAAGATATAATATACATAAATATACGCTATAAACATCGTACCTGAGCTGCATTCTGAAAAAAAAGCCTGGGAGAAGAGAAGTCTTTATAAGGGAGAAGTGTTAGCACAGTGGTTAGCATGTTGGACTGTTTATTGGCAGAATGGGTTTAATTCCAAGCACCACCAAGTTACCTCTGCTGGGCCCCTAAGCAAGGCGGATAACCCTTAATTGCCCAGGTGTATAAGAGATAAACGCAAGTGGCTTTGGATAAGAGCGTCTGTCAAATGCTGTAAATGTAAATGTAAAAGCTATAGTCTCCGTTTTTTTATTTAACCACAAAAAATCCACAGCCAACAATGTTTCAGCATCTTTTAAACACTAGATTAACAATGGAGTGATTACTGCTAACCGAGGCCCCGGCCCCGCTTTTACACCCCGCTTTAGAGTTTATCGACCAAACCGGGCTCAGTGTTCCATCACACACCATCAATAGCCCTGAGTCACAATGCCAGAGTACTGCTGTTTTCTTTCTTTTCCTATCTTTAAAGTTTTATCTAATATTCAATGGTAATTCTCCTCTTTAAGATCCTTAAAGATCTAAAACTTCTTCTCTTTAAGGAACAGCCTTTATTGTTCTTTTCTTCCTCCTTTCCTCTCCTTTCCACCTTTTTCTTCTTCTGTTTCTTCCTCATTGGTTTCCTTTATCCATAACTTCCTTTCCCCTCTTTCTTTTATGCTTTTCCTTCAATCCTTCGTTTCCTCCTTTTATTCTTTCTTTCTTTTTCTTTTCCTTCCTAATTTCTTTCCTTCTTTCTTTTTACCTTCCCTAACTTCTATCTTTCCTACTTCCTCTTCCCTCTTTTCCTTCCTGCTCTGTTCCCTTCATTTCATACCCTCCTTTCCTCTCTGCTTTATTTCCTACTTTTTTCTTCCCCTCTTTCCTTCTCTTGTTTCTTTTATCCTTTCCTTCCTTTCCACCTTTTCTTTGTCCTTTCTTTTCTACTTTCCGTTCTCTTCTTTTATTAATGCTTCTTTCCTACCATTCCTTCCCTAATTTTCCTTCCCCCTTTTTCTTCCTTTCTTTTCTCCTTTTTTCCCTACTTTCCTCCATACTCGCCTTTTGTTTGGCTTTTTCCATTTCCTTCCTTCTTTCCTTTTTTCTTGTCTAATTTCTTTCTCCTTTTCTTTCTTCCTTCGTCCTTTCTTATATTCTTCTTTTCTTTCTTTCCTCCCCTCCTTCCTCAATGACTCTGAATCAGCCAGGGATCCACCCCCTCTCCTTCTCAGTCTATAAGCAGTGCTGCTTTCACAGAAACTTGCATAATCTCGGGTTTCCGCATTACGCAGTGCTCTAATGTGCTTTATACGTTATTGTCCGGATAAACAAACAGTGAATTCTTACCAGGGGGTTAAACTTTGCATTTTCTGCAGTGTGATGTTTGTACTGTTGTTACTCTACTTTTCAACTTATGTAACAGTGTTACTATACCAGAAAACCTGGCCTTATTAAACAGCAGGAGTGTAAACAGAAGCCATATGTTTCTGTACCGGGTTATTCTCTAAATTAAGGTCATTTCGGAGCTTTACACTCCTAGTGAGTATTTAACTCAACACAAGACAAAAATACTATCACTCCTACAGTCTCTAACAGTGTTTAATTTAGAGCAGATGAAGCAAGGGGAAAAAATACTAAACTGTCCAAATACGTCACTGAAAACATGGGAACTCTAAAGACTTTCCCTGCACCACACAGAATGCTTTTGAACTTTGTGTGTTCTGCAGTGTTTACACAAGCTTTGGCGAGGCGGTTTGCATATTTGGTCACGTGAGCTCATAAAGGTCACCGGCGAACATTCAGGAATTAAGGGACGTTTGTGCGTGTTGTGGTTTTGGAAGATTAAGGAATAAATAGTTTGTAAAAACCATTGTCCAGGTTTTCACTGGGTTTAGAACCTTTGGACATGTTAACTGCAGACCAAATGATGTGCACTACAGTAGCAGACATGCCAACCAGTTCCTGTAGCCTTTTTTAAGAACGGCCAGAGACCAGAAATTCCTTATTATTCCTCTATCTGTGCATTATATCTATACCTTGTTCCACTGGCAAACAATTTTCCCCATTTTAAGCATTTAGTTTAAGACTAAACATTACATGTGAATCTCTCTAATTGCAATCTTATATATAAGTTGTTATAACCTTACAATAGGATTTTGACTGTATTCATTATATTTACTTGGAAAGTGTTAGGGATGTGGTCTATTCATTATACTGAAGTCTCTTAAATCTATTTTAGACTAGTTTATAATTATTACACGATTTAGCTTAAAACTGTAGGTCTTGGTGATAAACATCCTCTGTCTATGTGTGTAGACAAATGACATAGGTGGTCATGTGGTTCAACCCCCTTTTGTTAACCAAATGACTGACCTTGCTATGTGCAGCGAAAAGAAAAACTCCTAAGCATTTCTTCTTGCGTTCTACATGCCCTTTAGCACTGGGACAGATGGAAGAAATTCTACCATAAGAGCAACTATTTACCTGCCAATGAAAGCAGACACACAGGGCTCTTCTGACTTAAAAGACACTGGCTCACTGAGCGATAGACACCGATCTGCAGGTCAGGTCAGTTACCCCTCCCCCACCCTGACAGAGAGTGTATATTATCTAAAGGGTAATACTGAACTCTAGACACTTTACTCCTGCTGCCACCTGGGCATCACTGTGCACCTTTTTCATCTTCTATTGTACCTCCTAGTGGCATGAGTCATCTTGAAACCCTTTCCAAAGATCCTAAATGTGGTTTCCAGCACAGACTAGTTCAGCTGCTTCCATGAAAATGACGGCTTCATCACAAAAGCAGCTAAACAAAACACTATCACTGTGTCATACCAGTCAACACATTCATATGCGTGATATGACAATCTACAAAGCTCATAACTTTGTCTGGCAATAAAAGTGACATAACTAAATTGTCCTTTAAAAAAAAAAAAAAAAATCACACAGCTGTGGAATAAACTCTATATGAAACAAGTAAAACGGTAATTAATACTATAAATTAAAAATCCCTTTCAACTCTACTCCAGTCATATTGACAAAAGGTAGGACTGAACAAGCGGGACACCATTCATATTTAATAACCATTTAATATTCAACAGTAAACGATCAACCTACATTTATGTCTAATGTGTCTGTCTTACATCACTTCTGAGGTAATAAAGCGGTTCCCTGTAAGGCTACTGAGCATTTTTGTGCTCATTACACACACAGTTTAATGAGGTCAGGCAGCCACTATGTTAGACACGCACACACTGCATACCTACTCTGTCTTACACTCTCTATCGGTTGATTCAATAACCCTATGTGTTATTCTATTACTCGGTCTCTGAGTGGAATAACCTACACTGGGCAGTATTAATCAGGGGGCATCACTAAAATAAGTGTGAACTACATTAGTGTGACGAATCAGGGTACTGTAAAAAAATGATCAACAACCCTCACTATCATTATACATACAGGATTATGTAATGTGTCTAACGAATCCCAGCCACATCACAATTTAAAAGAAATGAAGCCTGCTTTAGGTATCATACAGCTATGTGCACCCGGAGCCTAATTAAAATGTAGGTGACATACTTGGCAGAGGAGATGTATAAGAGTAGACACAGGCTCTGCGAGCCCAGCACAAGGGAAAGGGGCTGCATCCGCTGCTCTCCATACGCTCGCCTCTTCTTCCTGCACCTCCGCCTGGTTCTCTTTCCCAGGCCCATCGGCTCTGTGGCTCCCCCTCGCACACATGGGGCGCGGGGGGCCGCCCGGACCCACCTTGGCCCTCTATGACCTCTGTGATGCCAGCCACACAGTAAAGAGGTTTGGTTGCCAGTTAACCCAGAAATCCTGATGCTTCAGAATAATCCCAGCAGGTGTAGCCAGACAGGAAAGGCCGAAAAAGCAACCTATGCTGCTGAAGGAGTACAAACGGAGTCGTCTAGATCACTCTGTACTTAGGCATCCAGTAAATCCAAGAGTGTGATACTTTAAGAACTCAGAGAAAGAAAGAGAAATCCTCAGACCAAATACAGGCTTCTGAAGGACACCTTGTAATTCTGTCCTTCAATAGGTTATATCCAGAAATAAACAGAAAGCACCACTGCAGTGTGTGTGTGTGTGTGTCTTTGCCGTCTGAGCATTTGAGCACGACTTGGAAACAGGAAGAGAAGGGAACAGAGTCGGTGATAACAGGGAGGGGTGTGGAGCAAGAGACAGAGAAAGAGTGAATCAAATCAGGGCAGCTGAAGGAGGAGGGGTTTCCTAACCGGTATGCTGATTTTTTTTTAGCAAACTCGCTTGTGATTGGCTATACCTGAATGTTTTTAAACAGCACATGATCCAGCCAAGAGGCAATAGAGCAGGTTTGATGAAAGCGTTTTATCAAAAGTCAGCACAATGATGGCAAACACCACAGGTGTTACCAACAGTATGATGAACGTATATTTACAACAACAACAACAAAAAAGCGATATCTGGAAGAAATTAGTTCTACGAGTCTTGTTTCACTCTATATATATATATATATATATAATATATATAAAATTAAAAAAAGATATAAATAATGCAGCTCAGGACTGTGAAGAACTTAAAGAACTGTAACAAATTATTTGATAAGGCAATAAATTACAGATTATTTTTATGCCACCATCATGTGTTATATTTTGACCATAGAAATCAGTGCAAACAGTAAACAGGATCAAATTGAGGGAGAGTAAATAACAGACTCCTAAGTGCAATGATACTGTAAGGCCTAATAAAGCAATCTAATGCTAATTACCTGCCGATTAGAGTTGGTTTACTTGTTAATCACATGTAATGCATAAGGAATAACAACAATCATATCACAAAGGAGGTGATTTGGCTAAAGCTTTGTGGGGAATCAAAGCAAATTAAAATGAATATTATCTTCATTAAATAAGTCTCGTTTAAAGTGAATTCCAAAAGAGCTGGTGTTGTTTGCGCATGACGTCACTGCAGTCTTACAAGATGCTGCTGGCAGGCTAGAAGTAATTTTTCTACGAAGAGCTTGAAAAAAAAAAAGTTAAATGTATTCATTTGTCACATATAATCTACAGCACAGTGTTTATTCCATCTTAAAACATTGGGGTCAGAGCGCGGGGTCAGCTATGATACATACAGTGCCTTAAAAAAAGTATTTATAACCCTTAAACTTTTTTATCACATTTTATCACCTCACAACCACAAATGTAAATGTATTTTATTGAGATTTTATGTCACAGACCAGAACAGAGTAGCACATAATTGTAAAGTGGAACAAAAATAATACCAGGTTTTTAAAATGTTAAGCAAATAAAAATCTGAAAAGTGTGGTGTGCATTTGTATCCAGCCCCCGTGAGTCAATACTTTCTAGAGCCACCTTTCACTGCAATTACAGCTGCAAGTCTTTTGGGGTACGTCTCCACCAGCTTTGCACATCTAGAACCTGAACCGTTTGCCAATTCTACTCTGCAAAATATCTCAAGCCCAGGCAGATTAAATGGGGAGGGTCTGTGAACAGCAATTTTCAGGTCTTGCCACAGATGCTCAATGTATTTAGGTCTGAATGAATATTCTTTGATCCAAACGGTTCCATTGTAGCTCTGGCTGTATGTTTAGGTCACTGTCTTGCTGGAAGGTGAATCTTTTTCCCAGTCTCAAGTCTTCAACGGGTTTTCTTACAGGATTGTCCTGTATTTAGCTCTATCCATCTTCCTATCAACGCTGACCAGCTTTCCTGACCCTGCTAAAGAAAAGCATCCCCACAGCATGATGCCGTCACCACCATGTTTCACAGTGGGGATGGTGTGTTCAGGGTAAAGAGCAGTGTTACCTTTCCGCCCACATAGCGCTTTGCATTTAGGCCAAAAAGTTCAACTGACCAGAGCACCGTCTTCCACATGTTTGCTGTGCCCCATACAAGGCTTGTGGCAAACTGCAAACAAGACTTCTTATGTCTTTCTTTCAACAATGGCTTTCTTCTTGACCATGGGCCTCTTGGCTGCTTCTCTGGCCAGTGCTCTCCTTGCTCTGTCCGTCAGATTAGGTGGACAGTCTTGGTAGGTTTGCAGTTGCGGCATACTTTTTCCATTTTTGGATGATGGATTGAACAGTGCTCCACAACTTTATCCCTGACCTGTCTGGTTAGTTCCATGGTCTTTGTGATGCTGTTTGTTTACTAGTGTTCTCTAACAAACTACTAAGGCCTTCACAGACCAGATGTATTTATACTGAGACTAAATTACACGCAGGGGGAGTCTATTAAATAATTAGGTGACTTTTAAAGGCAACTGATTGCACTGGGGTATCAGGGTACAGGGAGCTGAATACAAATGCACACCAGACTTTTCAGATTTTTATTTGCTTAAAATTCTTTAAACAGTATATCATTTTCGTTCCACTTCACAATTATGTGCTACTTTATGTTAATCTGTCACAGAAAATCTAAAAAAAAAATACGGGGACAAAATGTGAAAAAGTTCAAGCAGTATGAGTACTTTTCCAAGGCACTCTACAGTGGGGCTTGAACACCAGTCTTCCTGGTTGTCCAAACAATGACATTTGACCATTTAGCCATTTGAGCCACCCTAGCAGATACGCAACATGCCTACGGATGCGCAAACTGGTCAAACAGTAAAAGAATAAAGACTGTCAGTGTTTATCATTGCGCAAAAAACCTAAATTTTTCAAGTAATTAACTTGAAAAAAGGAGAAAGTGGCTTAAAAACCTGCAACTGCGGGTGGGAGGTCAGGTAATACATGTGTGTTCAGTGAGCACTCTGTCAAAGTTATACCTTACATGTGCTTCTTATGGTTATATAAAATTGCCTCATATTTCTGACTTATATTATCAATCCACGCCACTTTATTATACGTTAATGCACTATTATAGTTAGCACAACATATACTACAAGCAATACCACACTACACTTAACAGTTATACAAAATACAGGCGAGCGTAAGTAAGTTACCCTGCCATGCAATTACTATGAGCTGCAAAGACTCTCCAGTCTAGTTTTGTGATAAGTTGTGCCTTTAGTAGCATTCGGTGGTATTTAAGAGTGGTTAAATTAATAAATTAAAGTAAACCACTATAATGCTAACACTGAGGGGTGCAACAGCATTAAATGGTTGTTGCTAGGTTAATGGACAAGACCAAATGGAGAGGCTACTCACTCTGGCCAAATCCAAACAGTTGTTACTATTGAGCAACTTGTTACCGAGATCATTGTCATCCACAGGCGTTAAAAAAACTGCATCTATGCTTTTGTATGCTTTCATTTGTCCTCTATTGTAAAAGGGTGTCTGGAGAAGACCGTTGTTGCTTATATCTACCACCTCTATGGCAGGCAAATCAGCAAAACATTAGCTTCTTTTTATGATATAAGGACAACGTCCCACATGTTTGGTGATTTTTTTTTGTATATATTCTCTCTGAAATACTTATCAAATCGCCACAATACACACAATACTTTCCTATGTCTTCCATTGTGTGTTTGTTTTTTTAAATATACACCTTCCGTCAGGATTTCTTGCATCATCCAAATTACATGATTGCAAACAAGCAGTGTATGAAACTATCCACAGGAGGGGTAAGAATCAGATCATTGCCCTAAGATGCACCTATAAACTGTCTAATGTAACATGAGGCTTGGATTTAAAAGACACTCATGCTGTCGTTTTCACACACATTTGATCATTATACATTGGCTCAGAGAAAAAAGTGCTAAAGGCAAATTAATTAATAAAATGATTCCAGGGACCTGGTCAATAAAACAAAATTACCATTAACCATTTAAGTTTTTACATTAATATTTAGCTTTAATAGTAATAACCCTATAACCTAATCACATGATTTGAAGAAGAAGAAGAATATTCAATTCATTGTCATTGTGCAGGGTACGTGTACAGAGCCAATGAAATGCATTTTTCGCATATCCCATCTTAGTAAGTTGGGGTCAGAACGCAGGGTCAGCTATGATACAGCGCCCCTGGAGCAGGAAGGGTTAAGGGTCTTGCTCAAGGACCCAACAGTGGTTAACTTGCCGGAGGTGGGGCTTGGACCCAGGTGTTTCTGGTCTTCAGGTCTTTCTGGTCTTCATTAACAACTCAGCACCTTAACCATTTGAGCCACCCTGCCCCCTTGAATGCTATTAATAAAAAATAAAAAAATAAATAAAAATAAGTAGCTTGATCAATAAGGTCAACACGGCACTACTCTGACATAGCCAGGCCTTCAAACTACTTTAGACTTTATAGACGATTTTATTGGCAAAAAGGGCATATGATTGACATGGAAAGTAAGCAATCACAGTTTGCATCATTTTCAAAGGCTTAAAAAGTTATTTTATAACAATACATAAGGCTGCACCTAAAAGACCTAAAGAGTCCTAACACCTAAACTCTGTTCGGAGACTTTGGAGTAGAGTAGACTTTAAAAAGACTTTATGTGGCATATGCATGAGACGTTCAGTCAACTGTACTTGTGTAGGACATCGATGATTGAGAGCAGCAAAGTGCTTGCGTACTCTGTTGGTAAATAATACAACGAGTACATTTAAATAGCTTCCTGTAAATATAACTGAAAGCATCCCTGGCTAAAAAACATCGAAAAATGTTTGTGTTGAATAAATAAATGAATTTGAATTATAAATGAAACAGAGCCCCTATACGGACCTCTGATTAATGTGATAGACATAAGAAATATCACATGGCAGATTGGGGTGTTACATTCCTGAGAATCATTCCTGCTGGAATGGTATAAAATGGGCTACTGCTATATTCATTTGGCTATTTTAATAGTTAGTTTGAACTAAATTGTTAAACAGTTACATAACAAAACACATCCTAATCTACTTATGTTTGCTTTCCTCTCTTTTGTGACTTTTGAGCCTAGTCGCTGCAGGAATAAAGGTTCGAGTATTACAATAGAGACAAGATAGTTTTATTTCCTGCCACCCTACCCTCCCACAGGAACTGCACTGGCTCATGTATCAATCCGGAAAGCCATTATGTGCTCAATACTGGCCTTTATAGCCTCACATTTAAAAAAAAAAACCTCCATGTGTCAGAAATGTTCCTTCCCATTTGCCCATCTGGAGTCTGTATATAAAGTAAGTCAAAGCATCCAAGTTGAAAACTATGAGCGCAGGCTATGGAGGCAATGATCACTTACAAACATTTTAGGTGTTTGCTTACCTCCGTAGTATGATATCCTGGCAATATCTGCAGCAAAACAGAGAGAAAAAGAAGGCAGTCACACAGCAGTCTTTACAACACGAAGACTATACAGCATCCATTTAAGGCAGTCTGGGGTGTACATGTGTGTGTGTGTGTGTGTGTGTGTGTGTGTGTACAGGGAGCTGTGACAGAACACAGGTGATGTGTCTGAGAAAAGAGAGCCCTCTAGCTGCACCGTTAGAGCTGTAGAGCAAATACACACGGCATCACCAGAACACACACTAGTTATTAGTTATCAGTTAGATGCTTACATAAGTTGTAATAACAGAATAAATAGTAGTAATATAATAATATAGAAATATCAGTGTTTTCTCCCTCCTCTCAACCGTTCTTTCAGGAAGCAGCCTTGATAGCCAAGCGAAGGGTCAGTCATGATGCTGTGCCCCTGTAGCAGAAAGGGTTAAGGGCTTTGCGCATGGGCTCCGATTTACAACCCAGAGCTCAAAGGCATCTGAAATCCCACTGAATTTAGTTTCGCTTGCTCACCACAAGGACTAAAAGTTTGGGAGCAGGTATTCAGCCATATTTTCTATTCATGCCAACGGCGAATGTGTTTCCAAACTGCTGCCAATTCTAGTGTGTGAGCTGCAAGTGGGAACAACTGTGAATTTCTATTAAAGGATTGCCATTGTGACTCACTGCAGCTGAAAAAACCTCATATCCTCTGACCCAATAGCAGGTTTGGAGTTTAAATAAATGAATGTTAAATTGATTCATTATAGGTTTTTTTTCTACACCTCACCAATGAACGTACAGGAAATGGAAAATACACAAAACACTTAAGAAACAAGTGAAAGCAAGTCAGCGTATTGCTCAATAGCCAGCAGCCGCTTCAGTCGCATTCCTCTACAATGATGTCACAGTAATATTACATCTTCAACTCAGGATTTACACACAAGTAAAAAAAAAAAAAACTAGTACTGTATATGCACAACAATAAAGGTGATTATTTTTTTGTTTCGGCCTGATTACGAAATTTATTTTTAAACCAACAAACATCTGTTTAACTTTTTCACTGTATTCAGGTGAACATGGTTATGTCTGGGCATGTCACATAGATTTTTTTTTTTTTAGAGAGAAAGAAAAATGTTGCAAAAGCTGGAACGCACAGCAAAAAATATATCCTTTGGGCATGTCTTATTGATCAAACCTTACGATATCAAATCAGATATCAGATATTAAATAAAGCTATTAAATACTCATCGTATTAGCCTTAAACCGAGGTATAAAAAGATGATATGACACTCAGCTGAAGGATAAGGTCTGCAAATGTGCAATATATATTCACTATAAATATGATGATAACCTGCCTCAGCAAAACTGCAGACTCATGGCTACTGGCTGGGACCTAATACATTTTAATTAGATTTATTTATGCGTCTCATCCAAATCTTGGGTGAGAACCTCCTTTCTTCAGCCATGGCATTGAAACTGGGCCGTAGATTGGTATTACAGCGTGACAATAACCCAAACAAACGACCAAGGCAACGAAGAAGTGGCTCAAGAAGAAGCACAGTAAGGTCCTGGAGTGGCCTAGCCAGTCTCCAGTCCTCAATCCCATAGAAAATCTGAGAAGAAAGCTGAAGGTTCGAGTTGCCAAATGTCAGCCTTGAACCTTAATGACTTGGAGAGGATCTGGGGCAAAATCCCAGGATGTGTGCAAAACTGGTGGCCAGCTACAAGAAACATCTCTGTAATTGCCAACAAGGGTTTTGCCACCAAGTACCAAGTCGTGTTTTGCGAAGAGGTATAAAAATGCTAATCAATTATGTTTATATGTTTTTGTTGTTATTCTGTCTCTCAGTGTTAGAATAATTCTAACATTAAAATTATAGACGGATTTTCTTTGTCAGTGAGCAGATGTACAAAATTAACCGGCGATTAAATTATTTTTTTTTTATTGTAAATGTATTATTAACCAAAATATTTTGACTGGCTTTGGTCCTAGGTAAGATTTGCATACAGTCTCTACCTGCTATATCTTTACCTTTCTGAAAATATTCATACTAAAAGTGCTTCTACCTGAAAACTAGGGCTGTGTATAGGCAAGGGCTTCTATCGCGATACCTATAGACAATATCATAAACAATGCCATACATTGCATTACAGGAAGCAAGTAAAACGAGCGACAACTACAGGAAACGAAGGAAGAAGTCGTTAGACGCGCACTGGGGGTTTAATTAAATATTAATGTAAATGCAAATTAGTTGAAATATGTATTAATACTAGTGGTCAGAATATTGATAACCTATGTAAAAGAAAATCGTAAAGGTTAGCTGTATTTATATTTTTACACAGCGCTACCGAAAACAATTTATACCATGTATAAAAAAAGATCCTTATCAGTGTTATCAGACTGGAGCCTAACATAGCATACTGGACATATTGGAATGCATTAATCTCACCACAGGATATTAAGCTTTGTAGCGTCATGAGTATAATTATGAGTCAGGCCTGTGTCAGTCTGATCCAGTATGTCCATAAAATGAAAGTGATGTAAGACAGACGCTCTTATTCTAGATCTAATCTCAGGCAAACTATGACAGATATTTTGATCACGGTCTGATTCTACGCACAAATCTGAAGAGGTCCTGTTAACGACTTATATAAACTGAGCTCAAACTTGCATTGCTGGCATCATACTCACTGAGTAAATATGAATAAATTTCATTAGAATTACACCACCTTGCTGTTTATATTCGGGTATCATATTCTCTTTTCTCTTTCGAAGCACAGTCAACCAGAGAAAGCATTTCACTGCACGTCACTGCACTACGTATATTTCTGTATGTGACAAAAAAAGAGGTACACTTTGAAAACACAGTGTCTAAACCCACCTGCAAATTACTAGCTGAATTGTACAACTACTAACATCGACATTGTGTTTTGCACCAACAAGCGATAATTTCCCTGGATTTCAGGATTGGTTTGGATCCAGCTGAAGGATAGAATTCTTAGTGAATACCGTTATGCTCATTAGCACTAGCATTTCTTCAAAACTAAACAGGTTGTACTGTGTAAATTTAAGCAGAATGTTACAATACAGGAAAAATTGCCTGTTTTGCAGAACTAACAAAAACATTTATATGCCAGTGTTGTACTGTAATACAATTGTACATACTTCGTAAAAACATAATCAGGCTTTGCATGCTGTATGTAAATTAAAAATTTACTTTGAAAAAGACCAAGCTGAGTAAAGATGCTAGAAAAATAAATCATGTTACGTTATGTCATAGGCATTATGTCCATCGAGTGTGGAAATATTGTAAGCCAATATAGGTATACCACCTATGATGCGTTCTAGAGTAGCCTAAAGTAGCTTATAAGACAACGCAAGGTACGTATTAATAAAGCAAAATATGCTTTCGCAACAAGGTTACTTAACCGAACAAGGTTACAGCTAACCAAACCAGTGTGTGACCAGGACGAGTAAACACAAAACCACCAAATGCCTGTAAATGTATATTTCAATAATATCACACTGTGGCCACGTTTTCTTTAGCCACGCAAATTTTCATCGTATGGAAAAAAAACAGTGATTTGATGTATTGTAAGTCGAGGGTTATCTTTAGATTATACTCGAATTATTTATATATCTTATGTATAATCGTTTACTTACTGTATAACTACATTGTGTAAATTAATGCTATATGGGGAATGTTAAATTGCATTTTGACCACAGACCTCTAGCCTAAAGCAGACCGATGGTTAAGGTATGTCTCCTGGAATTATGGTCTAGATTATGGTCTTGTCTTTCTATTCCCCAAACCCTGACCTATTGGTAGGCGGATAAATTTTCAAACCTTTCCTAACCAATACATGACGAAAATCCCTCTCGGCTCATCCGTTATCTTCAACACCATCTTTTCTTTCTTTCCTCTCCCTAAAACCCTGCCTCCCCGTGACTAAGATAACTCTTTTCAGTCAGGTTTAAACTAACAGATCATCTGCTGCGGGTTTTACAGTATCAGCGTTGACATACCTCCAGTGGAACAGCTCAGTAAACTCCAGAACTGCATAATGTGCTCCCATGTATTCAGCCAGAAAGATTCCTTCTCTAGAGTGTGATTTGTTTGCATTGTCTGTGGCTCGTTAGTGGCATGCCTAAAACTTCCTGCTATACACACACACACACACACACACACACACACACCTATAGAGCTACTTGTACTGGCACCTCCCACTCCTTCTTTTTTTTTCCACACACACACACACACGCTTACTCACACACACCTGCTATGACTTGCCATGATAAACACCTTGCATATCTTCTTACTTAACCAAGTGTGTTCCCTCGTCTGCCTTTAGAAAGAATTTGAAATCAACTAATCTTCTACCAGGTAATCACTAAACCTTATTACTAGTAAACAAATAAAGCCGTCCACCTTACAGCAGATGGCAACAGACGATGTTAAAACATTTCAAGATCGCAATAGAAGATGTTTTTAAAACAGATCCCGAAGCGGTGGTTGGATCTTGCGGTCGGATGTGGAGCTTCACATGGTGTCAATGTGTGTTTTTTGGTTTTCTCTGGGTTCACTAAAAAGAACAGAAAACCGACTTGCTAGGCTAAATTTCTTCTGAATGTGACTTATTGTGTAGTTGTGTGTATGTGTGTATGGAGCTGTAAGATATACTGGAGTCTGACTGAAGATGTAGTTCCACCGCACACCAAAGTGAGAGTCGCAGAGAGGAAATAAATGAGTGAGGAAAAGAATGAGTAAGTGAGAGAGAGTGAGTGAGAGTGAGAGAGAAAGTCATGTGAGAAAAAATATATAAATAAGTGAGTGAGAGGAAATATAAGAATGAATGGGTGAAAGAGGGAATTCATGAAGAAAGTGAGGGAATAAAAATAAGTGAGAATGGAAATGAATGACAGAGAAAATGATTTAGAGAGACGAAATAAATGGGCGAGATAGGAAATGAATAAGTGAAAGAGGAAATGAAGAAGTGAGTAAGTGAGTGAGTAAGTGCAGAAATGAATGGATAAGGAAGGGAATGAATAAGTAAAAGAACGAATGAGTAAGTGAGTAAAATAATGGATGAGAGAGGGAATGGATAAGTGAAAGTGGAAATGAATGAGTGAGAAAGAGAATGAGTGAGTGAGTGAGTGGGGAAATTAATAGATGAGAGAAAGAAATGAATAAGTGAAAGTGGAAATGAATGAGTAAAAAAAGAGAATGAGTGAGTGAGTGAGTAAATTAATGGATAAGAGAGGGAATTGATAAGTAAAAGAGGAAATGAATTAGTGAGAGAGAATGAGTGAGAAAGAGAATGAGTGAGTGAGTGAGTGGGTGAGTAAATTAATGGATGAGAGAGGGAATGGATAAGTAAAAAAGGAAATGAATTAGTGAGAAAGAGAATGAGTGAGTGAGTGAGTGGGTGAGTAAATTAATGGATGAGAGAGGGAATGGATAAGTAAAAGAGGAAATGAATTAGTGAGAGAGAATGAGTGAGAAAGAGAATGAGTGAGTGAGTGAGTGGGTGAGTAAATTAATAGATGATAGAGGGAATGGATAAGTAAAAAGGGAAATGAATTAGTGAGAAAGAGAATGAGAGAGTGAGTGAGTGATTACATTAATGGATGAGAGAGGAAATGAATAAGTGAAAGTGGAAATAAATGAGTGAAAAAGAGAATGAGTGAGTGAGGAAATTAATGGATGAGAGGAAATGAACACTGGAGAGACACGGGAATGAATGAGTAAGAAATGTGTAAGAAATGGAATAAGTGAGGTAATAAAGTGAGAGATAGAAGGAATAAATGAAAGAGGGAATAAATGAGTGGGGAAATAAATGAATAAGTGAAAAAAGCATATAAATGAGTAAGAACGGTTGAGTGAGGGAATGAATATGTGATAACTGAAATAAATAAATGAGAGGCAATAAATGAAAAGAAGATATGGGTGAATGAATGAATAAATGACTGAATGGATGAATGAATGAGAGGAGGAATAAAAGAGTGAGTAATAAGGAACAATAGTTTGTTTCGAGTTGTTTTTTGAGTAATGTTTCCTCAGTCTGACAATTTTCTATTCACAAATCAGCCCCGCAAACACACACGCTACACACATAGGAATCTGGGGGGGGGAAAGCAGGATTTCCATGGTTCTGGCTTACAGTTACATGAACTGAACAGCTCTTTTATAAGAACATTAATAGGTGAATAACCGAGATGCTTTTCTTATTCTATCCGCCGCACACGAACTCGAATTATAGCGCAATCTAAACGCAAATTAACCCGTATTAACCTCCGAATCCAGCCCAGATTCCCCGTTAAACAATTCTCTTTTCGAGCTAGCTCACTTGTTTGGCTAACAGGCTAACGGCACTGCCAGTTACCGCTATTTTTAAATAATCTCTCTATATATAATATATATAAATAAAGGAATAGCTGGATAGATAAACCCGAGAATATATACTGATCTCTTACCGTCTCATTTCCATCCGTTATTCCTGAAGCACTGTTAATGATTGCGCTTGTTCAGTGGGTTAATTCGGTTTATGGGATGTTCTTAGCTCTTGGTGTGTTTTGCTTTAAAATCTCGGTGGGGTCTGTGGGGGTCTCAGAGCTCCACCAGCACAAAAACTCCCTCTTCTGTTCGCAGCAGCTCAGAGTCCCGCTGCATCCTGCGCTCATGGAGCCAATATGGCTGCTGACTGAGTGGCTGTTAGAGACCTCGCCGCCGGCTAGCGGGATATGCCACAGGGTGGAACCTAAACGCTGTCTTTACACTTAATAATGTTCATAGTAATTCCTAATAGTATTTAAAAGCAAAATTATTAGTGTAAGAGTAAAGTTCCAGGAAAGGTTGAGGGCGGGTTCGGTTCTACGGGGAAAGGGGACGAGGGAACCCTGTCACATGGCTGGTTTACCCAAAGAAATGCGTTATCACAAGTACACAAGTTTTATTTTATTCTATTTTAATATTTCCCTGCTAAAATATGTATCCCAGAAAAGCATTCATTCAACAAAAAGTTATACGTGTCCTCGGATTTCTACTTACTTTTTTTTTTACCTGCTTTACTATCTTTAGTTCATTATTTGGAAGTGGAGGTTCTTGGTTAAGGTGTTGGACTACCAACCCAAAGGTTGTGGGTTCGATTCCTAGCTCCACCAAGTTACCACCGTTGGGCTCCTGAGCAAGGCGCGCTGGATAAGGGCGTCTGCCAAAATGCTGCAAATGTCAATGTATTTCATCCTGAAATTCGCTTTGGTTTAAAACAGCAGTGACTGAAATAAGGTGAAATGCTGTTTTTACTAGCGAGCAAGTTATTTTCTTAATACTTGACTAATCTGGTTTTTATGCTGTTGTTCCAACAAATTTCTTGTTGCATCACAACAAGAAGGTCCCGGATTAGATTTTTTTGGGCAGGGGCCTTTCCGTGTGAAGTTTTCATGTTCTCCCTTTGCTTGCATGGGTTTACTTGGGGTACTCTGGGTTGTTGGGTTGATTGATGATTATAAATTGCCCTAGGAGTGAGTGTGTGTGTGTGTGTGTGTGTGTGTGTGTGTGTGGCCCTGTGATGGACTGGCGACCTGTCCAGGGTGTACCCCTCTGGCATTTTGCCCCTTTAGAGATGGCTGGAATAGGCTTCATCAGATCCCTGTGACCCCAAATTAGGAAATAAGCGGGTATAAAAAAATGAATGACTGTTGAGAACATTTTGAATTACAAATAACGTCATAAGAACGTTCAAAAAAACATCACAAAAACTGATATAAACTGTTGATAACATTTAAAGAACATAAGTAAAAATCGTGAGCATGTTCACTGTTGAGCTGGGTGGTTTCTTCAGTATCAAAAACCATCTGGTTGACAGTATTAATGTTTCTGTAGATAAGGAATAGGCGTAAGATGCTCTTTAGTGCTGCGATAAGAGAGGGAATGAATACTTAAGAGACAGGGGAATAAATGAGTGAGAAAAGGATAATAAGTGAGAAAGAATATAAGAAATGGTATGAGTGAGGTAATAATAAAGTGAGAGATGGAACGAATACATGAAAGAGGGAATAAATAAGTGGGGAAATAGATGAATAAATGAGAAAGGATAGAAATAAATGAGAACGGGAACGAGTGAGTGAGGGAATAAATATGCGATAACAGGAATAAATAAATGAGAGAGGCAATCATTAGTAAACAAGCGGGTAACTTTTAAAGCTGGGTGGTTTTTTCACTGTGAAAAACCATCTGGTTGACAGTATTAATGTTCCTGTAGATTAGGAATAAGTGTAAGATGCCCTTTAGTGGGATCAGTTCCTGATTTACTGATTCACAGACTAGGATTAGTCAGTGACTGAAATAAATATATTGGGTTTAGATTCACAATTTAACAATAATGTTGCATTTATGTTAAACAGTATTTGGCAGATGTACTTATCAAGAGCGACTCACATTTATCTCTTTTCTACAACTGAGCAGTTGGTGGTTTTAAGAGTCTTGCTCAGAGGTCCAACAGTGACAACTTGGTGGGTGCTGGGAATCAAACCCCAACCTTCCCCAGTTAGTCTAAAACTTTTAAACACTGCACTACCACATTTGTATTAGTAATTCAGAAACTCTTTCTGGTAGCTGTTTAAAGGTACGTTTCTGTTAATTATCTGTTAACACTATTACAGTTGTGATATGTAAAGGCTTCCTAACATTGAACAAAGTTTTATCATTTTTAATTGTTGTAAAAATGCAGTACGGTCCTATTGACAGTCAGATAAACGCATGCACACACACACACACACACTGTTCCACCTACCTGCTCAACTTAAGTCATGGATAAAATTTTAAATCAATTATTTGCTTCACACTGTGTTACATCAGGTCCATAAGCAGCACTCGACTAGTCACACCAACCCCTAAGACCCCCCCATAAGGTACGTCTGTCTCAAGACTTTTTTTCTGTTCTGAAACCAAAAAAAAGGAATGAACATCCCATCAATGTCAGATCCTCAGAGAAACTGGCTGTCTTGGCTAACAGTTGAAGCCATTATAATTTATTAAAAATGCTCTTTGTCTATGCTACTTTTTTCCCAAAGTTTTTGTGCATTGTTACCCTCGTTGTTTTGTGACCTAGCGTACCAGTATCAAGCTATTTAATGACAGACTGATCGCTTTGGATAATGGCGTCTGTTAAATGATGTAAATGTAAATAATGGCTGCACGCCCACAGGCACTTGGAAAAGATGAATATGTGTATCCTCTCTGTGTCTGTCTGAATAGACACATCACAAAAATTCTATTCTGTTCCATGTCAGTGCTGCGGTGCTCCTCTGGGGTCTTTATTGTTGTAGCATAGTCTCCCACGGACAGCGTTGAAGCAGGCCAATTAGAGTGCTCTACATGGGCGAGAGACATGCAGCCTGGATTCTTCATGGGCTCCAGTGTCAGCCAGGATCACATTCTCTCTAAAAAACAGTGACTCTATAGTTATAAGGTTTTTAATTATCATTCCAGAATGGATTTTCTTTCATTGCAATAGAAATAATTACACAGGAGCAGCTTTAAAGATGCTCCTGTATAATTTATTTAGTATATATTACTGATATAATAGTACAATTGTATCATTTAAACATTTTACAAATTTGTCATAGAAATACAAACCGACTATCCTTTATTTGCAAAAATGTTGTTGACAAAACGTCTTTACATTTATTTGTCTAAATACATATGAAAATGTAAAAGTTTAACATGTTTTTTTTTCACTTGTAATCACACATATACCTGTTTTATTGTTTGATTCATTAAAATATTTCAGTTTCTGTATTATTCAGAATAGTACCTCTATTGTTCAACACTGTCGTTGTTTGCTGCTTGCAAATGAACCACATCACATCCCTGTGTTACATAATCATTCATGACAAGTTTTATTAATAGAGAACTGTTTCGTTATCAATGTGAAGCCCTACTGTTTTCCTTAACCCCTTTTTGGATAATTGTCATGCCATTTGTTTCTTGTTTTCGCATTTAGCACAGCTAATGTAGCAGTCGGTCGATAAGAGCAGAGAACCCAAATACTTCCTGTAACAATAATTCTGCAGCCCCTTCAGTAAAGACTAAACTGCAAAAAAAAATATAAAAAAAATGGGAGTACCGCTGGAAGTACCTGGATGAAGCCCCTGAAGGACAAGGAGACCATGCAAACTCTCTAGTGACAGGACAGGGGCTAGAATCAAAGGTCCAATCCTGAAGGTGTGACAGGACAGGGGCTAGAATCAAAGGTCCAATCCTGAAGGTGTGAGAAAAACATGCTATATACTCCACAGTGTAGAAATTCTGTATATGCAACATACAACTTTTCTAAAATGCGCTCTTTCCATTTGGACATGCTTGAGTTTAAGAGTTCTTCTAAATTACACATGCTAAAAACTGGACAATAAGGGCAACTGGTAGCTCACTTGTTAGAGAAGATGGCAGACATGTAAATGCAATAAAACAATCCAATGACTAAAACTCGTTGGCTTAGTGGTTAGCACAGTTGACTCACAGCAAGAAGGTCTGTACATTTGGCGCTACAGCATCTCCAGCAGCCAGGGACTGCTACATTTAAACAAAATAACATTGGTCTATAAATTGTGTTAGAACAGTGGTAAGTTTCTGATGCTAGACCACAAAAGAAACAACTCAAATTGCTGTACACTTATGCGCCTGTGTGTGTGTGTGTGTATTATTAATTTCTACAACAGTTATAATACCCTCGCGATAAAGGTGAAATCTTTGTAAAAGCTTACTATTACCAAATGTTTTAAAAGTCTGAGGCAGCTTGCAGGCAACATCAATTTTGGAATCATTTGTGACTTAGTAACTTACGAGTCCTTTTCACTATTCCTAACCTTTCACAGATTCAGGAGCTAAATTTAGTGCTAAAACGCTATGTGAAATAGTCTTTAGAGCAAAAATGAAGAAGTCCTAAATTTAAGGAATTATTGTTTATTATTTTTTCCATTTTTGCTCTAAAGACTATTTCACAGAGCGCTTAGCACTAAAAAAGGTTTTCTGAATATGGGGTCTGGATTGTTCTGTAGGGTTTTGGTTCATGCTTATGTTTGTTATGTTTTGAGTCCTTGGTTATTGTTCATGTCTGTGTTTTTGTTCTTGTTTTGTCCTTGCCGTGTTATCCCTGCTCCACATGTGTTCCTGTCATGTGATTCTCTTGTTTAGGTGTTGTATTCCTATTGGCTGGTCTTTTGTCAAAGATTTCGGTTGTGTCCCTGTACCGCTTTCAGACGTTTATGTCGAGTCAAGTCAAGTCCCTTTGTAGTCAAGTTCATGTTTGTTGTTTTATTTTTGTTTGTGCTAATGTTTATGCTAAGCTAAGCTAATGTGAGATATGCCAAGTCAAGCTAAGCCAAGTCAAGATTAGTTTATGTGTATTGTTTGACGCTTATGTAAATAAACTGCACCTTTGGGTTCAAAGCTACTACTCGGTGGATTCATTCCATAATCTAGATAAATCTAGTGTGCGACACTGCCATCTGCTGACGACAGGATGAAGATGCAACAGGGCCAAGAGACTCAAGTCTTTATGTTCTTGTATAACAGTCTTGTTTGTTATTGTTCCGTTTTTTTTTTTTGCATTAAAATCGCATTTTCTTGTTTAATTTGTCCAAAAAAAATGTATGGATAATACAGAATAGTTTGTCTACTTACGTTTATTTGTGTTGTACAGAGCATAAGCTACAGACACTACTGTTTATGCTGCCTTTTTTCAGATTTATTTTATATAATGTAGGTGTTGTGTAAGAAAATACAAAGAGTATTGTGTAATGTGTGAAAATTGTGTAAAAACTGGTGTATTTACACTATGTAACTTAAAAGAGTGAGGGATGGACTGTACTGCATATCTAAAGGTATATTAAGACATTTTGGAAAATGCTAACTGTAGCCTAATAGCACTGAAAGTTTTCGTCCCATCCTCACAGTGCAAACCGACACCTATTAAAACACATGAATGCGCACAGACTAGCTGACCAGACCGATTACTACAAAATATTTATTTTAAAAGTAATTTGAAGTGGCAAAATAAATGAATCTAAAGTGACGAAACTTATTGGATTTACACCTTTCCGATATTTGTCACGTAGTTACGCTGTAAATGTTAATAAGATCAGAGAAAGTCCACATTTTTACTAGTTTATTTTTTTTAGATGAACATTTTAGACCATGTTTTTTAAATCCATATCATTGGTTACAAACAGAACGTTAAATTTCATTGACATATCATTACTCTCAAGCTGAGCTATATGTTAGAATGCCTGGAGTCTCATATCTCTGTGGCAGAGTGAAAACTAGCTAAATAAATTGCACAACCATGTTATTCGTGTCTTTTTTTATACTTTGTTTATTTGTTAGATAAAACATTTTCACTTTTTAAGATTTTCCTTAAATTCATATGTTTGGTAATTAAAGCTAAAGTTAAAAACAAAAGAATGTTGAGGTATTAACTTTGAGTCTCAGCTTCAAAGTGTAAACTAGCAAAACGAGTCGCACAACCATGTAGTCCTCGTCTCCAGGCACTGTGTGTGTGATCTTTAGTAAGAAAGGAAATTTTCACATCCATTTTTTAACTAAGAATACCCTCTTACCATTGTAATTATTTCAGGGGAAAATTTTCACTTTTCTTTTGTACAATAATGTTGTTTTTTTTTATTATTATTATTTTCACAAATAGAAGAACACACACCAAGAAACAAAACAAAACAAAGAAAAAAGCCCAAACCCCTGAACCCCCTCTTCCTAAAACAGACAAACGAGTTACATACATTATCTTAAATAAACATATACAACGTGTACCTTCCAGAAAATGTTAGTATTTCCTACTGAAACATACTCTGCCTTTTTTATAAACTCCTCTACAAAAGAACACTGTTCGGAAATCTTCAAATTCAGCTTAATTTCCACTGCTAATGGCTCCAAGATGTTCTAAAGGAGGAATTCTACAAATTTCCTTGTACCACTGGTCCACTGTTGGGGGTTTATCTTTAATCCAGATAGCAAGTATACATTTACGAACAATACAATGTATTGCCACCCTTAACCTAAAGGCGTGACAGTCCACCATCCTCTTTATTCATTGCCAAAACAAAAAACAAAAGCATTTTTACGTTCTAAGATCAACTTTAAATTTATATTATTGGTTACTAGGGTAAGGATAAAAACATTTTTTAATTGAAATATATGTGCAGGCTGAAATATAAGAGGTCAAATTTTTCATTGAGATGTAGAGCTAGCTTTGAGGCTCATAGAAAGTGAAAATTAGCAAAACAAAGTGTACTGCCATGTTATTCTTGTTTCCTGGCATTTACGCTCTAAATTTTAATAAGATCTGAAAAAAACAAAAAACAAACAAACAAAAAAAAAAAAGTCGCCACTTTCCAAGCTCATATTCAAATTTATATCATTGGTTATTGGGGTAAAGGTAAAAACAGAACAGCGAGTGTGAATATCGCCTTGATGAGTGTGATACAGTGTAAACAAAAAAAACAAAACAAAACAAACAAAAAAAACCCAAAACGCCTCAGGGTTTTTACTTTGTGTTTTGTATTCAAATTGTTGTACAAATGATCAAAACACCAGCAACTTGGTCCACAAAGAAGTCACTTTTACACCAGTACAAGACAGTGACTTTCTAGTATAGTCATACTTACTATATTACCAATAACAATTTTAAAGTAAACTGATTTTTAGTCAACTTTAGTGTGATGATTGTTTTATCATTACACTATAGTTTCCTTTTTTTCTCCCTTTTTATATGTTTTGTCAAATGCAGTTAAACTCCGGTCTAGAAATTCTTGTAATTCTTGCGATTCTTGACACCAAGGTGTTCTAACAATGAAATACAAGTTTCCGGAGCACTGACAGAAAATCTTGAAATATTTGGTAAAAAAACCAAACCCAGTTACATTAAACATCTGAACTGCATGATATAATCATTCACAAAATACAAGCGGTCTTACATCGCTGTTAACATCACAGAAATAGAAAAATTAGGTGAAATCGTGACAAGTAATTGTAACCCAAGACTATAAATTCCTTTATAAATTAGTCCCCCCCCCAAACTTGTGCATAGTTAAGGCTGTTTAAAAGCAAACACCTTGTCATGCAGCAGCTCCTTTTTAATTTTTATAGAAAAGAGAAAAATCCCCTGAGTGCTTCTGTTTCAAGTACCAACAGTAATCCAGCATAACGAAACATGAATGTGCAAACACTGTTGTATGATGCAGATTAACAGTTTAGCTAAATGTACTAAATCCACCCCTTTGATTTTTTTAGTGCAAAAGCAATTCCTGCAGGACTGTGTGGGGTAAAAAAAAATTCAACCCCCCCCCTCGTTGAAAGCATGACTATTATTGTCATCATCATGGCAGTAGGAAACAGTCATGTAAAACTGGTACATACTGTGTAAAGCTCCGGAACTGTGGATAAATACTGCACTATCCAAACAAAAAAATGAAAACATTTTGTATCATTATAATAAAAATATTTGTTGATATACAGCGGTTTTCTGTACCTTTCTGTTATTAACATTTGTTCTGCTTATGTGTGTCTGTGTGTGCTATAGTACCTAATTAAAAGGGTAAGAAGTCACACACATTATAAAGACATTGGGAACACATATGAAATGTGATTGATATTCACAGTAAGAAAAGTGACTTATAACGAGTTCAGTCTTTATTATTGAGGTTGAACCGGTCAGCATTGTAATTTCACACGATTAATCATCAGCAGGGTTCAGGTTGTACCTGGGCTTGTTCGCTTTCGTCCTCATCATCTTCAGGTGAGTCGGGGTAAATCACAAGAAACACAGCAGTAAGAAAGCCCATAAAGGAGCCTCCGCAGGCCACCATTGGAATGACTTTCACTGAGCCTACTGCTTCCACGACTGAGCCCAAAGCTGATGCCACCAAAATCTGAGAAACGTAAACCTGACATGTCAGGATGGCACAATCGATTCCGAATCCTCGTCGCGAGTTACCGGGACTGTGGCGGATGTACTGTAAAGGAAAAACGAGAGATAGTACCAGGTAGTCAGTAATAAAAATCAACAGCAGCAATAAACAATGTAAATATAATGCATATTAAGATTAAGGTTGTGACGGTGAGGAAAGTTTCCCACAAATTAATTGACATGTTACAACACCAGTAATAATTATCATAATAATCATTATTACACTTGTGCTGGTGGACCGAAGGAACTTATGCTAACAATGAATATCTCACGTGATAAATGAAATTTGACTCCTGCCTTTAGGCACTTTGCAACTGCGTTCAGTTTTAAATTGTAGTGTCTTTTTCTAAGGTACATATTTTTTTTACTTACCTCAAATAAATATTTGTATAAAAAACTGAAAGATGGTGGAAAACGAAGGTGGAAAAGTGACAGAACCGGTGTTGCGGCGTAACACAAGTAACACAGTCAACGCAGCGACTATACTAGCAAGCCTAATTATGCTAGGAATGTTAGAGATTATTAAAAAAAACAATTATATTACCTCTTTGATCTCATGGTACTGCCCCAGCAGAGCATAAGGACAATAGGAGATACTCATAGAAATGAATCCCATGCTGCTGATCATCGTCATGGCCACATAAACGTTGGGTACAATGGACATTACAGCTGTGCCAACAGAGAAGCTTAAATTTCCCAGCATGTAGATGAATTTTATGCTCAGGTCGTGGTCGTTGAGGTACTTCTGAAGCAAAGCTTTAAAATCAAAGAACATTTATGTTATTTACTGAAAATAAAGTGAAAAATAAAAAGTTTCCTATTGAGACTGACTTCATAGAAACCTCAAATATTTTTTGTGTGTCATTTATGGTCCACAAGGCCATGACGCAGCACTAGTATTCCTGACTTTTCAAGTATATTATATAGAATTTGCAAATGTACTGTATGTACTAGAAAAATGTATTTTGCTGAATGGGAGCAAATTGTGGTTAATTTGTTACTGAGTAAATGTTTGTCTCAGTGCACAGCCTGTAGTTTAAACGAAGGGGTGTGATGAGACACATTTCCCACGAGACGAGACGAGACGAGACGAGACGAGAATTTATAACTTTTTTAGAGAAATCCTTAATGATGAAATACAGGGAAAACTAAAAAACTCAACTAAAAAATTCAACTAAAAACACAAAAGACAAATGCACAAAATGCATTAAAAAAGCAACTTGCACTTTATGAAATTAAACTTTTATTTAAATGAATTATATGCGGTAATTAACAAGATATAGACTGTGCAAAAAGTTTTGCCACTTTCTTTATTAATTTGTGCGCAACACCAAGTCCAGCCTGTGTAGTGAGGGTTATTGTGTGTGCAAAGAATTAGATGTGCGACCAAAATCCTGCCTCGCGCACAGCCACATCCATATTACTGTGCATTGTTTGTTACAATAGCGATGCAGATCGTGTTAGCAGAGGTGTCTATCATTCTTTTGTCGTTTCTTATTTGCACCGGAAAACCAAAATGGTGCCACACAAACGATATAAGGCTGCATTTATACTGCAGGTATTAATGCTTAATTTTAATTTGTTGACTATACCTGATTCTGATGACCCGCTTACATTATCTTTTAAAACTGACCTGTATTCGGTATCTGCATTTACACTATACACAGCAAAACAACCCAATGTAGACGTACTGACTGGAAAAGGAAGTAATAACGGTGCGATCAATGAACGCAATGGACTAAAATAAAAATTATTATTTAATGTGTTGCTTTCGCATCATATTTAAACATTGGCAAAACAATGCTTTCTGTAGGCGGAGAACTGCTGAGAGAGAAAGAGAGCCTAGTGTGTATGCGTGTTTCTAATTAGCCACAGCACGAGAAACAAAAAAAAAACAAAAAAACTTTAACTGTGGATTGATAAAACTGCCTCTGCTCTGGATGTCTTCCACACCAACCCTAACTTCCCATGTTGTCTTGTAACTCAGGGCTTTGTGCACAGGCACATTGTAATGCTGGATTACTGTGTTTGGGCCTATGAGTTTAAGTGAAGTTAAACCTTAATACATCAGCATATAGATACATTTAGGCGGTTGATAAAAATGTATATTCAACATTGTGACAACAGTTTGGGGAATACACAGTTATTAAACATATTGGCAAACTCACAGTGTTAAATGTAAATGTTAGGTCTTACTTTTGCAAATCAGTATTCCGCTCTGCAGCTGCAGACAGAGCCAGTAACTTTATGAATTTTGCTATTTTGATGTTCTTTAATAAAAAACTTTGTTGGATGTAAGACATACCTGAGCAGATGGCAGCAGTGGCAGCATAGATAACTAGCCCCCAACAGCCCATCTGTACTCCCTTATGGTAGTTTTGAAGCTCAGTGGAATTTGCAGCAGCCTAAATTTAGAAAAGAATGTGTCTGTTGTCTGCAGCAATTACTATTTAGAGCCAGGGATTCAAAAAAAGTCAGGACAGAATCCAGGGCTAATCTTACCATTGGGTCTCCATTGTAAATGACCTGTCCCATGAAGTCGGTATAGAAAACGGCTAGGGAGATCACGGAGAACCATGTGAGAAGATGGCAGATGCACAGACGCCAGAGCTGCGGAGGCATTTTAAACAAGGACAACCACAGCAGCTTCACAGTAGTGCCACTTTCTTCTTCTTCTTCACTCTCGCTGTCCTCGTCTTCGTCAGTTCCAGAAGACATGCTCCCTCGTTTCTGAAGCTTTCGACGCTTGCGCAGTCTTGTTATCCTGTCTAAGTCGTTAAGACTGCGTGACAGCTTGATAGGACGAGCTGCATTGATGCGGCGACGAGGCCGATGAAAGCGCACACGGCCGTAGTAAGAAAGGGTAAAAGAAGGTTGCCTGTAAAATAAAGGGTGCAGGTAGCGGACTGCCATGTTGGAGTGACGAATGCCAGATTTATTTCGATGGATTAGGTGATATTTTGGTTTCACTTGTCCAGCAAGCTCACCACTGGTAACTTTGGTAGCGTTATCATCCTTGCTGTTTTCTGTAAAATTGGCCTGGTGTTGGAGGTCAAAGCAGTGATCAGCCTGACAGTTGCTGTTTTGGCAATATTCAAACGCTATTTCATTGTTTAAGTCCTCAAATAAAGCTGACTCTATGTTGGGGTAAAAGTGATCATCAAGATCTAAATCCAGATCCAGCTCAATAGTAGTGTCTGGTACAGCAAGAACAGAGTCACTTTTACTTCGCATTAAATTTGGAAAGTCCCCCTGGACTTCTGTATCATACTGATTGTCTTCAATATGATCCTCTTCTATAATATGGTCCAGTTCTGAAACTCTAGTCCTAGGTAGTTGTGTGGATAACGAGCTGTCTGCATCCTCGCTCTCAGATTCGTCCTGTTGACAAGGTTCATACGGTCGCTCCTGAATGCTAAACATGTGAAACACCACAGAAATGATAACGATGATCGAAACAAAGAAGAACAGAATTTGCTCTTGGGCTTTGAAGGCATGTACCAAGAAAGTATTTGTCCAGTCCAAACCTCCAGCCACGTAACCCAAAGCTCCACCCAAACCTGTAAATGACAATAATGTGAACATTAGACATTCTATATTAGGTCTTGTCGAATCGAAAATTTTATTCTGTATTGAAATGTGCTAGTATTCTTTTATTTATGAAGGTTTGATATGTTTAATAATAAAAATGGGCCATGCTTGACAGCAGTAAAATCGATGCTTGTTATTACTTTGTTTTAAAATATTACATTAATGCGAATGTAGGAAAGAGGAGAACATAGTGCTTTCCCTCTTGCAGGCAAAGGCGTAAAAATTAACTGTTCATGTTACCTGCACAGACAGCATGAATATTCAAAGCCATGTCTTGCTCTTCAACATCAGCGACGTCCAGCAGGTAGGCTCTGATTGGTCCATCTAAAGCATCAGCACAGAAGTCCAGCACCACCACACCTACCACTGTTAAAATGATCCCGCATGGCTGCTTCCCAGGAACATCCCCTGCAGTTAGGCCTGAGGTACACAAAAACGTGCAGATACATAATGTACAAAATGTACGCTAATAAACGCTTAGCAGTTTCTAAGCTGGGATGTGCAAAAAAACTTTTCCCTAGAACATGACAAAAATAAAAGCTTCCGTCTTTTTCTTTAATTGATTTAAAGTTGAAATTTTGAATAGGTCAATGGGAAATCCTACCTATTAGAGAGCCGTTGAGAAAAAGTGCTAAACCCAGCAGTAGTCCTACACACAGAGCTAGAATGAAGGGTCGTCTCCGACCCCACTTGAGGGTGCAGCCATCACTGGCGGAGCCGATCAGAGGTGTTAAGATCAAGCCTAAGATGGGGCTGAGGAACCATGTCAGACTGTAGTATTGCTCCGGAAGTCCTGCAGGATAAAAGAACAGGTCTCATTTTCTAACAAAAGCTCAGTTAAATTGTTATTCCTCAGTAATATCCTGATGTGAGGCTTCTTCTGGGATGGCTGGAAACCTGTTCCTTATTTACATTATTAATTCATGTATTTATTTACAGTTCTTGTCCTACGTTAAAGTTTTGTAATTTTAAACCTGATAAAGACACCATTTTAATTAAAATCCAATCCCTAAATAAAGCACATGGTGCTCAGTGGTTGTGCTGAAGAGGGATGGTCAAATGTATTTTGAACTATTTCAACATGTCCTCCATTCATTTACATGACTTTTATAATACTGCCATACTTCATTTACTCAATACCTCAGTGAGAAACTGGAACCAATTTTACTACTGCAATAACGACAAATATAAAAGATCATAAATATATAAACTATAAATACACAATATAAAATGTCATTTCACAATACAAGACATGATTTTGCTTTGAGTAGCCAGTGATGAAACACATCTAACACCTTTAGGGTTCCTGTTACACAGACCCCCCTTTACTGCAAAGATACATTTACTAAAGAATAGTTAATAAAACTTTATTTACTGTATAGGTAGAAAACAGAAATCAGAATAACACCAATGTTGGTTTCTGTCTAATTTGGCATCAGGGCCGTATCCACCATTGAGCTTACGGAGGTCCAGACCTCTGTATTTTTTCAAGAACAAAAGTTGTAAAATAATTACCTTATATTAATTTTGCTTCGGCACTGCAAGGATAAAAATAAAATATTGTCTTATCTGAGCTGCTTTTTGCAGTCTTACAACGCTTATCAGTGTCAAAGTGTTTCTAATGGCCGATCAAATTAGTAGGCGGGGTTTATGTTCCCAGGCGCTGAGTATAGACATTTCGGCTTGACACCTCAGACAGTTAAGAAATGCGAGATGAAAAATGGCTAAACCAGATTTTCCTTATCGGCCACAGTTTCATAATAGAATTATTAAACTACCGACAGAAAAATTCAAGGATGTGAACTAAAACTTAAATCTTATTTTACTAACAAATCTATTTTCATAAACATATACGGCAGATTTTTTTTAGGAGAGCATGCCACTCTCAAGTTTAGAAATTAGGTATTTATTAAAACCTGCGTGACGTGTTTGTCATAAAAATTGTGTAACTTCTGCTGCAAATTGTGTTACTTCCAAGCACACTTGTGTTGTAAGCCATGTTTATGACTTAAATATGAAATGCCATAAACATGAAATGTTACTGTGAATTGACTGCTGTTAAGTGTAATGGTCACCTACCTATCTGTAGTAGTACAGGTGTAACCAGAGCAGTTTCCAGGGCATAGCAGAACTCACGGCCGAACATGATGGCTCCGTGCATGACCCACCGGCATCTGGGGATGTGAGCCACACATTCCTCACTAGTGGATTTTTCTAAAGCCTCCATTTTCGGAGCTCCGTTTATTTTGCTACTTGAAAACTTGTCATGTTGCGTGTCTAAACGCAGCATTTGTACATCCACCGAGTCCACATTCTTGGGCACCATGTTGAATAACTTAAAAGTAGAGAGTTGAATCAGACCTGGAATAAACTTTACTTTCCTAAAAACTTTTATTGAGACTTGTCAAAAATCAACACGAGAGCTTCAAGCGTTCTGAAAAAAATGATGAACGTCCTGCTGATCCACAATCGAAGAGTTAAAGATTTACCATGTGCTGTGGCCAGTATAAATCCACAGACTGCCATTTCTAACTATGTAAACTGTCATTATTTTTCTGCAGTATAAAAAAAAAATGGAAGAGGAAGGAGAAGCCCAGCACAGGTACATGGAATAGTCCTATGAAGTGATCAGTTGATATCTAGAGGAAAAAAGATAAAACACACTTATTTTTCATTAGTATTTTCTTTAGTATTTAGTCATAGTGGATTGTTTATTCCAGGAACACTGGGCACATGTACGATTAATTATATACCAGGTAACAATTCTTATGCATTCACGTTTAAATGAACATTTAAGCAGACGCCCTGGTCTCATTTATACAACTGAGCAATTAGTTGAGGGTGGCGGGCCCTGCTCAGCGGCCCAACAGTGGTAGCTTGGTGGAGCTGGGAATCGAACCCACACGCTTCAGGTCGTTAGTCCGACACCTTATCCATGAGCCACCACTTCCTCCTACATTTAGATATTGGTTTGCTAGCTCACTGACTTTCGACACTCTCAGTTGAGACGTACTATAGTAGTAAACAAAACAAACAAACAAACAAACAAACAACACACCAATAAGTCTACTTCTCTGTTGGAAACCCCAAACAGACACTCAAAGAAAAGTGTACAACTCTGCCTAATTATTGTATGGCATTCTGTATGTATTTATCTGCCTTTTTAGGTGTGTATTTATTTACTTATATATTTATTTAACTGCTGTGACATAATGTCCACTTGACCTAATGCTCTCGACACTTCCAGTGCATCACAAACTAATGCTTATGCACTAACACCCCCTACCCTCCCACCCAAACACATCCACACAAACACACACACACACACACACACACACACACACACACACACACAATAACATGAATCCACATCGACACGGAATATTTTCTAAACGAATTTTTGGATAACGAGTCACAAAGAGGAACATACCTCGATTTATCTGCACCTTTTCATTTCTAACAAACCCAATAAAACCCCAACTCCTCCTGAGGACAAGTGTTAAACACTTAGTCACTGAACTGATCTGTGTGGAAAATGACCACCAAACGCTTTTTAATCTTCAGGCAAAAAAAAAAAAAAAAAAAAAAAAAAAAAAAAAGCAATGAAAGAGCGGAAGTGTGGATTTGACTGCACGTGTCCACGTCACGATTACGTCACTCCGTAGCGTCGTCAAACCTGCCGTACGTTCAAGCACCAACTTTGTTCCTCACGTCAACCGCCTTAAACCGGACGAACAGAGCGGTATTATTAGGGCAACAGATTTTTCATTTATTAGTTACAATTATTTTTAAATAACTTAATGACGTAAAAAGTAAGTTTTCCTAGGGGTTATATGGAATTTACGTAAATCGAAAAGGTGGAATCTGTTGCGCAACTGAATTCAAGACTCAAACTTATTTGGAAAACGCTAAGCTAAAATATAAAATATATATTTTAGGCTTATGTAGAAATAATAAATGGTTTTTTAAATGCTTATAAATGTGTGTGGCGGGCGGAACAACCCGATTGACTAGAACGTTATACGCTAAAGTTAGCCAGCAACACTAACATAATTAATTCATTATTCTGTGCGTTCAAAATCATCTGTCAACCTTTTAATTTCTTCCTCGGATTCTAGTTTCTTTGTGCCGTCTAGTCTATTCTGGTCTGGTCTGGTCTAGTTTTACTGCTAACTTGTTACCCATCCGTCATCTTTGTATTAGACTAGTTAAATCTTGATTTTTCCGAACGGTGAGCTGAAAGTTTAACCTGCTGTTTTTCATTCAGATGTCAGTCTTTACTAATATCTTTACTTTCAGATTTTATTCCCATGTCGAATACACACGATTTAAACCCCCGTAAAACTGTAATCTTACCGGCCAATCAAGCACGCTTTTCTCCCACATCTGTTCTAGAAGGGACGGTCTTCTATTGTGGCGAGCGGGTTGCCAGGCATCCTGTCCACAAAATCCCCGTCTCTACCTACAAAGCTGTTCAATCACCAGTCGACCGGTAGTGCGTTTCTCTTTAATAGAATAAATAAATAATCAGCGCTGTTTAAAGTCCCTCCTCTAACTATTTAATTTAATCTGAATTGTTACTATTTTATAAATGAATGATCGATTTCTTAATTCCTAATTCATCATAGGTATATCCTACGTCATATAATGACGTCATTGGATAAAAACTGTTCATGTCTTTGCATGTACAGTATATAAAGTCTGGATAAGATTCTAACCAATGAGAATTTGGCACATTTCTTTAAATAATTATTATAACGTGGCATAGTAGCTACCAGTCTGTTAAAAACATACCTGCCAATAATGCCTAGTGTTTAAAGGGCAACTGGAGCTGCCTGGAAGTGTATTTTACCCCCATGTGGGACGGAGGTAAACCAGGTAATAAGACGCCACCGCTATGCAAACAATCTGTTTGAAAGAAGTGGAAGATTGTTTCTTTTAGTGAACCACAAACATAAACACCTGACAATCACTAGACATTTCTTAAATCTTGAGTGGAACTTTACAGACTGAGATAAGATATTTTATTTTAACATCAAACAGCCAAAATGGATGTATACATGCTTGTAGAAAAACCTTTTGTATGGTGATTTAGCAGTGTTTTTCTATAAAGAGCCTTAAAATGTTTTTGAAATAACTCCGGGTTAAAAAAAGGCAATCATCTAAAACATTGATCCAAATTCACATAAAAAGGGTTAATGATCACATGATTTTTGCTTTTGACTCGGCTATCTTAGTCGCCTGATGTATTTTCACATTCCTGCTGGACCATTCGAGTATCAAGATTCTCTTTAGCCTTAAGTGATCCTATTACATCGGACGTTTTACATTTAAAATCAAAATAGAGAAACATCACACAACAAAATTTTTGATAATGACAGCTTGAATACTGTTTTAAACACCTACAGGCGTTTACATTTACAGCATTGGGCAGACAGGGGAGGTGGTGGCTCATGGTTAAGGTGTTGGACTACCAACCTGAAGATTGTGGGTTCGATTCCCAGCTCCACCAAGCTACCACTGCTGGGCCCCTGAGCAAGGCCCTTAACCCCTAATTGCTGAGTTGTGTAAATGAGATGAATGTAAGTCACTCTGGATATGGTGTGTCTGCCAAATGCCTCAAATTCAATTCAATTCAGACACCCGTATCCAGAGCGACTTACACTTATCTCCTATTTATACAACTGAGCAATTAGGGGTTAAGAACCTTGCTTAAGGGCCCACAATAGTGGTGCTGGGAATCGAACGCTGGTCTTTCTGGTATCAGTCCCTTTCCTTAACCACTAAGCCACCACTTCCCCAGGCAGAATAAGAGACTTAAAGAAAATAGGCAATAGAATTAAAAATCACATAAAGAGTGCATGAATCCAGCTAAGCAGTGTTCTTCCTTGTACACCAGTTATATTTAATTTTACATGACAGAAGTTAAAATATTTTAGACGATTATATACAACAAAAAGTCATGTCTGAGTGTTCAATTTGCAGACGAGGATAATGGGTAGTAATTTACTTAAGTAGATCTTGTGACAAAAATCAAGGTTTAACTGGCCTTAATTTTACTTTCAAGTAAATTTTGAATCACAGAAATTTTCTTTTACTTCTTTACATTTAATGCAGTTTCTCCGTTACTATGAAATGTTAATTTTTTAAATGTACTTTCAATAATTATTTTCTATTATTTTACACATAACGGCTGCAGCTGTCTGAAGTAGGTAAGAGAAACCTGACCATTTTTTAATACAAAGAGTACAGCGAACAGTTACATAAAGGCATGCTTTCTATGTGCGCTAAAACAAGTCGATAAATCAGTGTGGATTTAGCCTATTAAAATGATTAAATGATTAAATTCAATTATTAAAATTGATTGGTGATTCTAAATTGCCCATAGGAGTGAGTGAGTGTGTGTATGTGTGGCCCTGCGATGGACTGGCGACCTGTCCAGGGTGTACCCCTCCTGCCTTTCGCCCTTGCAGAGACGGCTGGGATAGACTCCAGCAGATCCCTGTGACCCCGAATTAGGGAATAAGCGGGTATAGAAAATGAATGAATGAATGACTATTTAAGGGTGATTATGCAACTTTTAGGCACTTTTTCCCTTATCTTCAGGTACTATAAAATCTAGCACTTTGACCTCTTTATCTTTTTTACATGTATTTTATGCAGTGAATTGTTAGTATTTTTTTCTGGTTTTAGGATTTTCCCTCCATTTATTCAGATCAAGGGTACCTAGTAACTCACTACCTGAGTAAGCTTATCATTCCATACTTTTTTTCTCTTACTTGAGTAACTTTAAACAGTAATGAGGAAATTTTTTTTTACAATTAGTAAAATCTTTGGCCTCTCTACGTACCTTTGACAGTTTAATAAATAATTTATATGGCTCATATTCAAGTTTATTCATCATCTTTTTTTAAAGAGAATTTTTATTAATCATAATCATGCAAAACAGTGCCTGAGTGTCTGGAGCGTTTGTGCATGCTAATGATGTCACCACTGCGCTGTGTTTCCTTAGCCTTCCGTAAGTGGTGTTTTAGTAAGTTTAGTGTTTTAATGCCCAGGCCATCTTTTCCTGTAGAATACACATTTCTTTAAAAGGATGCTTTTGTGGATGATGCTTATTATATCTTTGCTTTCTTGCATTGCTTTTTGTTTTTTCAGCTTGGTAAAAAAAAAGAAAAGAAAAAGAAACAATTCTTCAAAAAACAGGCCGGTGGAAACTGGATTAAATAATTACTCGGCAATAAAAATATTTATACAGCAATTAAATACTACTTTCAAATCCCAATCGTTCTAGTTAGTGGAAAGAACAAAACTGTGCAGAGGTAAAACTAATATTTATAAAAACACTCGAAAATATGTTGTTGATCTACAGCATGGATAGAAAGTCAAAAGTAACAGGATGGTCATCAAACAGATGCTCCACTCAGACGCTGCTGCAATGATGTATCTGTCTTGCTCTTCATCTCTTCTAAAATTCCAACTTTAAAGAACACATGTACACTACATCTCTCCTCACACACACACACACACACACACACACACACACACACACACACACACACACACACACACACACACAGACTGAAAAGATAAAGACAATCTCTCTACCTCTCAACCTGTCTATCTTATCCCTCAACCCAACGCTTACTTTCATGTCTGTCTTTTTCCCCTTCTCAAACGCCCCCTTTATACACCCCACAGCCCATATTATCAGGAATGACTGACATTAGATCACCTCTGATTTATAGACTGCACGACTCACACATTCTAGTATAAATTTCTCTTTTATTTTAAATTTCATGATTAATGTGGAAACAAGAAGTCAAACACAAACCTCAGTAAAATCTATAGCATTTCTATAACTGCTTTATTCGAGATATGTCCCAAATAACACACCGTTTTATCATCAGTGAATTCAAATAATACATTTATTCTAACAAATGCGATTAATATTATTAGTTAATTATTTAATAAAAGAAACAAAGCTGTGACGGATCAATCAGCTATTTTGTTTTTATAAATATAAATATCCCAAATAGCAAAAGTCATTTTGGGTGATAGACAATTTACAATTTATTACAATTTATTATCTGTTGGACTGCTGATCAAAAGATAGTGGGTTTCATACCTAATGCCACCAGGCTGCCACTTCTGGGACGATGAGCCATAACCCATAAATGCTAAATGAAATAAATGCTTAGTCCAAATGTTAATATAAAATAAAAAAATAAATAATGTAAAAAAACCCATCTGATAAAAAAAATACACACTCACCATCCAGTAGCTATTTAGCCAGTTATTTAGGTGTGACCTTTATAAATTAAAATAACCAAAAAGCGAAATCAAACAAATCCAGCAATTTATAAAGAGAAAAATACGTTTCTTAAAATGTAATACTTGATCCTCTGTGGGCTTTTTAAACTGTGATTATGGGAGTAGAAATTTACTCCACCTCCTTGACTCGTTTGAGCAGAATCAATATTCCGAGCTTTTGCTGTTCATCAGCCACATAAGGTTAAAGACACCAGGTCTCTGGCAGGTGACACCGTGTCCCGAGAAAAGCACTAGGCCCAAAGCTGTGAATGAATACTCTAAAGAAAATGGAAACAAGGCACCTGACCTTTGTTGACAAACACTTAAACAACCTGTGTGCCATAGATCAGCACAAACCAAAGCATTCATGACCCGGTTTACATCCAGCACTTAATATAAAAAGGAGACTGAAACTCTTCTTTTACAGCTGCAGAGACATTTGTTCAGCCTGAGTGCAGAATCGAGGCCGCCACAGTGTAGAACAGAAAGGGATGAAAGAGGAGGGTTTAGAAAAGCTGTTTAGAAAAACTATAAAGTTCATTCATATGTGACATTTGCTTCAAAATATATCCACTTTTAGAATGCTAATAGACTAAACACCGTTATACCCGCAACCGTTCAAGTTGTACTTTTCTATGCAGTTTTTTAGGAGGAAATGCCTAATGTAGCACTCTAATGGACACTTTGCTTAGTCCTGCTGGTAAAGCTTTAAATCAGGGGTGTCCAAACTCGGTCCTGGAGGGCTGGTGTCCTGCAAAGCTTAGCTCCAACTTGTCTAAAAGAACTACCTGTAAGTTTCAAGTATATCTAGAAACACCTTGATAGGTTCGCTCAGGTGTGTTTAACTAGGGTTGGCATTAGCCCTGTAGGACACCAGGACTGAGTTTGGACACCCCTGCCTTACAACATTTAGTAACATTGATGAAGCCTTATTGCATTATTCGAGTAGGAATGTGTTACAGACACTTATGGACCTTAAAGTTAAACGGTGTCGAAAAAATTCTGGACTTTATATCTGACCGTTTTTCAGGTGGTGTCTTACATGTCAAGAGGGTTTTAATTAATTACACAATGTGTTTCCATACAAAACAACAGCAGCAGCAGCACTTTCAGCTATAATATTCTATTATGTGGTAAATTTTTGCATGAAATCTATGTGTGTATGTTCTTATTTCCAGTTTGTGTATCATTAACCAAGTTCTATTAACATTTCTAGCTCAACTACATATTAGGAAATACAAAATAATTAAAATTAACCCGCCCAAAAAGTCGGGTATACACTGGGCATAGTATGAAACGTATTATTGGAGAATGCAGAACATTTCTAAATAAATCCAATTAGCTTTAAATCTGGCAACCCAGTCATTAACTTTACTTACTGCTTTTTATCTCATTTAAATATAAAGCATGTCTGTCGAAAAAAAATCACAATTAATAATTTAATAGGTTAAAAAATATATGAAATGAAAAAAAAAAAGTTGAAAATAACAAACTGACCTCTATCTAGTATTGGTATTATCTAGGTACTGTATTACGATAGTGCTCCTATTTGGTGTGTACATAATCATAATCATAATGCATGTTTATATACAACAACTAGACCCGAATGCATGTTTACCTCAAGCAAAGCACAGGAAGAATTATTATGGTTCAGCATTCCTAATGCAAGTCATGTAAAATGGCTAATCAGGAAAATATCTTGATTTAGCAATAAAATCAGATGCACTTGTCAAAGTAGTGGGTCTTTCAGTTTAGATCTAAACGTATATATATAAATAACAGTTTTTCACATTAAAAGAATTGTTGGCTTTGGTTAATGTTTTTGATTAGACTGGGGGTAAGTGTTTCTCTTTGGCCCGAGGTTTAGCTAAAGCTAGTATTTCCTTGTAGTGATAGTGCAGTGGTTAAGGCGTTGGCGTTGGACTGGACCCATAATCGGAATGGTCGTATCCCAGCACCACCAAGATTCCCAGCACCACCAAGTTACCACTGCTTGGCCCCTGAGCAAGGCCCTTAATCCCCCCCTGGGGCTCTAGTTGTATAAATGAAATAAATGTAGGTCACTCTGTATAAAGGAGTCTGCCGAATGCTGCAAATGTAAACGTAGTTTAAGTTGGGTAAAGGCTGGATTTAGTGTTTTTCTATATGGATGGGGTTTGGGATAGTTTTATTGCTTTCCTGTGGATTATTACTAAATTAGTAATTTGACAATAAATGCTGACTCGGTTTGCATAATCCCGCAACTTTCATCATAAATTTATTCGCTGTAAACTTTGTGCCAGTTTTCGCATTACAAAAATACAAAAAGTCAATGCAAAGAAAGTCGAAACATCATAAACAGTGTTTATGTTTTCAATTAAAAAAAAATCATATCATAAAACTCATTTTGTAAACCGTAATTTCAGACAATCCCAAAAGTTACACTAAAATATACAATAAACCCAAAGCAGACTTAAAGCATAATGCTACCGGTAAAAATAGATAAACTGCATCTCTGCATCAATGGCATTGATTCCCTGCACTGTAATCATTCTTCCTGTACCGTGTGTCGGCCAGTGTTTCGAACAGACCATAGTGTTGTAACGTGCAATCAACCTTTAAGATAGCGCTGTGTGAATTCATGCCTGCATCTCAGTGTTGGAGATATGGATATTTATACAATGCTACCTCAAGCTATTATACAACTTATCTACAAAGCCATTTATCACCAACTTGTACTGATTGGATGGACCTGGCACCCTCATCATCTGGAAAACAAATGGCTCCAAAAGGACTAAATCTGCAGAAAATATCACAGTCGGAGATTACACTGGATTCACTATTCTATGGAATATAATTATGTTTGATGAATGTCTCCACATAAAGGTATAATTACGTGGCCTAAGAGTTTCATTCACACACTTTATAACGTATGAGACACCAGTAGGTGGCACTCCCTGATTTTACAAACTAAAGTCCTATTTTACCTTTATGAGCTCAGAGGAGATCAGCGAGAGATAAACAATCGATTATATTACATTAAACATTACAGTCGGCAAAAGTGCATTCCGTTGTTGAATACATGTCAAATGGTAACCGTTTATACACAAAATGTTTTGTATTCTTTATCTAAAATCATATAAATTACCCCAAAAAGATTAAAAATAGCAATAAATTGTTTCCTTTGATTTATAATGCTATAGATGTGATCAATCTGCTGTATTTGATTAGAAAAATAATAACAATTCATACATTTAAAAAAAAAATCTGTCCACTGTTCTACGCCTGCAATGGCATACATGGAACCCGAAAGAGGTCCTTATTATGGAAGACACATGGTTACTGGACATACAAGTCGGACGGCAGCAAGGCAACACACAGACTGCAGCTTAAAAAGTTTTCTCCAGGTGGTGGATGACGTAGTAGTCATGGACGTACATAAGAACAGCTATTGGCTGGCCAATTATGAGAGAAAGCCACACGGCAGCATTTCCGTAGTTACCTCTAAGATACCTGCTTACGAACCATGCCAAGGGCAGCTGCAAAATAGGAGATTCCTTAGGTTAAAAGTAGATCACATTTGTTATGCAAAAAATATACTGTCTTTGTTGGTTTTACCTGAGCCATCATGCCCATGAATGCCCACAGTCTGAACATCCTCAGGGGAACACTGACCAGATACTGTACACACACACACACAGATCATTTACACAAACAAGAGAATATATAAAACTAAAATATATGTTCCTGTGCTATAGGGCTGTGTAAAAATATCAATATTCAATATCAATTCAATTATTCAGTGCGACTGCCTCCTCCGCTCCTGTAGTTGACGCTGACACATCTGGTCATTGTGTATTTGTTGTATTTTCAACTATTTGCTTTACATTTTTTAAGGATTGCAATATGTATTGTATTGTGATGGTGATCTATTGTATCGTGACCCATATATCGTGAAAGGAATCGTATCGTGAGGCCCTTGCCAATACACAGCCCTACTGTCCTAAATTAAACCAATGCAAAGCTTACAATAAACTTATCCTAGACGCTTTTTTCTCTTGATTACTCTGAAGAGACTCTTAACATTCTTTGTGGTATCAGAATGCTCCTGCAACTCTTTGCCCTTTCCGTTTCTTTCCGGCGAGCAGTTATCACAGGGATAACATCTCATTTACAAAACCATGCTCTAACCTTTATACGTCTGTTTTATAAGAAGGTTTTATAGCAGAGCCTCAACACTAGCGGTGAACTCCTCAGGCTACCAACACAATACGATACTATCTCAATTCAATAACCGACAAATTCTGCCCAACCTGCACTGCAACTAGACAAACATCATACGATTTAGACAATTTACTTGTACCAGTTTAAAAATATTCATTATTTGTACATCAGTAGCTCCTTTTTATTATAATAATCATTTTAGAATACATAATCAAAGATATGGGGTTTATAATCATTTTTTTGATTGTTGCCTTGATTAATTTCAATGACTCTCTTTCAGTTTGATGCTCTGATTCAAAGCAGCTGAATGTTGCACACCTACTCAACGTCTTATGGAGCAGATCATCTTTACAAGGGTCTTTAACTAGTCTGAGAATATAAAAAGATTCCACACGAATCGATACACTTAACGGATCCCAAGTTCTAATTTGCGTTTCATATTATCTTAAGCAATCATCGGTTAAAATAAAGTTATAGAAATATATGACAAAAAAACCCAAAAAAAACAAGTACTACATTTTTTAAAGGTGTAAAAAAAAAAAAGATGTTTCTTCAAAAACAGAGAAATTATTGTCTAGCTCAGATTCTGGTACTGAAATTTACTTATATTACAGCTTATTCCAAAATGATAATAATTCTAGTAGTTCTACTGAACGAGTTGTTAATGTTGGTAGAAATTAACTTAATAGAATACCTGATTTATGTACATCTCACCTCATGAAAAAAAGCGGAGGCGAAGAAAACCGCTGATTGGCTCACTAACTTGCTGACCCCTTTCCTCAGCAAGGGCTTGTAAAAATGTCTTTGAAAATAAATAAGCAAATAAAGAAAGAGAGACACAGGGAAGGAAAAAAAGAGAGCACAACATTAAGATAAAGAGAGACAGACCGAAGAGTTATTTAGCACAGTAAATAAGCATGCACAATGTGGCAGACGGATCAGATTATATGTGTCTCTTCATTACAGTCGCGCTACGCTTCACTGCATCGTATCTTATCCAGCTAACTGTTCAGCTGTTTACATGTCTTTCTAAAGCTTACCGAAGGCACCACTTATGGACGGGGATGTTCCAGTTTTGCCAGAAATAAGTCACGGTTTCTGCATTCCTGGAAAAAAGAAAATAATAAACGTCTAAAACGATGTCAATGAGCTTTTACAACAAATCAATGAAAACAAAATAAAAACACTACAAAAGACAATCCAATTAACTGTACGTCTGTATAACTAATACATTTGCATACCACCAGTCTCTGTAAAATTCTCGATCTCCAAATCTCAGAAGTTCAGCCACAAAGTTCATGGATGAGTGGAAAAACCAGTAGAAAAAGATCAACCAGAGTAAGTGGTTGGGGACCTAATATTAAAAAAATAAATAAATAAACAAAATTAAAGGTTTGTACTGATTCACAGATTTGTGCATTTGTTGAGCCCCATTAACATTTCCTTTGGACCTTGACATTTTCAGCTGGAAAAATACATTTTAACAGCTACTTACAGCTAGTCTGAGCAGACGCTCAATCATTCTGGAGAAATCCATTTCCTGTGGTAAAAAAAAAAAAAAAAAAAAAGGAAGGAAGGAAGGAAGGTTAATCCAAAGCTCTACATGCAGCTGCTGAACAGTGATTGGTGGATCGACACAATACCTGCAGTGGCTTCATTGAACTTTGAATGACTGGTACCATCCACTGAGGAAGAACCGAAGAGTTCAGAAAACAGATTTTTTTTTTTTTAGCTTATTCGAAAAAGTCCCAGGAGAAATTCTAATCAAAAATGTTTCTCCTAATGATAGCAAAATAATATGGCAATACCTGCTGAGTTAAGCCAACTAACAGCTGAGTGAGCAGCAACTGTAAAACAGATGGTAACATTGGCAATAGAATTAATGCATTCTGGTACATTTTACAGATCTGAAAAAAGAAAAAGCTGACAGTAACACCCACCATCTCAAACAACCTCCTGAGCAGGAATCCCATCCGTACGGATTTAGAACGAGGAAAATTCAGCTCGTAGCATAATGTGGGAGCAAAAACAAAATAATACAAATCTGGATGTGAAGAGAGAAAAAAAAAAAAGAGTCTGGTTTCATTTAATCAGTATACCTCCATTAACCCCGTTCTCTTCTTCATTTCAAAGAATAACATTTATAACTGCTGCAAGGTATTCTGTGAATGTAATTACACTAAACAGAAAAAGGTGTAAATTTATGAGACTGTGAAGTCCTGGGAGTTAAACGCCACAGGACATTTATCTTGTCCTAATGAAGTTAAAAAATAAATAAATAAAGCACAATGAGTCCAAACTGGACCACTCACCTTTCAGAGTAAGGTTTCCTGGGTAGGAAACATACAATTCTCCACTAGTAGATGGTGGCGATGGACCTAAGATATACAAGTATAGTCAAGGGGTGTGTAGATGAAAACGAGTTCATTTACACTATAAGCAGCTTTAATAGAGGCAGCGCTGTCTCAATGGTAATAGCCTTCTGCTATCGATAACACCAATGCTACTACCTGATACGGCTGCTCTGACACTGCTGCAGGTGAATTACAATACTGTAGGAGGTGTAGGAGATGATTTAAGGAAACAAACGGAGAATCTGCGCAACTTTATAGGATTAGAAGTTAGTTCGATGTGAAATCTATATGCCCTCGTACGTCTCAAAATCCACAGGGTTATAGAGAACATGCTAATCTAGGATATTGAATAGGATGAACCTGTTTGAAGATTTTGGACATTTCCTTTTAAATTCTGGCATTTGGTTGCAAGACCAGACGACAAATTCGGAAAAATCTGGGTCATGGGGTATCGTCTGTCAGTTAATCATTTGATACGTGATACTTGAAAGAAGATGTCGTGATATATGACAAGTTGCACATAACTGTTTGTAATGCATAAAATAGAGCTCTTCTTTTTTTTGCTGCTAGAACTAAACATAAATCTTGTATTACATGGCCTCATGCATACACCTAGAGCTCAGCAGAGGAGAAGAAAAGCTGCAAGTGAATTTTAAAATAATCCAACCATAGAGAGAAAATAGAAGCGGGAACTGAAAAAAAAAAAAAAAGAATAAACACGACCTATAACAAATGTTAACGATTATGTATTAATAACTCGTTATAAACGATTAAAGTGAGTTATTGCTGCACACGCCGTCTCGTGCAAAACTGGCCAGTGAAACATTACCAGAAGAAAACATTTATCATGAGCGATTTTATTCTCAAGCAGCTGAGTTGCTAACGGCAAAAGAAATGAAACCACGGCTCATTATTTATCCAGGTTTCCTTTTAGATCCGGGAGACCACACTGTGCCTTTAGTTGTTAACTGCAGTAGATATTTCACTAAATCGGTAATTAAAAATGCAGCTACTGCACGCTGCTACAGTAAGATAAGAATTTAATAAATAAACATGCTGGTCAAAGATGCATAAGTGAGAAGCATGGTCTCCATTCTGAGTAAAAATTCTGTTGTTTTAATTTTTATCAACAATAGCCCAGCCATTATACTGAAAAAGTTTCAAAACTAAAACTCTATCAGCCTCAAACAAGAGTTAGTTTTCAACCTCCTGCATGCTGTTAAAAGTAATACAAAACTCTTGATCCAAGATTGAAAATAACTGGGCATTAAAATGAAGTCATTGGTGTAAACTATTTGGTAGGCATGATCAGTATGGTAGAACTGCAGGTTGATTCCCCTTGCCTAGAGGATAGTTAGTGTACTCACATGACAGTGATCTGGACAGGCTACGAGCTTTCGCCTGCATCCGTTCCCTGCACCACCTGTTCACGTCCTTATACGAGTAGAGCTTCAAAAAGAGGATAGTGTAGACAGCCAGAGCAAAGGCACCGCCAACTAAACAGAGCCAAAAGTACAGAAGCAAATTAGAGAGGAAGAGGAGATGGGCGATTTGATAAAATTTATGTTGCATGTGTATGTTATAAAATACATACCGCAAAAAAAAAAAAGAAAAACAAGGGCAATTGTTATTAAAATAACGGAACGCAATTCAACATATACAACATATTCAGTAGCACCACTCTGACGATGGATCCTTAATTCCAAGGCAAACAATGGACAATTAAAAAAAAAAAAAAGAAGAACAAAAGAAAGAAAGAAAGTGCAATTTTCCATCACATAATCCCTAAAGCAACCTAATGACAGTCCTGGCACTGTAAACGTATGTGTGTAGGCCACCACAGCTTTATCAATAGCAGCCATATGCCGGGTGGAAATGGCCCATGCAGGGACTCTCGGTCTCAGCTCTAATGCCAGTAGCAGCCCCAGTGGCCTCACCGCTGACCTTACTGTCTCATACACGAGGGTGGAGGGTGGCACAATCCCAACAGATGGAGTGTCTTTGGCACCTCCCATTGTGCTAACAGATGAGGCAGAATAGCAGTGCCAGAAAAAAAGGTTTTACACCAAGGGAAATAAGGCAATATGTTTCCCAATAGATACTAGACAAGCTGCGAGAAGACTTGATAACTTTATGAGACCAAAAATTACCATAAGCTGGTACATGTTGATCAGTCTTTTCATTAAGATTTTATTTGTTAATAAAAACGTCCTGAAAGTACACATAGTATTTGAAGTTCTAGGCACATCATTTTGATTAATGATGAATTAGCAGGCAATCATGTTGATGCAAAATTCTACACTCATATAAACGACAGTGCTTTAATCATATCCAGGAGAAAGTAGTTATGGTGTATTTCTCACCTGGTGTTATAGACGGCAGCATGAGAACAGTGAACACCGGAAAGCTCAAGATTACCAACAGGTTGGTGATATGAACAATCAAGCCGATCAGCTCACTGAAGGCTCCCTGGTTAAAAAAAAACAGGCATTAAAAGCACAGACGAGGTATTCTAAGCAGTTCTGAAGACCATATACTGCATTATCTGAATGTTTACTTTCGTTTGGGTTTAGAGCTGGCAAACTTACGATAGCTAATTTCCTCTCGCTGTACAGCGCCACAAGTATGAACACATTTGAAACTGGAATAAAACAAAGATAAATTATCGAACCACTGGGCATGAAAAAAAAAAAAAAAAAAAAATCACATTATTAAATCAGATTTACAGTTCACACACTGGCACTAAACATAACTTTGCTATTAGTTTAACATTACTAACCAAATAAAAAGCCAGTGGGTTTACCTGACAAAATAATACTGCATTTATTGTTGCAGTATAAGAATATCTCGCTAAATTAGCCAGTTAATTCTTACTGAAGCACAAAACATTTTTTAATTAACAATGTATATTAAAATACTTATATAAAAAAAACAATGTCATTTTGCTATAACTGCATGAGTTAATTCACATCTATGTACACATAGTGGGTTATATACTCTAAGTAAAAAAAAAAAAAAAAAAAAAAGCTTTTAGCAAAATGCTAACTAAAATTTACAGCCCGTTTAAAGTAGGGATGCACTGATATCTATACTGGCAAAAGAAATAATCTTGCACCAAAAAAAAAAAACAAAACTGATCGATATCGACCAGTACTCTGTCTTTAAAAAATGGTATCGGTGCATCCCTAGTTTAAAGAGAAGGAAAAATTAAGCAGCAGACACCCTTCATTAATTTAATATGCACCAAGCCATTTAATATGCATCTGACATACAGCAGCACTCAGCAGCAAAGGAGCTTTTTAGTATGTCACCAATCAAAACAGGGTCAACCTTTTGCCCTCAAAATTAACCCAGTGACAGAAATAACACACACACACACACACACACACACAAACACAAACACACATAAGAATTCAAATGAAACCTCAGTGCGAGGGAGCTGAACTGTGCTAAGCAAAGATGTAGAAAAGAAAAGAAAAGAAAAGGGAAAAACACACTTTTCATCAAGTTACAGAATCATTTATTTGGTAAAGAAAAGAAACTCACACGTCTGTGACAAGACAGTTACAGCTATTAGAACACTGTTGGAAAGTACTTAAAGAAAAAATTCTCTCCATGAAGCCATTTTAATCCCTGTTACATATTTGGGTGAGGATGTAGTTTATCAGTGCTGTGCTGCAGGCAGTGATCACAGCTCAGTGATCGAATAACACTAACACTCGACCAAGCGTTACAGATTTTTGCCTATTTATGTCAATGCCTACCTTGTTAAATTTCTGCCTCACTACTAAATAACAACCTAAACACTCCAGACAGGAGAAAAAAAAACATAGAAATATTTTCGTAGAGTTCTGCTGTTTTTATTATCAGCAACAAATCTATGGTAGCTAACAAACTCATTAGTAAGCCGGTAAGGTGAATTTAAGGAACCTCTTGCTAGCATGAGCCGTCAGTGATGTAAGAAAGAAAGTCATGTACACACACTGGTCCTCAGGTCCTTACACTGGCTGCCAGTTACATGTAGGATTGATTTTAAAGAACTGTTACTCGTTTTGAAATCCCTCAATGGCCTATAGGACCTAAATGCATTTTAATATTCTCACTAAATATAAACCAATCATATCATTAGTTAGTCAGTTAGACATACCGTGGGTTCAGTCTGAACAAGAGGAATCTGCTTTTAACTATTATGGAGCCTGCAGTTGGACCAGCTCTCAGAACAGATCAGATGTGTTAAATTACTAAACACATCTGCTTAGTTCTGCATTTACTGACTGAGCACTGTGATATGATCAAACTGATTATAATCATCTTATATTTTTATTTTTAATCAATTCTTTTTTCTTTTTTCTTTTAGTTATTTTTACTTGAATTTCTCTTATGTAAAGCACTTTGAATTACCAACGTGTATGAAATGTGCTATATAAATAAACTTGCCTTGCCTTACCGTTATGTACATGTTATTTATTTGCAAGACTTAAATAACTACAAGATACAAAACAATGGCAACAATACAATTTATGCTTAAAATAAATGCTATTTATTTTTAGTTCAATGTTATTCAATGCTCTGTTATTAGTTATTCCAATGTTTGTTTGTGGGACAAGTCGCCTACAGCTACTTAAAGACATGTAAATGTAAATGTTTTAAAGCATGTGGCACTACTGGTAAGAGCGTGCTCATTACAGAGGGTGTGAGGTGCTGTGATATAAGCAACATAAAAAAAAAAAAAAACTTGTCTCGATTGCAGTTTGCCAACTGTGACAGTCCTGCTGTGATAGCAGTTTGTCGTTGAACTAAAGTTCGGAACTTTCGAAGAGCTGGCAGAGAATGCTAAGCTTGAGCGGTGGTATGTTTCTTAAGTTGAACTGATCGGATTTGTTGGAAATGTTCAAAGTTTTATGTCAGAACGACAAAAGTTACAGAATGATGTCGAATATCCTGCTATAAAACATACTAAAATAGTACAGGATAAACATACCAATGACCAGGCACGCGGCAGGCCAACTGTACGGGTCCTTTAAGAACAACGACACCACTTGAATGGGATCCACAAGTACGCCGTACCTTAACACAGTATAAAATAATTACAAGGGCGACAAAATTCCTTGCTTACATTTACGCGTTATATATATCCTTATCCAACAAACTTTTGCCATGGCAGTTTCATCAATACGGTCTTTTCTTAGAAATATCCTGCCCCGACCTGTTTCACCTATTCACATCTGCGTTTTATAAATGTTTGTTTTTGCGTGTGAAAGTGTTTGCAAGGCCGTGACTAGAGCTGGCAGCTGGAACATAACTGCTTGCCTACAGAGGAGTACAATATGATAGTAGCATATGGTGTTCTCAGCATGAGGCTCAGCATTCCCACTGAGTCGGAGCTGGTCCCGTGCATGCACCCAGCAACCTAAACATCCCGACTAGTCCACTCATTATAGTTAATAGTTAGATGGGGTCCTGGACATATGGTATCTACAACAAGTGTTTTGTTATTATAACTGGCCTCTAGTACAAGCCAAGAGTGATATCAAAGAGAACGTTTTATAAAGAAATCTATCAAGCCTCACAAAATCTGGGCCAGTATGTACTATTAACAAACCTGAGGAGGTTTTCCAAGAAGAGACGCGCATTGCTCAAAAGCTGTAACACAAGAAACACAAAGAGTGATGAAGAAGCGACAAGGAAATGGTGTAATAGATAAACATACCCGTTTTAGCTAATATTATTACATCATGGTACATTAAAACGTTATAAAAAGATTATTTTGACCAGATATTCACTTTAAATTTAGGCTAATATTTATCTTTGGATTGTCGTTTGATGGAGCATTTTATGAAACAGCCTGAACAATATTTTGTATGAAGCCAACAATGTGTCTGTAAAACCTTGGAAACCCTCAAAGGCAGATTGAAGCATGCAAATGTATCCATCTGCGTTTAAAACTAAAAACTTAACAAGCTAACCTCAGCTTGGGTTCATGAAGACGAGCTGTTTCAGGAAATCTATTCTTAGGTGCCACTTGGCACTAACTGTGTCCCTAAACACACTGCCGAATAATGATTCATTGAGAGCCAAGTGAGTGTCACGCCACATACTTCAGCGAGATCGCTTGTTTTCGAGCTACTTTAAATGCATCCAGGAAACAGTAACACTAAATTGCCAATGGGATTATTTTTTACCGTTACCATGGTACAGCAGAAGATTTCTACACTGTCTATGGAACGATGGTGCTGACTTTGGTCAACGGGATCTCAGTAAAGGGTCGCTGTACTGTGTTTATGTAACCATAGTTACACCTGGACCAGTCAAACTGTCCATCACATGACAACAGTACAATGCATAAAATACAGGTAAAGAGCTCTAATCTTGAATGAATCCATTTTGATGAGTCTACGCCTACGCCTAGTTGTAGGGCATCTGCCTTAAGGTTTGGCTACTCATGTGTTAACGAGGCATTCCAACCTGCAGAACCGCTACAGATTTTTTTGTGTTGTTTCTGACACATCACTTTTCATAATTGTTTTTATGTAAACTCTTAAGGAAACTTCCAAAAGATCAGCAGTTCCTGAAATACTCGAACCAGACAGCCTGCCATAGTAACAGTAAAAAAGATCACACCTTGTACCCATAAGGATGTTTTATGTGAGCATTAATCAAGGTTGCTATTGTCTGATTTGCTGATCAACAACATGCATGATCCTGCAAGGCGGCATGCTTTTCTGTGTGCACATACATACACACACTCAAGCTAGGTACAATTTAGTATAGCCAATCCACTTAACAGCATGTTTTTGGGAGGTTAGAGGAAACCATATCAGATGGAGAAACCTACACAGATACAGGCTAAACATGCCTGCTGTGCCGGCGTGCTGCATATCAATCAAATTGGTTTCCAAATTACTGATTAAGCCTAATGTCGGTCAGTTTATGCACATTCTATAGCTATACAGCTTATAAACCTAGTCTCAAGGCCAAAGATTCATAGACAACATCCTATTCCAGAGACAGTAGCCACATTGTTGTTGGAATAACATTGTTTTGCATTCAGCCACAAGGGCGTATGTGAGGTCAGGCACTAATGACAGGTGTGTCTGCCTTCCAGTTCATCTCAAAGTTGCTTATTGGGGTTGAGGTCAAAGCTGTTTGTAGGAAAGTTGAGTTTTTTTACACACTAATCATAACACACTGTCTTTGTAGATCATCATCATCATCATCATCCTCACAGGTGCCTAAACAGGTTTGTTTTTCTTAGTTTTAGTGTAGAAAATTGGAACAAAACTATAAGATTGGTGGGATTTTTTTGAAACAGTTTGGGGACTAACATGAGTGTCAATTTACATTTAGAGTTTAGCCAGGCAGAGTTACACAGAGTTTAGCCAGGCATTGTCAGAAAAAAAACCTTTTCAACCAGCTTCTAAATTTAATTTCTTTAAAGCTTTAGTAACTCAGTGTTTACCAGCTTTTTCTTAAATTAAACCATGCAGTGAGGCATTTTCCAAAACATATAACAATATTAACCTAAGAAAAACAGTTTAGGTCACAAAAGTCTTTTTTTTATGTAATAGCATGGCCTTCTGCAGACGGAGAATCGTGGGGTGTGTTCAGGGATCGTCAACGGACTTTGTGACTCATGTATGAGAACGAAGCAAAACTACATGTACATAATTTGACTTCCTTGAAACAGGAAAAAGGAGATAAACTGGTGCAGATTGCTGTCTGTCTTATAGGTGGTCCACTAGATATTCAGGCTGCTGTTACAGAAAAAAAAAAAACAGGAACAAATAAACAAAAAAAAAAACTTACCAGCATGACAACACACCAGTTTAGGATGCCTCTGTAATTTTTGAAACTGCTTGCAGAGCTCAGCATTGACTCTTGCAACCTGTGACAACTGTGAAACCGGAAGTGAAGCAATCAATGTAAACAAGCAGCTCAAATTGTTCTATACTTGTTACGCCACTAATAATCAATGATGTGATGTAAACTTTGTTTTACATTTACATTTGCAGCATTTAGCAGATGCCCTTATCCAGAGCTGTTATACATCTGAGCAATTGGGGGTTAGGGGCCTTGCTCAGGGGCCCAGCTGTGGTTGCTTGGTGACACTGGGAATCGAACCCGGGTCTTCAAGTTGGTATTCCAACACCTTAGCCACTGCGCTACCACTTCCCCCACTTGTTTTCTGCCCACAGGATTTTTTTTAGAGGAAAGTGGTTAGTGGTAGCTCATGGTTAAGGTGTTGGCTTACCAATCCGTAGATTGTGGGTTTGATTTCCAACTCTACCAAGCCACTGGGCCCATGAGCAAGGCCCTCAACCCCCAATTGCTCAGTTGTATTAAAGAGATAAATGTCGGTCTGAATGAGGGCATCTGCCAAATGCTGTAAATGTTAATGTAGAGGGGGACGGAGGGACAGGGGTATCAGGGAGATTGTCACTCTGTCAAATCGTATGCGTGTGTGTGTGCAGCATCACAGCAGACACATATGCATTTACAGTATATATATATATCCCCCCTCTCTCACCTCAGGTTATCATTCCGAGTGTCTTTTCTCTTCTGTTCAGGTGACAGCCGTGTGTGTCCGTCCTGTCCCTTGTGTTTGGGTTTGATCCACGTGGGACTGGCGTCGGCTGGGCTCGAGCCATTCAGGGTTTTGACCAGCTCACCCTTAGCGCTGGTAATAGTCGCGCGCCTTCTGCTGCGATTTACGGGACGGAAGTCGATCTGGTCACTCATGACCTCCACGGAGACACTACGCTATGTCTATTAGTAGAACAAATCAGGCACAGGCGAAGAATATTCCATCGCATTTGTTTTAAATAGTTCCGAATTGCTCGAGTTCATTCAAGTTATAAGTTTTTCCCACGTCACAACGGTGTACTTTTCCCTGGATGTATTTCCGCACTTTTGAAACCTTTGAGTAGTAAAGCGCGGCTTCCTGTTTCGAACCAATAAGAATGACGATTGGGCAATACCCTTAAAATAAATAAATAAAACAAAATTACTGGATACTTCAGACACTGATTTTATCTATCGTAGTGTAATTAAAATTGTTTAAAATTATTCGGTGACGTGTTATTTATGTTTTTAGAAGCTTTTTATGACGTAGTGAACTATGGGCGTGGCCACCAGTTTATTTGCCTATTTTAGATTAGATTAGATTCAACTTTATTGTCATTGTGCAAGGTACATGTACAGAGCCAATGAAATGCAGTTAGCATCTAACCAGAAGTGCATAAGTGGCTTATTTACAATAAATATCAGTGTAATAAATAGGGTATGGGGATGATAATTACAGAGGTGGGGGTAAATGATGTACAGAGTACAGGGTAAATGATGTACAGAGGTATATGGATATAGAGTATGGAGGTGTAACAATAGCTAGTTATAGATTGTACAAAGATGCATAATGATAGGTAGTGCAAAGTACTGTATAGATTGATATAGATAGATATAGTATAGATTTGTTAGTAGTACTGTATTGACTTTGCAGTGGATTAGTACAGATCTTTTAAGGCATGCATGGCACGTACCTCTCAATCTGACTTATACACACTATTTGTTATTCTTAAGCAATTGAGATATGAACCCACTGCTTGAATTTTATAAAACATTGATGATATTTTAAATGTTAGGTCATCTAAAGGACAAACTATATCATTTAAAATCTTTTCAGTATGAACAAAAAAATGTATTTGATGTTACAGTCTGTACGCCGACAATCTTGCACAATTTTTCTTACCACCAGCCGTTTGCGCTTGCTGCACACATATGCCAGCCAATAAAATAGGCAGTGAGACATTAATTCTATGCAGTTCTCATGCCCTCTGTTTGCCTTCCTGCCTGGCCTGTCAAATGGAGGAGCTGGACTCTGTGGGGTGGAGACAGATCTGTTGGTCGTAAAGAATGGGCCTGGCTTTGAGTGTGTCCTTGGATCTGTAATGAAGTCTGGAATCTAAAATCAGTCACTCCAGCACAGTGAGTGAATCTCAGAGCTTTATCCTGCAAGCGTGCCACTTTTACTCAGAATCATTACGGAGCAAAAGCTAGTCTATCTCAGTTGCAATCCCGGCAGACTGATAGACAATTCACGGGTGGCATCATGTGTCAGCGCTTTTCGCAGTTAAGCCAAGGACTCTTCTGATCCACCTGTTTCTGCTCTCTATTTTTTGTCTTCTTTTTGCAATAAAAGTGATAGCAGGCTACACCAACATAATAAATGTTCCCAATTTTATGCTTGGGAGACTACAGAGATACTGACATGACATTCTGGGTTACGGAGGAACAATGAATTAAATTGCTAAGGCTACAGGTTTTTACATAGTGTCCACTGTGTGACCGTCTGTGTCTACCAACAGGTCATGTTCCATTAAATACCCAAAAATGAAAGGCTATGGGATTCATTGATGGTGGTCTGTGTTACCTTCTGGCTCTCCCTGTAGTTATGCTGCCATTGCTAGTCTTGCTGAAGACCCCAACAACACAATATGTGCTTCATTTTTACACAACAATACTTAATAATCCATATCTTTTCTTCTCTCTCTCTCTCTCTCTCTCTCTCTCTCTCTCTCTCTCTCTCTCTCTCTCTCTCTTACTGTCTCTCTCTCCAGTTTACATTTACCATTACCATAAGCTGTAATGAACAAACATTCAATGTCACCCAAATGAGGATGGGTTCCCTTTTGAGTCTTTGGTTCCTCTTAAGGTTTCTTCCTACCTCTTCTCATGGGGTTTTTCCTTGCCACAGGCTAGATGATCAAACTTACACATTTTCACTGTTACTACATTCTGTGTGAAGCTGTTTTGAGACAAGGTCTATTGTTGAACATGCTATACAAATAAATTTATTAGGTTGAATTTAAACATTTGTGAATAGTATCTTCTAGTCACCATCTACAGTCTAGAAAATGAGTTTATAGTTTAACTATATATAATAAAATATCTAATAAGCACATTTTCAATAAACCACCAGTATAAACACACTAATCACAAGACAGAATGTGGTGAAGAATACTACTTGTAATTCATTGGTGGTTTGCTTAAGTGTTTCACCAATGTTATAGTATCACTGTTTACATCTCTACTGGACAATTATTACATCCACCTGTGGCAGTGGGAGGAATTGTCGCCTTGGAACCTTGAGATGCTTAAAATATGTTTACATATTTGTTGTCAGGCCTAAACATAAACCACTTTGGGGTGAGTATTTGAACTTCATAACTAGCAGAACCGGCAGGCTGAGAAAACATGTTTGTACAAAGTTTGTCTTATGAATAGCAATGATTATTGTGTTTATCAAAACACAACACCCTGCAGTGCACCCTGCAAATTCATTTCAGTGTTAGCACTTGTGAGACCGTGTTATGTGAAAAAATCAAAACGCCTGCTTACTGAGGGTGGGATTTTCCAGTAAACCAGCACAGTTAGAGCCGTTCAGTGCTGAAAGAGCTGAGGATGCCAGAATTCGTTGCAAATATCAGCTAGACATTTCCCCCATGATCAGCTGAAGGTACTAATACTTTTTGCCATAATCAGCTTAGATAGGTTTAGCATTCTTCTCAATGACAACTAAAAATACAGGGATTCTTCGTTATGATAAGGTGAAAGTTCTAGAACTCAATGACAATGAGCTGAGGAAACCTAATATTTGCTGTCATAATCGAATAAAGCATTTAAAACCGTCTGCCCTAATCAGCTTCTTGAACTCTCCACTATGATCAGCCCAGGATGCTAGAATTAGCCATCATGATCAGCTGAATCTAAGTCTCTTCACCATATCCAGGCAAAGATTCTAAAACACTCTCATGGCTAGCTAAGGATTCTATAGTTCACATAATTAGCTAAAGATTCCAGAATTACCTGCAATATAGGTAGTGGTAATTGGTAAACAACCTTTGGTCATAAAAGCCTGTCTTAGTATATAAAAAGTTTTGGAATACATTTTACATGTCCAAAAAAAAGCTTCAGGTACTTACATCTCTTGTGTTGTATGCACTGTGGACTGAAATAATAATAAAAATGCATATTTTTAGCCTATAATCCCATAGGTGCTTTTATTAGGGCTTCTTTGTTTAACCCAGGAAAACATAGCCCCCGATACCCACAGGTTGGACCCCCTTTATATCCCCTTTATGATGCTACAGGCGTATAATGTTTTATTTGCTATTTTTTCTTATCAAAACATTATAATTTAATTTCTATTGATGTGTTATCTTGCTAAAGATGTACTTGACTGCTAATACCCAGCATGACTGTAATTAAGTTGATATTGATTAAACAACCACTGAGGCAACTAATAAGGGGGATTTTAGCCAAGAACAAAAAAGAGCATGTGTTTTATCAGTTTTGGCACAGGCATAAGCCCTTTGGCTTCGTTTAAAGATTTCTGCCTTTATGTTTCAATATATATGCAGTAGGTGGTAAACAATTCACTCTTTTTGATATTATGGGTATCCAGGGTTTAATATTCCCAGACAATTGTTTATACTGGTTATGTAGTATGAACAATTTCTTCCAAGATACATAATAATCCTTAGCATGTCTTGTCAGAAAAAAACATATAAAGTTATACTAAATAGTGAAGATGTAAAAACAATTATCTTAACCAAAGCAATTAAAAAAAGCATTATATATAGTTTAAACACATTTAAATGAATCAGTTTTAAATAGAATTACTTATATATACTTTAACAGTATTTGTCAAAGCCAAATATTAAGATCTTCTGGGTTGGTAGAATAATATGATTATTTATTTATTTATCCTCCTTAAGCTTTGGTCAAAATCTTGGTAAGTTGGGAGCCCATTTTAATAACATGACTACACCAGTCCATTACACTTATCATTAGTAATTAGCACGATATGTGGGTTTCTTTTTGATTAGCTTGTAACAATTAAAGTATACAATTCTTGCACAGCGCATACAAAAAGACATACATGTTTCTATTCCTGTTCTTTGTAAGACTGTAATCTATAATGCATATGTCCTAACTATAACTACATATTGTCTTACAAAGGCAGCCAGAAATGCTCTGTTCAGCGGAAAAGCCCATGCATGCTGATAGTGATGCTGCAGAAACTGTAGGGAGGCACACACACGCACACACACACTCAAATTGTAGGCGTGGGATGAAGATATGAGCATACATCACTCAGGCTTTTGTTGAACTGCATAGCTGAGCAGAGAAAAAGACAGAATTGTTTAAGTCTAACATTATTTCGACCCCATACTGATGAACAGATACACAGGAAAGTGGTAGTAGTAAGTAGTAGTGGGTGGTATAAACAATATATACAATTTTGTGTTTCTAATTCAATGTTTTATCCTATTACATTGCATTGAGATATTTTCTTATAATAGGTTTCTGTAGAGCAAATGTGAAAATGATTTGGGTTTTTTTTTTCTTCAAGGTGACAGTGTTTATTCCAAAGTAATGTTTGAGTTTCAATAGAAACGGTTTACATCACAATATATATTGTGATTGTATAGCAGATAACCTTACAGCCTTAAGGAAGACTGAGTAACCCATGTTCCTTGGGTTATTTTTATTCAGCTTGTTTCCCACCTACCCACTGCTAATAACCTGTTATCTTCTATCATCTGATTGACTGTACACACCTTTACCAGGTCATCGGCAGTGGACAGGGCAGAAAAAGCTGAAAAACAAGTGGAACAAGGTAACCCAAGGAACATGGGTTATGCAGTCCTGACCTCACAGCTCTAAGGTCCCAGGTTTGAGCTGGTGGAGTTTCTCTTATTATGAGGGTTTCTCCACAGTGTCCAAACATGCAGATTGGCTACATTCATTTGCTAGTGTGTGTGTGTGTGTGTATACATGGTGCATTGCGACGAACTGGCATTCAATATGGAATGGATTCCTATGCTTTATGTGCAGCTTTCCCAGGTTGACAGCAACCCTGAGCAGGACAAAGCTGATCCTGAAGATAAAGGAATGAATAAATGTTTAGAAAAATTAAAAATATGCATTAAATTGATATATATATCGGTTTTGTGGCCAAAAGTTTTTGATCGTCTAGTCAATCAGACCCATATGTCTTTTGCTAAACATCTTATAACTAAGTTGTTGTTATAATTACTGTCATAATATCCTTCAATCTTTTAACTAGATTTTGGAGTGTGACTATGAGACTATGGATATGTTGATTCAACCGTAGGGGCATTAGTGAGGTCAATATTCCAGTTCATCAGCAAGGTGTTTAGTCAGGTTGAGTTAAGGACTTTATGCAGGTCACTTAAGTTCCTTCACACTAATGTTGGTGCATTTACATTTGCAGCATTTGGCGGACGCCCTTATCCAGAGCGACTTACATTTATATCATTTATACAAGTGAGCAACTGGGGGCTGAGGGCCTTGCTCAGGGGCCCAGTGGTAGTGGCTTGGTGGAGCTGGGAATTGAACCCACAATCTTCGGATTGGTAATCCAACACCTTAACCATGAGCCACCACTTGCCACTTGGTAGACGATAGCTGCATCCCAGTTGACATCTTACACACTCTGGTTCTACACTGTGTACTCATTGTCTAGTGTATGATTTTGAGAAGGGCACTTTAAATAGAATTGAATGACTTTAAATGGAAGCATAGGGGATTTCTCAGTTAGTGGAAAATTACGCCAAAAGCCACTACTTTTAGCAGAAACAGATTAAGTCTTTCTTTAAATTTCGAAAAATAAATCAATGCAGGCTGAAAAGACTGAAAAATATTTTGTTTACCAAAATTTATCCAAAATTTTTACTACGTAAATGTATCTATTTTTACTAAAAAGTGTGGCTATTGCAGACATTCGTTCAACTTTGTTTAAGAATGAAATAAATGGTGTATGTAAATGATACTTCGTTTCATTGAAACTGTCAGTTTAAACATATTACTCATACTGTTTATCGTGGCATAGCATAATGTATAAGTAGGCAAGTTGGGAAAACACATTATGCTTTCATGGACCTTGCAGTGTCTTATAATTTTTTATACACTTTTTTAATTCCAGTGTAATAAAAATTCTAGCAATACAGCACAGAGACATCCTATATTCTTGGAATTTTGTGTGGGGAATTCCCACAGATGTAATAAGGTTGATGGTTAATGCCCACATATTTATATATTGTAAATATTATGATATATCTTAGCTACACTGTATTGTTACAGATCAATGCTTTTCAAAATTTCAGTTCCAATTATTATAAAAAAGTCATAAATGATACACAGATAGAAAGAAAAAATATCCACATTGTTCTCTGTTTTCTTACTCCAGTGTTTGCCCTGTCCATGCCATAATGCCCTTTTAGTGTTCAGTGCTTTGCAGCAGGTGGCGGTGTTGAGAGGCACCACACAGCATGGTCTCCCTGTACTGCATGCTAAAGCCCATGTGATGTAACAATGCATTCTCCTTTCTGTTTCCATCCCACTTTTGTTATACCTTTATATCCTGATTATAATCCAGACGTCTTTTTATAAGATAAATATTTATAAGATCAACTGCAATGACAGAGAAAACAAATAGTCAGAAAGCTAAAGAAAGAAGGAGATAAAGCACTGGTATGAGTAATCAATATGTTGACTCCTTAGTGACTGTAGTTGCAATACTGTACACCTCCCTTCAGACCACCTGGTGAACCCCACCCCCAAACATCACCACCATCACAACAGACATATGTGCACACACATACTGTATCTTGAAAATGACTAGGCTATTGTACCACCTCTGTTTGTGGAGGCTGAGACAGGGGACTATAGAACCTCCTGTGATAAATAGGACATGTCCCCTGGATATTGCATGTATGTATAATTATGAATAAATTATGCACAAAAAGAGAGAGAGAGAGAAAAATAGAAAAGGAGAAAGGAAGACAGAGAAAGAAACTTACGCATATTGTATCTGGCCCTTTATGGGGGATTAGTGTGTGTGTGTGTGTGTGTGTGTGTGTATAATGGGAGGGGGATGTAAAATGAGCATAACCAGGCCCTCTGCACCCTCCTGCTACTTTCTTTGTTCAGTTACACTAGTGTATATTGTACACATTAATTTCTGGTCGCATTTCTTGTTAGCTGAGAAAATGCGTTTAGGTGCAACCCTGACCAAACAAACAAGCAAATAAAGTTTCTTTGCTGCAGGAAAATAGCTGCTTAAACTGTTGCTCTAATAATTTTTAGAGGAAGAAAGACTTTTCTTAAAGATTAACACGGAAGAACTACAGAAATATGATTACCACCCTATTGTGAACTGACACTATCCAGCGTCTGGAGAAAAGCTTTTACTGCTGCTGCTTTTAGTGCTCTTTTTAATATACTTTGATAGAATAGTTCAGTCAATTCCGCAGTATATTTAATAGCTTTTATATGTTATGTACAAATTCTAAAATTGTACACTTTTATTTTACATTTCACATGGTTACTTCTCACATGGTTATTAGAATAGAATAGAATATATTAGAATAGAATAGAATAGAATAGAGTTGAAAGGGATAGAATAAAATAGAATAGAATAGAATAGAATAGAATAGAATAGAATAGATGGAAAGGAATAAAATAGAGTAAAAAGGAACAGAATAGAATAGAATAGAATAGAATAGAATAGAATAGAATAGAAAAGAATAGAATAGAATAGAATAGAATAGAATAGAATAGAATAGAACAGAACAATATAGAATATAATAGAGGTAAAAGGAAAAGAATAGAATAGAATAGAATAGAATAGAATAGAATAGAATAGAATAGAATAGAATAGAATAGATGGAAAGGAATAAAATAGAGAAAAAAAAGGAACAGAATAGAATAGAATAGAATAGAATAGAATAGAATAGAATAGAATAGAATAGATGGAAAGGAATAAAATAGAGTAAAAAGGAATAGAATAGAATAGAATAGAATCAAATAGAGTTGAAAGGAATAGAATAGTGTAGAAAGAAATAGAATAGAATAGAATAGAATAGAATAGAATAGAATAGAATAGAATAGAATAGAATAAAATCTGCTTTGTCATTTAAGTTATTAATCATGTTTTTATGTTAAATGGCAAGCATATTGCAGAGAAGTACCATGCCATGGACTCAAGGGCAAGCAAACTATCATCAGGTGGCCATTCACACGATCATCATAAAGACATAAACATCCATTAATAACACTCAGGTTCAATTTCTCGGATTCACTTTCTTATTTTATTTTCAGCGCGTAAACCGAGTGACAGGCAATTTACTATAGGCCAAAGATTCCAGCTAATTAGTGTACAATTCAGATTTTTTGCTATGCATGTACGCCTAGTTGTGCTGTCCTTTTTATTAGTGTTGTTCCCTATTTCAGTACTAGTAGTCATCGTCTGGTGCATTTCTCTCTGTTTCCACCTTAAAACTTTAAACAGATGTGTGTGGACAGAAACAATTAAACAGGAACAGGAAAAAGGAAAATGTTCATAAATGGACCCGAACCCTCTTCTTAGACCCTAATTAGTGGACACTTTTTTAATTCTTAGTCTCATCTTGACAATTTGGTTAAGAAAATTCAACTCTCTTTTACAAATGACTAGCAATACATTCATGTTCATTAAGCCTTTTAGTGTTTATCAGTGGGTTACAAGGTTTAGTATCCAAAATCTGTACTCAAATAAAAGTACAGGTACTTACTTATTTACTCAAGTAAGAGTAGAAGTAACAATCTAAATAGTTACTCAAGTAAAATTGAACAAGTATCCAATGAAAAGCTACTCAAGTAATTAGTTACTAGTTACTTCTGATCTGATTGCCAAGTTTTTTTCAATAACATATACTTAAGTAAGTTGTTGTTCTCTGGTGAAATGGGTGCGATTCCTGTCTCGGGTCCTCTCTGGTCCTACCCCTCCCTCTATCTACCCCGTTTTATCCTCCTGCCCTATCAATAAAGGCTAAAAATGCCCCAAAAATATCTTAAATAAAAAAAAGTCACAGGCACAAAACTAAATATCACATTATAAGCTTATTGTCCCTAGAGCTTTGTTTGATGCTCACATTAAAAAAAAAAGCTGATAGTCATTCTTTACTGGAGTCCTACAGATGATGTGTCAGGGCTTTAAGTGGGATCGTCACACACTGTAACAGATTGTATAAAAGAGCAGACAGTGCAATATGAAATAATCATAATTAATTTTTGGATTCGGATGATCTCATTTGCCCTGTCTATATAATGAGATAATGAGATATTTGATATACTGGTTAATTACAACACTAAATTTGACCAAGCGTGATAATGAATAATATAGAGGCATTATTATATGCAATTCAGGGACAGTTATTTTGTTATATTTTAATAGAACATTGACTTATTCACCTGTGGTGGACTCCGATGAATAGGTAGATATAATAGAAACACTGTAGGGACAACACATTTGATGAAAATGAATTAATTAATTGTTCATGACTTTAATTGACCATGATTCACAGCTTACATCTAGTTACCAGAAAGTCACTATACAGCCTCTCTATGCTCGAACAGACTCCACTGGCATCCTTTTTAATTAAAACCACTAACAAAAAATATCCAATTATAGATTCTAAAGAAATTTGAAGTTACGCTTGGATACGCAGTGTGGGATTCTTTTTTTACCGTCCTCTTTAATACCCACACTTTTACCTTAACTCCGCTGCATGTTCATACACAACCTATCAATCTCTAATTTTTTTACAAATAAGCAATCTATAATAAAAATTTCAATACAATATTAAAGGCGATTACATTGTGTGAGGTTTTTAGCAGGCTATGGAACATCTATTACAAGGTCTCTGTACAAAGCCATAAATCGAAACACTGTCTTGTGGTTAAAAACCCATGACATCCAACCCTTATGTAAGAGGAGAGCTCAGACCTTCTCCAGCAGAAGGACATGGCCTATTTAATACATTATGCAGATGACAGACAGAAGAAAGTGCATCAGCACTGTCACTTTTTAGTATCAGCCTTTAATCAGCTTTGTATATAGGCTCTTTTTTCTTCTTTTGCAGCTTTGCAAATACTGTCCTCATGGTATATACATCCACAATTGCACATACACACACACACACGCATAATATTGCTGCTGAGTCAGGTGGAGTCATTTCTTACCGAGTGCTCCATCTGAGAAGACAGCAGGCAGACAGCAAACTTAAGATATAGGAAATACCGTAAGAGTAAAAAGACTTTCGGTACAGTAAACAAGCAGTCTTCTAATTAGGATGAACCCGATGCTCAAAAGAAAATGCCTCACTATAAAACACCAATTACTGGCCGTCTAATCAACGGTTACATTTTGAAAAATAAAGGCCACTTGATGCGTTTTGCAAACATGCCGACTAACCCAACGTACAGTATTTTCAAATTCAGAATGTTTTATTTTCTGAAATCAATGCCATTTTAAGCTGTAATTATTTTCGCAAGATAATCACTTAACATAATTCCTAAGCCAAATGCTATGCACTTCTCTGCACATGAATTAAAACATAATCGCTTTACACTAATGGAACATCTACGAAGTGACAGCTAAACTATGCAACAGTCTTTCCGGCTGATTGTTGCCTACTGGGAAAGGCTGAAAGTGTGTCTACTGCTTGAGCTGTTTGTCTGCTGACAGTGAGCCCCCAGCAGTGACAGTGGGCCTGTTGGCATGAAGAGCATGATCAAGCAGAGAGAAGTGCCAGCATCCGACTCTCTCTGTCTCTCTGCAAGTCTGACAGAAACAGAGAGAGAGAGAGAGAGAGAGAGAGAGAGAGAAAGAACTTACACACAAACAGACAGAATGTAGGAAATACGTGTTCAAGAAGAGGCAAAAAGTGAGACATAAATGCAAGAAGAAAAAACTTGTCTGTGTACAGACTAAGCTTGTGATAAAATAACAACAACTGTGCAGCGGAAATGAGACGCTGCCGTTCCGAATTGTCCTCGGAGAGCCCTTCCTTTATAGTCGGGACATAATAAAATAAATATGAAAGGTTCCTGTTAATTTCCTTATTCAGTGTCGGCTGCAGGTTCTCCGGCATTCTCAAGTAACTTGATTTTCAGTGAGATTTTGTTCGGTTGAATACAAACTACATAAAAAAAAAAAAAAAAAAAAAAAAAAAAAAAAAAGAAAACATGAAATGCAACCTGGATGTTGATTGCCTCTGGCGTTGCCAGTCTGTCTGTCTAGTTTCTAACAGTATCCTGTTTCATTCAGTGAATCAAAATCTCGTTGACATGATCGTTTCTTCTTTATTTTTCACCTACATAAAATTTCAGATATTCTGCATGCCTAGAATCTCATTAATCCTCTCTTTTCATCTTAACCAGCTCTAAACACTGGTTTTAGACAAACAAATGCTGATTCATGTAACCTGAGAAAGCACAATGGTGTGGACCTATTGATTGATTCTTCCATCAGGGAGGAACAGCATTACACACTGCCAGCTCAGACCGGTCCTACTTATAGACATAACGGTTTTCTCCAGATGAAAAAAAAAAAAAAAAAGGAAACAAAACATATAAACAAAGACTTTGAGTCTTCTGAGCAGAGATTTATGCGCTTTAATCTGAAATGACTGTCAGACATATGAAATTAAACTAACAAACCTGGTTCTCCGCCAGGGAAATTCAACACATTATTAAAAAACCTGTCTCGCAGGCTCTAAGCTCTTTACAGGAATTACAAATAGTGATTATTGGTATAGAACTGCGGCAGGTGCTTTTTCGTATCATGGCAAAATGTAGGAAGCGAAATGAAGAATGAAAAAAAAAAAAAATTAAGGTCAATGAAGAGAGCTTGGAGAAGAGAGATAACAGTTCAGCTAATGTGTGCATAATGTACACGAAAGTACAAAAAAAGGAACTTTCCAGAAAGTGTTCTATTGCTGGTGCATAAGGAAAGAAGAGGTAAAGTTGAAGATGAACTCGATAGGACTCTTGCAATTAATAACTGCCGCTGAAGCGAGTGAAAGTCTCACCGTCATTAGTGTGTGTTACTGCTGAAGGGGATTTATATTTCTTATGGCATGCATGCAGGGAAGTGTTTCTCTCTAAGAATCTGCTGGACTTAAAGCTGTCAGTGAACATATGCCATCGGGTTCTGTGCGTCGCACTAATATGGAGCTGATTTCTCTTCAGATGGCACGATTACAAACACTGCAGAATTGAAACGGGTTCATTGTTTTATGTGTATGGCTAGCAGTGGACTGTGTGAAATACGGACAGTATTAACAGAAGGAAGGATACTGGATGAAGTACAGCCAGCTGGCACCTTAAAACCTGGTTTTAAGAATGGCTGTCTTTTTGAGGTCTTTATCTTTTAATCAGCTTCTTAAACCTGGGTTTTGTGCCATCCTGTGTTTACTCAAGCAGGTACTGAAGAGATTCTGTCTGCTTTTCTGGACTAAACTGTGCTTAGCTTTATGCCTGGAGTGACTGAGTGGAATCGTTTCTCATCCATGGCCTTGCTACACACACACACACACACACACACACACACACACACACACACACACACAAATAGAGACGCAACACACTTTTTTTATCAAGGTTATACTGATATAGAAAATATCACAAAGAGTAGCTTATTATCCACAAGGAAAGTAATAAATATACTGTAACATGAAAAGTCCTGGTATTTGTACACATTGGAAAAGTACACTAAAGTGTTTTAGTCCTTTTTTAGAAAAACAACTGTTTAATTATTATTTTTTAATTTAAGCACAAGAATAAAGAAAAATAATAAAGAATAATTTATTCATATGATCATTTTTATTCATTTATTCATACGGTTTGTTATTTTATTTCCAGCTTATTTTTTTATATTTAATAGTTTATCTATTAGATTATTTTTTCATTCTTATATTTTACTTTAAGAGATATTTCTCATTGAAATGTTTCTTTATCTTTGCATTAAAGTTTTTATTCATTGACAAAAATTGGTCCAAATTTAAAAATGATTGAGATGCTGTTGCAGAAATTTAACCAGCGCCTTCTGGCCAATCAGAATGTAATGTCACAGAAATTATATAAGGGTTTTCAGAGTAGAGGTAACTTTTACTCCCAAACAGAGAAGTCACTAAAGAGTAAAAGAAAAAATGACATCAATGTCAAGGCTTTTGTCGGTGCTGCTACTTTGGAGGGCTATACAGTCAAAGCAGTTGCATCTGGAGCTCACCTCGGTGTCAAAGTGAGCAAAGCCAGACATATGGGCCAAAACCCTGCAGCTCAGCAAAGGACATCATCTAACAATCACACACTCAGATCTGTCAGCTCCAACTCAGCAAAAGTGAGACAGAGGGACACGGGAGAGAGAGAGCGGAGAGGAAATAGACTGTGGAGATTGGGAGAGATTGAGAGATTAATTAGAGATGAGAAAAATGAACAGGTGCGGAAAAGATTAAAAGATTCTATCTGTGATTTTGAACTTATCTGAAAATGATAAAAGGATGATTTTGTTAAATTAATAGAAATGATATAAAATGCAAATATAACAGCCAGGGTGTCAATTTTTATGTGATGTGTTTAGTAAATATATTTAATCGTAACCTAGGCATGGCAACAGAAAATTCGGAAAACCGTTAGCAATAAACAATGAACCAAATCAGGTGCTGGAAAATATCCACTAGACTGCATTATTTTATTGTACCAGGCATCTGGTTTATTAGCAGTTGGCAATCTGCATGTGGCCATGGCATCTATGACCAAACGGCATAATCTCAGTGTTATGCAAACATGTGTTGCCATCTGGCCCACTGTACACTGGCTTTTTCCGGCTGCCAGGGAAGGATACATAGTTTACCGCTGAGGGCTGCACAGCAATTTTTCTACAGGCAGATACCTGTTTAATTAAATAATGTAGTACCCAGAATGAAAAAACCAACACAGGAACAAGTCTATCAGTTCATTACCTCCAGAACACTTTTTATAATCTAGTTTAAATGATTGCTGGTGTGTTATGGAGCAGGGAATATATTTGCCTGCTAATAATGCAACTCGCATATTTGAGCACAGGGTCACATTTAATACTGATTTTAAATGATTAGCCTTAACGTCCTTCCATAAGGGCTACAACTGTGATACGTAGAAAACAGAGAATCCAACAAGCTGCGGTTGTGTTATATATTATAGACCTACATACACAACATCAATTTTCCGCTTTTGTTCATATATGCGTAATACGCAATCCTTATAACTAGCTCACAATGAGGTCATTGCTGAATAATCATCTCATATTTTCTGCAATGTCCCTGGGCTGCATTATTTGTGAAAGAAATGTGACTTTACAGCATGCACAGACTGTTAAATGAAAGTTCCGGAGCCCTTTTCTAGATTCGTCTTCATTAAAAGCACATTTGAGGTCTCGCTCCCATAAGGCTGTGCTGGACGCATATCTTTCCTTATCAGGCCTGACAGCTTAATCCATGAAAAACAAAACCACTTATTCTCGCCCTGCCATCCGGAATCAGCAGAGCAGACTAAAGATGAGGAGCACGCTCATAAAAATTTTGCAATAATATTTAGCCCTTAAACAGATGAATCAGTGCTGAAAAGCAGGCATTTTCCGCTTTACTGTTGAATGCGACACCCGGACAATTCTTCAGAAAGTCGCAATCCACATCCTGCACATCTGAAAGGATAAACTCGTACAACATCTTGTCAGCTGGCTTTTCTTAATATGAGAATAGAATGTTAAATAATAAATGCCATTTTTGGTTGCTGGGCAAATATGTCGAAAGTATTTAGTACTTAAAATAGTTAGGGTAAAAAAATTTCAAAAAATGTTAGAAAAAGATATTTTTGCAATGATAAAATATGATAATACATAACTTTGTAACATTTGTTTGCACCATACACACACTAGTAATTGCGGTGTGGTGTAGTGTGGTGTGGTGTAGGAGTGTGGCATGCTGAAGATGTGTGGCTGAGGATGTCTCCACACCAATACAATTCAACACATACACTACACGAACCTATAATGGGACTAATGCTTTATATAGAAAACAGCTATGAGCTTAGCGCACAACCTACACAATATTCTCACCGCTTCACTGTTTTCAACTAACACCGCTGCGTTATCAAATTTACAGCTTTAAAATTGCTTTGTGTGTATTCGCCATATTAATTTTTTAATTTCTCCTCCCACTTTGTGTTGTATCAGCATGATTTCGGTTGATTATAAAGGCACTCAGTGTGTGAGAGGTAAAATGCAAAGATTAGTGCACATAAGGAAAAAATGATTAGCAATTGATTTTATAAGAATTCGGATAATAGAAAATGAACACTTTTGTAACACATTTTTTATATGCATAAAGAATTTCTGTTTGAACAAAGTGAGTTTGGTGAGAAATGTACTTTTTAACCAGTCAGTTTCTCGCTGAGTTGTTCTGAAATTATATTAATTCCTGTAGAAATATCTGATAAAATTCTGGTGCTGTGATCCACGAATACCATCTCGACGGCGTTAAAGATCAAGAGAAAGATCATATCGTCACTGCTTGTCATTTTTTTCCTCAAAGTTTTTGAAACCTTGTCTACAATTGGGACACAGTGAACTGATTGTTGTGCTGCATCAGGTCAAAATTCTGTCTTGTTTTCTGTGGCTGAAAATGCACATAAAACTAACTACCTGTGGTCTTTTTCATTTTATGGCCTCTAAATTCAGGGCTTTTTAAAGTTGATCTGATTAAGTTTGATTTGGCATCAGTGCAACTTGTCCTGTGTTTAACTGTGACTCTTTACCTCGAATTATAGCTATGTTATAACAAGAACAAAAATTCGTTCTGTTCATCTGGATTCACATGTATTCATTTTTAAATGATAGGAAAATTAGGATAAAATGAAAGGACTGTTAAAGTGAATCTACTACATAGCATATTTTTGGACATCTTGGCCTTTTTAAGAAGCGGTTGCCTTATTCTAAAATAGTGTCTCTAAAAGGTCAGCCTCAATGCTGTGGCTGGGAGTTAATAGCTTTCGGTATATAAATCTATATGCACTACATAGCCAAAAGTTTGTGAACAACCTTTTTCTTCTAATCATAACCCATTGCTGTTCTCGTCCCGTTTTGCTGTTTTAATAACCTTTAGTTTTCTGAAAGACCTTCCACTAGATTGTGGAGTGTGGCTGTATGAATTTGCTTATTCATCCATAATAATAGAAGTTAATTTAAGCACTAATGTTAGGTGAGGAGATCTGGGGTGCAGTCAGTGTTCTAATTTATCCCAAAGGTTTTAAGTGGAGGTGAAGACAGGGCTCTGTGAAGAACATCTGAGTTCATGCACTCCAACCAGAACACTTTATAAAGCGTGGGAGCATTGGTAATGCTTATTAAATGCTACACAAACACTTTTTAGGAAAGAGGTAAACATGATTTTGCAAAGTAGAATGTGATCCCGGATTCCGTCCTTTGTTAATCTTGGATCAACAATTCGGTCAACCAATTATAAACATTTGATGTCATCAGTGTGTGTTGACCAAATCCGCCGCAATTTTTGAATCTTTTTTTCTTTGTAAATCAAAATGTAATATTATAATCGCATTTATTATATTAAGAAATAAATACTGAATGACATTCTCTAATACATTACATGTTGTACTGAACAAGTGTGCATACAATGTGTATGTGCAGATTAGCTAATAAGCGAACATTTCCCTCGCATTTGTGACCAAAAATAGATGTGTGTGTTTGCAGTAAAAAGTATTTAGGTGTGCATGCATGAAGAAAATCTTAACTTGTATTTTTTTTTTTAAATATATGGTTATAAAAAATATGTTCCTGGACTTAAATATGAAATGATTTTAATATAGTTTGTTTATTTTCATTGTCAGGAAATTGTTGCAGAATCAATAAAATAATTTTTAGCATTTATTCAGTTTGTTGAGGCGGGTTTGGGCAGCACACATACGGGGGAAGTGGTAGCACAGTGGTTAAGTTGTTGGACTATTAACTTGCGGTCCTGGGTTTGACTCCCAGCTCCACCATGCCACCACTGCTGGGCACCTGAGCAAGGCCCTTAACCCCTAATTACTCAGTTATATAACAAGGAATATTGTATGTCACTCTGGATAAGAGCGTCTGGTAAATGCACACATCAGTTGATTGAAATGTTGATCTTATAAATGTTTTTTTAATTTAATTTTATTTGTTTTGCGCTTTTAACAACAGACATTGTCTTAAGACAGATTTACACAGAATGCAGTAACAGTGAAAAGTATAAGTTTGTTCCAGATGAGAAAGCCGGAGGTGACTGTGGCAAGGAAACCTTAAAAAGAACCAGACTCAAGAGGAAACCCATGCTCTTCTGGGTGACGCCGCATGTTATTGTTAATTACAGCATATTGTAATGATTAAATGTAGCAGTAATATGGAGCAGAGTGAGTCCCAGTCCATCCTCAAAGCTCGAAATCAAGGAAAGGGGCAGGAACCTGGTCACTGGTGCTTCAGAATCCTCACAGGGCTGAAGGTCTACCAGTGCTGGCACAATCTCTGGATGCCTCAGGACAGTTATAAAAATAGAAACAGGTGGAGAGAAATTAGCGTAGCTAACAAAGGATGTTAATCCAGGATCACATCCTATTTGGCAAAACCTTGTACATCTAGGAAAGACATGGTTATGGGTGTGCTGTTGAAGGGTTCACAAGCTTTTGGTCATAAAGTGTAGATGTTATGTTTATATTTCACAGGTTATTACTGTGTGTGCATTTTTTCTCACTTTGACCCACATCACTGACACAGTTAAAGACAGACATCATTGGTATAACACACAGAAACACACCCAGGATACAGAAATCTCATTAAATTTCAATCAGGATTTCAGAGACTTTTTCACGTTTGTAGTTTTATGACTGCCTAATTTTTTTTTACAGAATAATTATATTCTGTTCCATAAATAAGTGAGTTCTCCAGAAACCCCCCCCCCAGAAAAATCAGCAAGACTTTAAATATTTAGTAGAATGAACCACTCAATAAGGCTGTCTCACATTGCATTAACAATAGCAAATTAAAATGATTTTTTTGCAATAAAAGAAATGATAGTTTACTCTTGATAATGTACAGACTCACAATCAGATTTAAATAGAATTGATGGAAATGAAGCAGCACTAAAAGTGCACAAAATGTATACATCACTGGATAAAGCCTGTGTTTATAACCTCCTATAAGTTACAATATTATAGTATACAATATTTACTGTACATTTATTTGACATTGTTGCCTTTTTAACCCCTATTATTTTTTACAGTGTAAATATTTTTTCTAAATCTATAGAGAGACAGAGAGAGAAAGAGAGAGAGACAGAGAGAAAAAGAGCAAGAGAGAGAAAAAGTGAGAGAGAGAGAGAGAGAGAGAGAGAGAGAGAGAGAGAGAGAGAGAGAGAGAGAGAGAGAGAGAGAGAGAGAGCAGGATAACACTTTGTTCAAGTGCAAACGCATGGCTTATCCCCAGCATGGCAATTATGGACGTCAGCAGTCCACATGAGTGTGAAATTAAATCATGTGATATTGGTCAGGGTTTTCAAATAGAGATTTGGACCAATGTCACAGTAGCTCACGAAGTGTAGTGTGTAGGCAGCCTTGAGTGTTTAGCCCTTGTGCCTAGCTATAGTGGGAAAATGTCACAAACAAGACCAAGATCAGATCAGTGGTCTAACAAGTGCTCTTGGGTGGTTTAGAAGATAGCAGAACCCTTAAAAAAGACATTAAACATCAGACATCAGGTTTTATTATTATTGAGTAACAAGCATTCTGAGAAGAGACCCGTATGTATGTATGTATGTATGTATGTATGCATTTATTATAAAGACATTTGTATTGAATAAGTAGAGAATTAAAGAAAAATGAGACACCTGTCTCTTGGGTACAAGTAGTCAAACAGAATTCTGTACAATTAATATTTAATAAAAGCATCTCTATAGTTTTAAAAGTATTATTCACAAGCTTGTTGTCTTCACTGGAGCTCACGCACAATGGATTAGCAAAAGATACTGCATTTTCTCTCTCTCTCTCTCTCTCTCGCTCTCCTACTGTGTGTCAAAATCCAGCTGTGGTACTGAGCAGTAGTTTGTTGATGTAATCTTTAATAGCAGGTGCATTAATGTGTTACAACAGCTGATGATTAGGAGCAATGTGGTCACCTGGGGCCATTTGTGAAACTTATAAAATTAGAAAAAATGGTGGTGGTGGGCGGGGTTAAGAAACATAGGTGCCCAGGCTATACAGGGAGAGTTTTAGAAAAAGAATTTCAGACAAACAAAAACAAACTGGGGACTTCCTGTCCTTTGTAGTCCCTAACTAAAATGTCAGTAAGCGCTGAGCCGAGCCAGGGTACATATCCGGCCAGCTACGCAACGGGCGAAACGTTGTTTCCTGTGCCAGGCTTGGGATAATATACAGAAAATAAGCACCATCTGAATTACTGCCACTTCCATCGAGCTTTCAAAAAAAATCATTTAAATATCAGAAGGGCCACAGGAAGAAACTGCTTTAGATTAAATATTAAATCAATTACAATAACCAAAATGTCTTGATTTAGCAATTTAATGAAAAGATTAAGCAATAATCCATGTACATAAAAGTCTGGTTATTAAGTGTATATATTAAAAACACAGCCTTTTTTTCCTCACATCTATACTGAGCCCTATTGTCTGTACATTTGAACAGTTATAAATATTTTTTCTAGCCTGTTAGTCATCCTGAAATTGTCTAACACAAATAAAAAAACCTATTTATTGACTTATATTATATTATTATTTGTCTAAGCACTGCCTAACACAGATGAATGTGCACACAGTATATGTAAATGCTTTTTCAAGTAGCTGTAATTGAGAAATAAGTGGTTTACTTACCTTTTAGCCCTACTGTAACAGGAGACTATGTTTCTGTCTGCATGCTAACATATTAATTTATATGCTTAAAAGTAATGGCACCATTGGCGGTCTTAAAATTTGATGTAGCAATTAATACAGTTTATGATGCGACAGCAGAATGTATCTCATCTAGCAGTGGAAATTTCATTTTATATGATACTGTGAATGCAAATTATGAGAGAGAGAGCGAGAGAGAGAGAGAGAGAGAGAGAGAGATGTTGCTTGGTCTCTATTGAAACCTAGGCCATGCAAAAAAAAGACACCAGTTATTATCAGTCAGCAAAAGCTATAGTCAGTTAAAACCCATCATCAAACAAAATAGTTAACACTTGTCTTTAACTGCTGACCAATTACCTCTCCCCTGCTTCATTACTCGCTCATTATCACCAGCGTACGAGAACATGTGGCTAATTTCCCTTCATCTCGTTGTAAGAAGTTGTCTAAAAGGCTGATGTTGCATTTGTTTGTGCTGTTCTAAAGAATGACACTTTAGAAACTTCTAAACACGGTGGCTCTTTTCCAGCATCAAGACACCAAGTATTTAGAATTTTCGAACAGATCTTGCAACACTTCTGTTTTCCTCTCATCCGTATCTAGGCTAAACTTATCTCCACAATTATGTAAAAAAAATGCTGAGGCAACTTTTTCTCTCATAAAAGACAAAGAGACAGAGAGATAGAGCACACACACACACACACACACACTGGCTCATTTTGTTATTAAGGTCAGTTTTTTAGAAAAAAAGGAAGAGTCGCCGTTTTGGGCTGTGAAAGTAATTAGGAGCGAACCCGGTCTCTCTCACTATGTTTTACAGAAAGTGCCAGGGCAGGGAAGAACCTGACAGAGAGCTGAGCATGGAGGCTGAACTCCTCTGAGTTTAATAAAGCAGTGTACAACACACAAAATAGCTCAGTTGAACAAAAAAAGGTCTGCTGAATAGGCTTGTGGGGGAAGTAAGATCGAGTGAGAGAGGATGCTGATGATGGAGGGGGAGGGGGCAATAAGAGGGGGCAAAAGAAGTGGGGACAGAAAGGTAGATAGACTACAGGAGTAGTTCACAAGCCCAGGTAAATGGATGAAAGCAGAGTTTAGTTGGCTAAGCTCCAGTTTATAGGCTTTGCACTAAACTTTCTAAAAGGTTTTATGTCAGGTAATCACTGTCTTCTACCTCCCTCATTCTCCCCTGGGCATACTTTACACTGAAGTTCTGCTGCAGCTGTACTGATGCAAGATGCAAACTGAAACTCCAGGATGGATTACCTACGCTATAGGGAAAAATGTGCACAGTGGAGCCTTACATGACAAGCAATTCATGATGCAGACTGTGCAGTTGCCTGATAAATTGGAAAATGCTCTTTAATTAGACAATGCCATTCAAACTTCAAAACCTACACTACAGAGCCAATAGTTTGAGGAAACCCACAACTGTGTCTTCCTCAAACTCCTGTCACAAAGTTGGAAGCACACAATTGCTTAGAAAAGCTGTGTATGTTGTAGCATTTAAATATCGCTTTACTGGAACTAAGAAGCATGATAATGCCCCTGTGCACAAAGCCCCTGAGTTCCATAATCACATGGTGTTTTTATGATGCTCAAAAAGTAAATTCGAGTTCACAGAATACTGATTTCAACCATGCTGAACACCTTTGGGATAAACCGTCTGTCTCTTCTCTGTTAATGCCTGGGCTCACTAATACTATTGTAAGTGAATTGTGAAATTCCCAGTGGAATCTACTAAAGAACATTTTCATAAATCTGCAAAAGGGAAGTGATGGCTCAGTGATCACAGTGTTGGATTGCTGATCGGTAGATCATGAGTTTAGCTCCCAGTCTGCCACGGCTGGACACTTGAGCAAAACCCTTAACCCTTAACTGCTCAGTTGGATAAAACATGAGAAAAGTCGCTGGATAAGGGCTACTGGCAAAAGCAGTAAATGTAAATGATATAAAGTGTTTACAGTTTACAGATACATCTTAATATGTTCAATTAATCATTAAAATGAGAAAATGAGTTTCTAATGACCTGATGAACTGGCATGGTTGATGCTGTCAGGCGGCTGGCTTAAATATCTTAGAATTCAGAAAGTCGTATAGTTCTGCAGGTAGAAAACTCTTTTTTGACGAGAACAATGTCCAAAATTTGTGAACTATGGTAATTCTCAAAACCCATTCTCTATATATCTGCTAAACATGTTTAACCTTGAGGCAGATACAGCTAAAGCAACAGAATCTTTATCATAACCCATTTTAAGCACTGCACTTCATGTCTGTTTTCTTTTTCTTTTTTATCTTTTATTAGGTATTAAATATCAGTGACATAAGTGACTGCAGCAAGTACCATTACATACAGGGCACTGATAACACAGTGGTAAAAGTGTTGGACTGGGTTTAATTTCCACTAATTTGTCTTTGCTGGGCCCAAGAGTTAGGCCCTTAATTCTTAAATGCTCAGCAGGAACTTACATGTGATGTAAGTGAGCCTGGACAATGGTATCTGCAGTGTAACTTTATAGTTCTCTTATTTGCAGACTTATAACATAAACTCAACACCAACATGCCAATCTAACATAAAGAACTCGTTAATTTTTAGTAAACTGGTAAGTATAAAGAAAAATGCAGAATCTGTTCTTCCAGGCTTGTCGTCCAGCGTGCTGATGTTATGGAGCTGAGCATTCAGATAGCGAGTCTGTGAATTATCCGTCTGAATACACAGCAGATTGAGTCCAGCTAAATGTCACTGTTCTGCTCTTGTTTGTTCTTTGCTTTTCCTGTGTTCCAGGGCTTGTGGTTGTAAACTCTGGGGCAACAGAGTTGGCCTCAATTCTCATGCTGTCCTCCCCCGCTCTGTCTCTCTCTTTTTCCTCTCTTATGCTATAGGTCTTCAATTCCCTTTTTCTCTCTCTCTCCCCCTGACTCACTCATTTTCTCTCACCCCCAGAGGAGAGAAGTCTCACTTTACCTCTATGGGGACTGTTGGCAGCAAGTGCGGAGCCCCTAAGATGCCAAGCTGGCAATGCCTGCTGTCAGATCCATCCATGCTGGCTGACCTCGGCCTCACTGCCCCGCACACCTCTGCCAGGCAGCCGGGAGCTGTTGACTCACTTCTCTGCTTTTCCTCCTGCACATTGGCACCAGTACCACTCCAATGCAGCCTCACCTTGGTATTGTTGCCATGTTGTGGGCACATCACACTGGCAGAGGGCTGAGATATATTCAGAGCAGTGCAGTTGTGTTTTGTTTGCAGTGTTACTCTAAAGTCCACGCTGGGGTCACTTTCAGAATGGTGACAGGAGTATTTAAATTAGTCAACATTTCAGTCTTTACAATGTCATCCATCAGATAAACTAACAGAATGCTGTAACAAATGGCTATGGCACCACAAAGCCAATTATCACTATGAATAGTAATCAAGGGCGCACATCTCCGGCTTTGGCCTCTTACACCGGTCAGGTTTCATCTTGATTTGCGGTGATTTTCATGTGGTTTTTTTTCGTTGAAAGACAAGAAAATAACATGTTTTCTAGCGCTAGAGACTTTCAGAGAACAATTGGTAAGATCATAACGACTGTCGTCCATGTCTTTGGGAAATGCGAGAACTAGCGAAGCTAAACAGTGTGTAATTGCAACTTGCACTAATTACATTCTCATACAAGAGACAGCGGGAAACATCCCAATAACTAGCTTTGTGGCTGGAACGTAAAAACAAATACACGGAGGAAAAAAAATACTAGACAGAAATCAAAAGCACACTCTGCACTGCAGTTCAGACCGACTTGTTACAATTACAGCCCCACTTCTACTACAGACTGATTTATATTCAGCAGCTCCAGATATCCTGTGCTTTACCTTCACGGATTCTCTCTCCTGTTTACATATAAATTGTCCATGTGTTTAGGTTACATATAATTGGCTATAAAACAAAATACAAAAATTTTTTTTTTTAGCAAACTTTTCCAAAAGTTTTTATCATTACTGTCTAGTGAGCATGCATGAGGACAAACAGACCGATCAGCTTTGTCTGAGACAGACTCTGAGGAATTTTGAAAAAGCTTTCATTTTTTTTCCTTTCTTTTTTTTTTTTGCATTAATTTGTTTTCGCATCTCAACCCTAAATGTTTATCAAAGTAAATTTTTCTTAATCTACTGTGTTTAAACATTGACATCTTTGTAATTGTGAACATATTCAGAAAGAAAAGTTTTTTAATTGTTATTTTATATTTCAGTTTTGCAGACATAGTTTAGTTTTACAAATTTTAATTACAAGTCTCCACTTCTGGTGGTGCAGGTATCCTGAGTTTTACAGTCACAATTCACAATATCTTATTATGATATGATTTTCAGTCAGTTCAATTCCTTACAAGAACATGAACGAGAAGCCAATAAATACCATCTTGTTACATTCATGCAAATATTTGCTTCATTAGAATGAAAAGACTGATTTGTATATAACGCAGCCCATTTCCCCCAGACTCAGACTCTGCTGCAGTGCTGTTATTTGCCCAGGTAATAAAGTTATATGGAAGCTGAGATGTTAGATGGATTTTTTACTGTTATTAAATATCTAATGCAGGATTCTTTATTGAATTTTAATGAGCAGTTTGAACTAAAACTAAGACATTATTTTTTATATATATATATATATATTTATATATTGAATATATATATATGGTGGATAGCATAATGTCTCCAGGGCTTATTTATAGCCCAATAGTTGCATCGATATTTACACAAGGCTTGTGTATACAGGGCAGTTTATTTTCGGGTGTCTCGTTCAGATAATGTAAATTACCTCTGTGTATTTAATTCAAATGAAACATTATTTTAAGCACAGTTGTCTGAGCAGGATTTTGCTAAATCTTTCGAGTGGCAAACGTGATCAGTTGTCTGTAAACACCCCCCCCCACACACACACAAAAAAAAATCGGGACAGAAAATGCAGACTGAAAAAAAGAACCTGTCAAAAACTTATCACAGTGAAACATGAGAGCATTAAAGTCAATTTCAGAATAAAAGCTATAAAAGACAAATAGAAATATATATTAAAGAGAAGTTGGCAGGCACTGAAAAAAAAACAAATTAGAGTGTAGAATACTGCCAATATATTGAGGAATTAATCATCTCGTTTGTGATGATCACAAATTGACTGCAATTTGTTTTCATTTACAGCATGGCTTTATTATTTGGAAGCTTTTAAAATACAGCAGCACTCGGATCAGCACATTGTATATGATGCATTTTATTTCTTCATTTATTTACACTGTGCACTAACAAACTTAATGAAGCTACAAGATACTAAAAAGTGGTCCTGTAATTGTAATGTTTGCAGGAGATTAGCTTAATTATACTACTGTATACGGCCAATAGTTTGTGAGCACTTACCAGCACACACAAAAACTGTTTCCACAATATATTCCTTCACTGTAACTAAAAGACCCCAAAACTGACCCCAGTTTAACAATGCACCTGCACACAAAGCCTCTAAGAAGACATCGTGTGTTACAGTTGGAGAAAAGACCAGAGTGTTCCGTTAAGCGTCATGTATTCAACTCATTTGAGATAAACTGGAACACCCCAGACCTTCTGACCTAACATTAGAGCCTAAACTTGGGGAACTGGAAAGTCTCCACAGTCATACTCCACTATCTATTGGAAAGCCTTTCCAGAGGCGTGGACATAAAAGTAATTATGAGACTAAATCTGGAAAAAGATATTGAAAGCCACATGGATGCAGTGCTCAGATGTCCTAATACTTTGAGCATATGGTGTATTTTAAGCTTTGTTCTTTTAATGTGCCCTCATATTCAATTCAATTCAGGTTTATTTATATAACGCTTTTAACAATAGACATTGTTTCAAAGCAGCTTTACAGAACAGATAAGTAACAAAACCAAAGTCCACAATTAAAACAAAATGTTATCAAAAACATCCTTTTGGAGCAAGCCTGGGGCGACATAGCAAGGAAAAAAACCTTAAGAGGAACCAGCCTCAAACAGGAACCCATCCTCATCTGGGTGACCTATAGAGAAGACATGACACTTGCTGGCCATGCACTTATTTGCTATTCCTTGGCTTTCTTTTAGTATGAATTATTAGAAATTTTACCAATGAAAATGGTTAATGTGTTTACATCTCATGAACCTGAAACTTTTTACCTATTTTTTAACCATGTAAGTCTAAAATATACATCATTGTTAAAAACATCTTTAGGCATATTTAGGGTCTAATTGCTGATTTAAACAATCTGGGTATTCATTAATAAGCTTCACTATTAACAGCTCAGAATGTAGTCTTTTTGTTCGTTATGTAAGTGTAGTATAGTTATATCACTGACCTTCAAGTGTTATTAATAGGTGCATGCGCTTGTCAGGTAAAAACTTTGATGATTAGTGTTACTTCCTGAAAGCACTTTCCACCAGACTGAGACAAATCCTCTTTTGCAAATAAACAATCAGTCTTCATCCACCTGCCTCCCTCTCTCACCCTAGCTACACTTTGCCCTAGTGTAAGTAAAGTACACATCTCCTCATGTTCAAACATCGCTATTTTGCCAGAAATTAAATAAATACACTCATTTTTTTAAGAGTTTAGTGTTGACAGCGATGTGCTACGCTGGTGGTAGAACATCTGTAGTGCATTCTATAGTGTAGTGCTTAAACCACCTTGTGAAAATGGAAGCCAGCCTTCCTATTATGTGGGACACACTGCCAAACATCATAAGGAAAGGTCTCCCACACTTTCCTGAGACACACAAGCAGGACAGAATGACTATAAGCTACTTTTGTCTCTGTTGTCACAGATAAATTTCCACACTCTGTGCCTGACGAACTATACCTTATTAACACTTACTGCCATAACCACACAGTATGTCACAGGCAGACTGTCATACAAATGCAGCTAACTAATCCTCTCGAACTACGCTCTCCCAGACAGCACTAGCCTGTTGCGGAAACATTCACTTTTGATTCATTGTGCTGCACCATTTTCTCTGGAACACTGCTCCCTGCAGTTTCTGGTGTGTGTACGAGTATCTGCTTGTGTGCAGGACCTTTGTGTATGTTAGGTGAAGAGCAGCAAGACCTGACTTTAAGTGATGGATGATGCTTAATAAGGGAATGAAGTAAAATGATGTCAGGGAATAACACATTTCACCATAATTATTTTGTGCATTGGTCTGAACAGTAATTGCCGCAGTTTTGGTCTACGCTGCACTGATGCACAAGTGATGGATGTCAGTTGTCAAGCAGAGCTGAAGAGTAGGTGAAAAATTCAAGTGAAAAATTCTATTTCCTCAGAAGGCAATCTCTTTGTGTTGCCTGTGTCTATTTAGATAAGATTCTGTTCTGCCTGTCAAACCTCTAAGCCTTAGTCAAATTACAGGGCTATGCTGATGACACAGAAAAGTACCTCTCAATATTTCAGACTGCACTTATGACAGAGGCCTATAACTTACAGCTTTATCTGTGATATTAGGAAAATCTTTTTTTTAAAAAAGATCTTCAATTTGTAATCGTGTTGTTGTGAGTTTAAATCCCTGGATTACCTAGGTACCAACTGCTGGACACTTGCACAAGACCCAGAACTCTCAAATAATCAATAACTTGTTTGGATAAGGGTGTCTACCAAATGCTGTTTTAATCAACGACATAATATTGTAATTTTATATATATAATATGTTACTAATATATATGATAGCTGTACTTGATTTAAAAAGCTATGTTGCTAACATCAAAGTTTTTCTATCTGTACCGAAAAAGAGAGAAAGACAGATTAAAACGGGCAACTCAATAGCATCTATTAATAGAAAGGCTTTACATTTACTTATCAGGCTGTCAATTTTCCACAGTGCTAAGTTAACACCCACTGTAGCCTGAAAGTCCAGCTGAGCACAGATAAATAATATGACTTAATTCAACATTGTAGGTGTTAATGCAACTTTGGAGACTTTCCGGCAGAGAGGAGTACATACTGTGATTTACGCTAATCTCTGAAGCCATCATCCTAATCAGACGCTGGCTAGACTTGCTATAAATAAACAGCGTTACATTTTCTCAACAAAGAATCACACATTATAAAAGAAAGGAGAGCAAGTATATGCATAGAGGATGTAAATTGACGGAGGAAAAAGAAAGGTGTCATTTCCATAAAGCGTATGTGTTAGAAATTGGATTTTCGTGAGGGGAAGAAAATTGTGATGGAGACCTGTGTGAAATCCTGCATCAGAGAGCACATGCTATAAAAAAATATACAGAACAGAAGTTCATTTATTTCAGTAGACTGAAGAGTAAATTAGCTGGCAGTAATTACCAGGTTAGTACAGCTGATACACCAACAAGATCGATTTTTTTGTGACCTTTTACTTAATACAGATTACAATACTCTGTTTAACAGGAATTCTTTCATGGTTTATTGTTGTTGATTGAATCAAACAAGTGGCATTTTCTGTCTCTGTGCACATCAGTGAACCTATTTGATTTCTTAGGTCTGCCAACACATTATGACAAGTTGATTTAGGTAAGACTCATAAAACTCAACTGCAATTGTGCACTTGTAACATTTATCTCAGGGCGAGGAGCAGTTTGATAGATGAGGCTTCGTGATCTAGCGGAGAGCGTCAGGCATCGATTCCCCCTGAGAGCAAACCACCTGCTCTCTGCTTTCCAGATTGTGAGAGACACAAGTGTGAAATATGATAATTTTATCTTCAACACTCTTGTCAGGGAGAGATCCTTGTACTTTTTCACTTTGACTGAGATAAGGCATGTACTGCTTTTGGCAAGACATCAAATCGAAAGTGTTGCTATGCTGGACTTGTTTCTCTTTATGGGGAGAAACAGTGAGTCTTTGTTTTCAGCAGGCAGGATTTTTATCTCCTTGTGTTGGCATCATAAAACGGCTTTGAGGAAGCCAGGATACCTGAGAAATAAGAGTTAACGGAGGCATGGCTCATCCTCTTCTGCAAAAACTAACAGCAGGCATGACCACAAGGGTCTGATAGCAAAAGGACTCTGTTAAAGCAAGCCATAAGATTTCGATTTACACCATCTTCATTGAATTACACTTCCTTAAACAGTAAAATGTTTGTTTTATTCTGTATTGGAAATTACTGCACATTTCTGAGTGCTAAATGAACGAGCCTCTTAATCACCACAGCATTCATGACCTATTTTATTTTAATCATGATGTCCTTTTGACAAAGTGCTTAGGCAACAGTTTGCCTGTCTAGACAAAAGACACTTTCCTGCTACAGCTGTCTTCAGCCACAAAAGCTGCCTCAGCCTCATTATTGATCTCCTCTTTTGATTATTCTTTGTCAACCTTTTTTATGAACATTTTGCTCTACACTCTGCCTCTCCTCCAGAAGAAGCTGAGAAATACCAAAGATCTTCTTGAATTTAAAATTTATAATACAGCACCTACCAAATAAATTTTTTCACCTTTACTGATTTATGCACTTGAACAGACTGCTGATCGAAGCTGTTAAGTTCAATTCCTAGGATCACTGAGCTGCCGCTGCTGAGCCTGTAAGCAAGTCTCCGAGCCCCTCAGCTTTTTAAGGATGTCTGCCAAATGCCATAAATGGAATTATACCCCATAAAACCACCAACATTTACATTTATTAGCTGGGTAAATGCAATTGTCAAAACTCAGATTAGAATTCTATGTTATATAAAACAGCCTATTATTCTTCATGCTCTTTCTGGACTAGACTAGTAGCAAACCTAGAAGAGAGTTTTGACATTAGATGATTTGGCCTACACTGCTTTATTTTCCTCACTGTAACAGAACGACTCAGATGAAGAGTGGCATGTCAACACAGTTTATTTACAGCACAGCAATAACAAGTAGAGAATGGAATTGAGGAGATACTAGAGAAAAATAGTAAAGACTGTCCTGAATAAATTGTGGCTGGAGTTAAATGGAGATTGTAGTAGGAATGCTGGAGTGATAAGGAGTTTGTTGCTGAATTAGTCTGAATGGCTTCAGGTATCTAGAAAATTTTGAAAGAACCCATTTTTAGTCTGAGACCAGGCAGTGTTTTTGCATGAGAAGTGTGCTTAAGCAGAGGTGAGAGGTTATTACAAACAGGTGTGTACTCAATTAGGTCTCCGGAGAAGGTGTGTGATGATGTTGGGTGGTCAGAAAGCCTGGTTCATCTTATTATAGTTTAAATTTGAAACATCCCCCATGGATGTGTTTGTTTGGTAAGATTTCTTTTTGAATAGCCCAACATGACTGAGTAGTATTCAAGCAAGTGCTGAATAGTTAGTTAGCCATGTTACTTTACTGTTAAAACCGCAAACACTGTGATGCCCTTATCCAAAGCGGATTGTACTGCATTTATCTCATTTGAGAGTTCAACTCCCAATGCCACCGATTTGCCAATACTGGGCCTATGAACAAGGCCTCCTCAACTGCTCTGTTGGATAAAAAAAAATGAGATAAATGTAAATCACTTTGGATAAAGGAGTCTTCCAAATGCCGTTAATCTAAATAAGTGAAACTGTACTTGTCAAATGAACATGATTAAGTTGTAAACAATAGCATTTATTATTATTTGTTCAATAATCACTTATCATTTTAGGATGCAGTTTGCTTAAATTGATTGTTTAATCTATAATGCCTGTACTGTGGTGGTTATTCGTTGTGTATTAATATCTATGTCTGTGCACTCACAATGAATAAAGAGTATGTTCAGCCTCTACTCCCTAATCAAACCATTTTCTTTAATCCCTGCAGAGATAAATGACCACAAAGAGGCGACTGAATCAGACTCTGACCTTTGCGTAGGAGTAAAGTCACCTCCTCTGAGCCAGAAAGAGGTGCTGCTGGGTTCTTTTTTTGTCACTAACACAGAAGTGTTGGGGTTTGTGCTTAGGATAGGGATTGCTTGGCGGCTGCCTGTCGAGCATGCCAACTTCGCATTTAAGACAATGATGTGAATGCCGGCAGCTCTGCAGGTGGGCACAGCAGGCCAGCGGAGCTGCATATGCGCTGCTGCTGCCAGCACACTGCCGACAGTGTATTTTTGAGGCCAAGCTTAACAGGACCGTATGTACTGAGAGCAGGGAAAATGCTTTCAAAGGCAGAAAATAGCCTCTCGCAAGTTCGGAAATTGGTGTGATTTCACTGTTTGAGTTTGATCTCTTTGGGGGGTTGGGCACACTGTAAATATTTAGAAACAATAACACATTTATGACAAAGGCGTGGGGGGCTTAAAGGAAAAGAAAAAGCGAGATCCATATTAAAGGAGCTAATAGAGCCTCTGGCATCTTGTAGGTGTAATGTGGGTGTCTGTTAGCTAATGCAATATCCCTTCTTGTGAGAATAAACACAGCACTTTTTACAGCTTAGTAACAACACGCAAAGCTTTTTTTTCAATAAACAACTCATCGAAATAATGACCGCCTGTTGCTATTTACGTGACCTCCAAATGTCACAATGGTAACAATAAAAATGTTACAAATACAGTAGTGAACTTTCTTTCTTTATCTTTTAAACAGTACTATATATGCACTGAAAAATCCCCTAAAGCCTTGACATCAAATTTGCAATGCAGACAGAATCATTATCACAAATGTCAATAAAAGAAATATGTTCGATTTGGTATTGGACTGCATAATAGTCCTTATCTCATGGCATTAGATCCATGAAATAATGAATTCTACACTCAAGCTCTTTTATTAGGGCTTGGTGTGGCATCCCATGTTCCTCCATCGGCACACACAGAGTGACCTTCTGGAATAATGTGGGTGGTTATTTCTCGCTCAAAAATAGCGAACACCAATTAATGTCAGGCCATGTGTGACATTCGACACATCATTTTCTCTGTCATTCCAGTGTGCTGGCAGTTTCACACTGTGCGCATAGATATGGAACTTATTCTCTGATTATCGCAGAAAGTCATGCAGGACTCTGCACAGCACCCAATCATCCCAATAAACGTAGGTATTCAGCGATGAGCCGCAATCAGACTCCCGCTGAGCTGAGTGTGCATTTCCACAGACGTTTCCCTCATTGCAGCCTGAACTCAGCACCAGTGATTAATTAATACAGCAGGCGAATGACTTACAATATTCTCTCTCCTCCTAAACAATTTCATCCGCCTAAATACTACAGAGCAAATGGTGGGCTCACATTAACAGGTTATTATTTAAGCCTGTCAGCTTAGTAAAAAACATAGACGCTTCACTACTACTTTACACTAAATAGCTGATGAAAGAGTACATACTGTAGCACAGATCGAATTTGTCTTATATATTCAATCAAAGAGAATATTAATATATAACATAAATCAATTACTGTTTATGGTGCCACATACAAACAATATAAGCATCACAAAATAATTAGTGTGAAATCCCCACAGAGATAAAATTAATCAAATTGAACTCAAATTGTAGGATTAAACTGTTAATATTCGTGTGCACAGGTTAATCTCAGGAGATCACCTAGAGCCTATTTACACCTGGTCACTCTATGCACTTTTTTCTGATTGGATTGCTATCTGATCTGGGGTACTATTTACATGCATCTTAGCGAAGCATATATAAATCTGATCTTCTATTCCTGCGCAAAATGCACCCACTAAAATGGCCTAAAATGGCACCCACTTTTATTTTGCTCTGTTTGGGTTTGTCAAAGCAGTCAAAATAAAAACAAAAACCGAGAGAGCCTCCAACAATGTGTGTGCTTCAAAAGGCAGTGATAAGTGATTAGTATGTGCAGCATTTTTGCTGTCAGCAGTATTAAACTTCAAGACCCAGCAAGATATAATACAGGCTTCTTTTACAGAACAAGACTGACTATCCTGTTTCTGAATGGGGCATCAGACCTTTGAATATCTTTGAGTGACCCTGCAAATCAACTTAATGAATAGGAACACTCAACTCCATCAGGCTATACTGGCCAACAAGAGTGCTAAAGTGAGCAACGTACTTCCATGCTTATGTATTTGGTTTAAACAGTTGACTGTATTTAGACTTGTCCAGTTTTATCTGGAATGTGTGCCAGACCAGGATTCTAATCCGTCTCGAATGCTTTTCAGAGGGCATTTATATCTGGTCTTTGTATGATCAGATAGCTATCAGATAGCATTAAATAATCTAAAAGGATTATTGGTGCACCCTTGCCCACTTTCCAAGAATTGGACACATCCAGAGTGAAAAAAAGGGCTGGGAAAATTACTCTGGATCCCTCACATCCAAGCCATGTTCTTTTTGAACCTTTGCCGTCTGGACGACGCTACAAAGCACCAAGGACCAGGACAGCCCGGGACAAAAGAAGTTTCTATCTCCAGGCAGTCTACCTCATGAACACTTAAATGCTCTTTCCATTGTTTAATAAAAATAAAAAATAAATGCACTGCAATACCACTGTAACCACCCAAACCTGTACTTTTTCTGTGCAATAATACTCTATTTATTTTTTTATATAAAACATGCAATAACCCTCTATTCTCTTACCTTTTTATTACTATCTTACTTCAAAATGCGTAACTGGAAGCTTCTGTCACCAAAACAAATTTCTTGTAAGTGCAAACCTACTTGGCAATAAAGCTCTTTCTGATTCTGATTCTAAACCTCCCAAAATCAGGATGCAAAAAATAATGTAGACTGCGTTATAACATTTTTGCCATTATTTATAAATATAAGCAAAAACAACCATATTTGCAGTATATAGAGTATACATTATAGGGCCAAACTTCTTAGCACACCCATAAGTCTGTTTCCCGAATTGTCATAAACACACAATTGTCGAGGGTAAGACGCCTAATCACTGTTCCAACATAACAATGCCTATGTGCATGAAGCCCTCAAGCTCCATGAAGACAGTGTGTGTTATGGAGGAACATAAGTGTTTGGACTAAACTGGAACATTAATGACACTCCAGACCGTCAAACATAAGTGTTTAATCTCAATTTACATTTATTCAGAGTAACTTTAAAGAGTCTCTTTCAATAATTACATCCTAATCATGGGCACAGATTAAGAGTGCTATCAGTTTAAAAAACCCACATGTTTTTTTCAACAAAAAAAACCAAATTGTGATATTTCAAGATGCTGGACTTTACGGTCCATTTAAAGACAGCCAGTAAGCTATTTTCAGACATTTGGGTGACCTATTATTTACCTATAGTTGCAAGAACAAGTACAAGACTACGTTCCTTCCTTATGCCCTAAAACTTGTAGGTCCTACTGAGCAGGACTGGGCATGTGTGTGATAGTATAACTGCTTGAAGGTAGATGGTTAATGGTATTTCTAGCATTGTAGGCAAGCATCCATGCTACAGGAAGTCACTGGTTAAGAGTAATTTAGTCTGCATTTAAAATTAACTTTTGATTTTAATGTACATAAAATGTATATCTATGGTTCTCCAATTGTTACTCTTGGCAAATTCGTATATTTTATATGTAGGACCTCTTAACCAAATGATTTTCTATCATATTTCTAGTAGAGCCTTTTTAAAAAGACTCTAAGTTTTTATTTGTTCTGAGATTGCAAAAATACATCTATGACCAAGTACCTAATTGATACTTAGCTTAATTTATTATACTATTAACCTTTAAAAGAGCCTGTGAACAATTCGGCCCTAATGAAGCAATGCTTCTACTTACTTCTTACATGTAGTTTCCTTCTGTAAACAAAAATGTAGTTCTGTGGTTGATTTTTGTCTCAAATGAACACAAAAACTATTGTTTATTTTTTTTTTGTAAACCCTTCCAAAATTATCTGAATGATGGTGTGTCTGTCAGTTATGCAATTCCTCAATTTCTGAAACTGTGATTCTTAAAGGTGCATTGGAACATTTTGAAAAATGCTAACTGCAGCCTGATAGCACTGAAAGTTTTTATCCCACCCATTCGGTTCAAACCCACAACTTCTGAACATATAAACATGCACAGACTAGACGACCAGAGACAACAATACTACAAGATATCACAAAACTATTAAAATGGTACATGATTACACACTGCTGCTGTAGTTGAGCTATTTCGCTCAACTATGTGTTACTATCAAAATAAATCAAACCATATTCCTGTCTGTCCAAAAAAAAAAGGAATAATGTAAACATGACATCACCAAAGTTTGGCTCCTGTAGTTGACTCCACTGTATAAACTCAACACGGATATTAATTTGTGTTTTTAACAAGCTTTATTTTACGTGAACATGCTGATGAGAGACTATTATTATTGAAGGAATGGCAATCCTATTCTATTTCTGATGTCATCTTTCACACTTGGGTTCTGTTAAATAATCAGCCTAAAAATGTACTTGTTTCAAATCCACCAAGCTGATCCCAAATTTTGTACACCTGCCCCAATTTTTACCCACACAAATTCAAATCCGCTCAACTAGGCGGGAAAGCACCAATCTGGCAACCCTGGGGGATCACGTATCCTGTCTGTGCTCAGAGGTATGCAAATAAATATGTTGACAGACATGTAGGAAGGCCTATCATAATGTTCGGACCAAACATTTTGATTGGTTTTTGGTCCTACGCTTTTTACAGACTATATAAATACCTATAAATACATTTTGACCTCTTAAGTTAATGAGTGCTATTGAGATGTGAAGAGACTTTCAACCGGCAGAATAAAAAATGTTCACCTACTCTGTCTTAACGTTCTTTGTTTCTCTCACTGCTCACTGTAAATGGATTAAACTGCAGGAAAGTATTTTCATGTGCGATTTTCATATTTGTGTAACATTTTAATTCCTACTGTGTGTAACGGTATTCTAACGACTTATACAAATCAATAAAAACACTTTACTTTTATTTCAGGTTATAAATTTGCTCTGGGCAATGTGGATTTTTTCACAGTTATGCTCTTCTAGGATTTTTAGAGGAATACGAGTAAAAACTCATTTTTATGTTATTAAGACGCTTAAAGTAATCACGCCTCATTAACCGAATAATGTCTTGTTTATTCTTGCAAATTCTTATATTTACTGATTCACCTCTTCCATGTGGTGTCAATTTGCTTGTTACAGTTCAAATGTTTTCTTATTTCACACTTTGCACTAAATTCCCTATGTGCAAGTATATACAAATGACCTTGTCCCAGCTTTGTAAAAAACTACAAACCAATGGAGCAGTGCCTTCTTATTTCAAGCTCCATCATGCCCTAGACGAAGGGCTTTTTGAGTGCTGTTCCTGCAGAACAGTAGCTCTGGACAACAATATTGGAAGGTCTTTAACAGCAGATCTAGCTTTCACTTTGTCATCAAAATACTATTATCAAAATACTATTATGCATTAAAAAATTAACAGAAAAACATAATAACTGAAATCTTGTGGGCTTCAAGCAGAAGACTCTTGAAGATAAAAGTCCCATATTTAGTGTGCTGTAGGGTGTGAAGGTTATTAACTGTCTTGATCTTGGCATAGGGCAGGTATGTCTCAGTCCATGTTTGAGTATAATTGCCATGCAACTCTACAGCTGAATCGTACCAGCTGTACTGACTACAAGAATTATAGAACTATAATACAGCTGAGCTAAAAGCCCCGGTATTTCCTCCCAATTCTGGGATGGTGAGCAAGGATAGACCAGGGGTCTCTTCTGGCCACTTATTCATACACTTGGGAAAACTATAGAATCAAAGGTTGACTTATTACCTCTCGTCTTATGTTTTTTTCTCTCATCTTATGTTTTCCCTCTCTTTTCCTGCCAACTCCAAATAAACATGAGTTCAAGTAAGAAACACACAATTAGGCTGAACTCTAAGAGAAGTATGAACCCAGAGTGTCCCCCCTGAGAATGATTAAAAGACACACAGCCTTTCTTCCTCCTCAGCACTGCCTGCGAAGAAACAGCACCTCATGCATTTGCTGCAGCATGAATACGGGAAAACAAATTAGAAAAAGATTGTAAAGAAAGGCCTCGAATTAACCACCCATTGGAGCGGTAAAATAATCTTGTAAAAAGTTATGTAGTTTATCATAAATCAAATTATGTCATATTAAATTATTTAATTTGTTTCAGGATATGCAAGAGCAGTTTCATTTATAGCGTTATTGCCGAACGACTTCATTGTGTAGGAAAGGAACATATTGGCACAAGAAACAATGAAACTGTACTTTAAAAAAAAATCTTAATCAAATAGAGTTGGGGAAAATTCCTCTGATTCAACACATCGAAGCCAGATGGAACTAGTGGTCCATCACAATGTGCTTGACAGCAGCGATTTGACAGCTTCAAAGTGCAGTTCAAACAATTTTCTAGAGTACTTTGATGAGGTGGAAGAAACACGTCACTGTAAAAACCTAGATTGCTTTTACAGCCAAACAGTTTAGCGGTTATTTCCTAAAAACATGCACTGTTTCGCAGTTAAAAACACCAACACATTAGGTTTTCAGGAAAACTATAAAACAGTTCTTTCTTGTCTCTATAAAACATGTGCATTCTGTTACCATTTACAGCATGTGGCAGACACACTTATCCAAAGCAACTTACATTTATCCTCACCATACAACTGAGCAATAGAAGGGTTAAGGGGTCTTGCTCTGGGACCAAGCAGCGGCAACTTGGTGGTGCTGGGAATCAAACCCACAATCTTCTGGTAAGCAGTCTCAACAACAACTCAACCATAAGTTAACATACGTCTTTCAATGCAAGTTTAATTAAGTATTATTTTCAAGTATTATTTAAAAAAATCAATTACTATCCCTGTGTGCTATCAGTCAATAAACCCGGTGCTCTTAGAGAATGTAGTCCTTTTATTACAGGGACAAGAATTTCAAATAATGAAGCCCTGACAGACCAAATGGAATTAAGAGACATTTTATAAAATAACTTTTGTATGCAGATTTTAAACACTAGTTTGGTGCTGGTGAAATAATAATCTTCATCTAGGAGCTATTCTACCATTTATTTTTGTCGAATTCTTTTCGACAGCTCTCAGGAATACGCATACTTTGCCTGTTTCTTCTGATGTCTGGGTTTTTTAACACTTCTGTCTGTGAAATATGCACAGAATCTAATTAAATATGACTGTCTGCTCCTGGAGTTTGTTTTAGAGCTGAGAAGCTGCTGCAGCCTGCCACTCTGCAATATTGACTGATATTTTGCCATAAGATTAAACAGCTCAGTTTAAATCGCATCAGCCAAATATTTGCAGCTTTCAGAACATATAATGTTTATCTGCGTAGAAAGATATATTCATCTGATTTCATTTCAAGAGGAAACTGACCACTGGTCAGTATAAGTCTACAAATTGTTTGTCGAAAGAAAAATAAGCTTATTTTTTAAAATCATTTTGGGGAAGGAGAACAAAAAAAAACGGCTGTTTTTAAAGAAAATGATCATCCCAGGAGAGCCTTTCCAAATACAGCATACAAACGAACAGCATGCAGAAACTGTGTTTATTATTTGATTGAAAAATAAACTTAATCGATCAACAAATCAGGCAGCGAATCAATCATAAAAACAACTTCCACCACTTACATATGAGTTTGGTGATGATATGCATAATTGATCAGCTAAGTTTGTGACACACTCTAATTGCTAATCGAATCTCTCCTATGCTTTTCAATAAAATCAATATAAACTTTAATTTTTATTGTACGTTTTAAAGTGAAAATAGCCCCAAAATAGTTTTAAATAAAATCGAAAATTTAGAATAGGGAAGTGGTAGTGCAGTGGTTGAGTTGTTGGACTGCTAATTGCAAGATAGTGGGTTCCATTCCCTGCACCACCAAGCTGCCACTGTTGGGCCCTTTTTACCCCTTCAGTTGTATAAAAGAGATAACTGTAAGTTTTTTTGATAAGGTTTGTTTGCCAAATTTGATAAATGTAAAATAAAACTGATTATGTTTAAAATGTGAATAGTAAGGTTCTGAGATTTTGTGAGCCTGGAACCTCGAAAAGAAACTCATCCTTATTTGGGCAACACTGATGTGTGTGATTAAATAATTTTACACCTTTACCTGTATTTATTCTAGTGGAATGACTGTGTAACCAGACATCATTTCTAAGTTCACTGCCAATTCAATTCATTCTTTCCCGCCATAGCCGTAATAGGCGGCAGTAGTGTTATTTGTAGTTTACACCAGAACTTTAACAGCTATGGGAAATTTCTTTTTTGTTTTTTTATCAAAAATGCAGCTGGGTGCCTTTGATCAAGACTCCAAAAATCCAAAAATCAATACAGCAATACATTGTGGCAGAGAAAAGAACTTTTGTCTGTGTGTTTTGTCATGGAGATCATCTATCATGTGTAGTAATAGAGGCCCTGAAGACTGTTCTTGCTTCTGTCTCAGACTCAATGTCAGCCAGATGAGCATCTGATCACTTCAACATCATTCAGTGCACAGAGCCAGCGCTGATGCTGTTTACCAGACTACTGGGTCAGAAGAAATACGGTAATTGTACATAAGTACCAGTGCTTAATTTATCTAGAGTTTCTGAAAAAAAACCCACTGGAAATGAAGTGCAGAAACTGGGTTTATGCGATCTGAATTAAATGATGACACACTATATAGAACTGGCGAATCGGTGGTGTGAGTGGAAATTTGTGATAACCTGCTAAAAGAAATTCAGCCAGCCGACACATACTGAGCAAAGAAACAGCACTAATAATGCTGACCTGAATCCTACTGACGTGTTTGGCTACTAAATATTTCATTGATCATCACTTCTTTACCAGATGGAACATATGTTTGGAGGCACTAATTCGATTTTTTTTTTGTGTTAAGTTACTAATAAACAAACTGTTAAATGAGTGCAAACTCCTCTCAGTGTGGAAGTATTTCTGAGTCAGCAGCAGATTGTGGTTAGTGCAATGGAGCTCCTGAACCTCATGTACTCAAAACTGACAAGTTCACGCTGCCCTGACAGCACCTCCTAAAAGAGGCCACATATCATCTCTGCTACTCAAGATTACAAGAGCTGACAGCTGAAACCCGCATGGAGGAGAATTTACATGAAAAATTAACATTCTTGGTCATAGCAGCCATTTTTCAGATTTATAACAAACTGTAGTTATTACTCATCCTCTCCCTAGCTGTAGTAATAACATTATCTAAACTAGAGTGACCATATTTAAATTCTCAAAAAAGTAGACAAAAGGGGGGGGTAACACATCCTCTCCATTCAACGTTTGGTCCTCAGCAAGAGTATAATAACAAACAAATTTTTAAAATGAGCTTTTAATACCTTTTACATGACAATACCCTTTTATTTCTTTCCTTTAGCTGTTATATGAGCGACCTGATTTTGCCTATTTGGATATGATCCTGTATATACTTTGTTAATCCTAAATCAACATTTTAATCAACCAATCATAACCATATGATCTCATCAGTGAGTGCTGACCAAACCCGACTTCATTTTTGAGACCAACTTTATTAAAATAATTTATGATATTTCAGGGGCTATCATTAGTGAATTTAGACTTGATTATAAAAATGTTTTGAAACAGTGAACCTGTAGAACCACAATAGAGCAACATTTTTACTATAAACTATATACTGTATATACAACGTTATAAAATATACAACATTCTTACTACTTGGCAAACTCACGTCCACCCAGTTATATATTGTTTTGTGGAGCTAATGTTGGCGTTTAGGTTTTTTATTTGCTACCAAATCAAATCAAATTGTATTTGTTGTCTACAAGAAATACATGGTATGACAGGTAGCAAAATGTTACTTCACAGCTGAACTTTAGAAAATAAGAATAAAGAATAGAGAAGATTAAAAAGGATAAAATAAAAAAAAGAATAATAAAAAAAAAAGAATAGAAAGATATGAGTGGAAGGTGGGGGCATGCGGTGGGGTAGCAGCAGTAATAAACATTGCACTGTAAACAAAGAAAGTGACATATTTTGTAAACAACCAGTAAACAGTTCTTGTGCAAATGAGCATTTAAGCATTTCGGTTTTATTCTATTGATAATTTTGATCATGTGTGTGTAGAGCAGCTTTAAGATCAATTTGAATGTATGAAGAGTCTATTTAAGTACGTTTTTCAGGGTTTTTTTTTTTTCTTTTTTATTTCTTTGTTGGGGGCCAGAATGGCCTGTGGGAAAAAGATCCTTCTCATTCACTCTGTCCTTGTCAGGGTGGGTCAGCAGCGTTTTCCCGACCTCAGCAGAGTAAAGAGTTTATTGTTGGGATGGCTGGGTTCCTGCACTATCTTCAGGGCTTGCCTGTCGTAGATGGACTGCGGGACATTGAGCCATGCACGAATAATGCATCCAACTGACATCCTCTGTGTCGAGCCCGTCAGTGTGGTGTTTTTCCCATACCAGACAGTGATGCTACCCGACAGGATTTTCTCGGTGGTACAGCTATAAAAGTTCTTGAGCACCACTGCAGGCAGTCTGAAGTCCCTCGGGCGTCTGAGGAAGAAAAGATGCTGTCTGGCCTTTTTCACTGCGGTCTCGATGTCATGTTGTGTGTGATTGTGGCCCCCTAGGTAGCAGAAATTGTCCACTCTCCCTACCAAGTTTCGGTTGATGGTCAGGGGCTGGTAGTTCCTCACTGTCTTTGTACTAAAGTCTAGAATCATCTCTTTTGTCTTGCTGACATTGAGGAGGAGGTTTTGCAGGTCATACATACCGTTTCACACAGATAACAACAGCGACATAAACCAGAAAATTTTCTCTGTAAATCATCGGTAAACTTACAATTGTGTTGGGTTTTTATGCCACCCACTGTTCACTGCTCTGTATTTTGGAATGGTGCTAAGACTACTGATTGGGATGCAGTTTGACCAATGTTTGTAATCATGTCTGACCAATGATGGCATGCAAAAGGTGGAATCAAGGATATTTTGGGTTATTTAAAACATATTTTGTTTAGGTCTAAAAGAGAACATACTGTCACACCTGACTAAACTTAATCAAAACGTATTTTAACTAGATATGTTGTCTTATCTTTACCACATTATTCTGATCTTTTTGTTCCCAATGATGGCTTTAAACAACGTTCAGGCAAAATCACATCATGTATTAAATCCCAGAAGAGCTTGTTTACTGATATACACCCACCAGCCAATTTCAAATGAACACCTTTACAGTACATCTGAGAATTCATCACATGGTCTTTTTCTAATCCTTAACTGGGTTTTTAGGGGGCTTTGCCCACTCATACAAATTATTGAACATTATTGGATAGAACTATAATTCATAAGGGCTGCTGCTTCCAACCCAAGGTTAAAAATGTTGAGTTTTCTGAGATTTTCAGCTCACCACAGTTGAAAAAAAATACATACTTGACTCATATACAATAACACATACTGTCCAGTTCCTGCAAATTTGGCTGTTCTTATTTGACCTGTATCATCAACAAGCCTTATATTATATATATTGTCTCTCTCTCTCTCTAATATTTTTGAAGAATATTACAGAGAAACTATAAACATTGTTGGTTCATTTTACATTTATAATGAAAATTCAGTTTCAACAAGGAGAAATGGGTTTTTCAACCAACTGTTCTGTGAAAGATTTTTTCTTCTGAGAGATTGTTAAAATGATCCATAAAGCAGAGTTACAAATATAAGAAAAGAATGTACTGTAAGCAATCTGATGTTAAAAAAAAAAACATATTCAGCTATTAAAAAGATGACAACTCGTGTGTAATTTTGAGTTATTGCATACATCAACTTGCAGTAAAATGAATAGTAGGTTTAAATGCCCAGGGCGAAGACAATGCAAAGCTGATATTCATGTGAGGATTTAAATAGCAGTACACTCAGTGACCCAGGTAAAGGCATGTTGTCCTTTAGAGTGCCGCTCTATTTAAAGCAAGCGCACAACTGTGAGTCTTATTCCTTAATCATTTGTATGCTTATTGTGTATCTTTCATATCAGTTTTTGGCGTTTTATAACCAAATTAACTGCCTCTATTTGACATGAATTCTTTATTTCCCAGTTAACAGTGAAATCACTTTACTTCACCACGAGCCTATAAGGACAACACTTGTAAACACACTGTTCTTCATTTCTTTACTAGTCTATTCTTCTGTGGCACCTTGAAACACCTGATTAATTGACTTGTCAGCAGTGTATTTTTATCCAGTTCCCTTGATGGTTATGGATCCACAGTCCTTCTCAGTGTCCTTCTGTGTCCTGCTGTGTGCAGGGTGACACTTAGGCCAATAGGGACCTTCTAGCACCTTCTGCCATGGGCAAATCCTTAGACTGGTGATGAAGAGGGATAGAATACCTTGTTCAGATAGAGAGATCTGGTCCTGGGGCTCAAGCTTATTAAATATATAAAGAGGTTTGTAGTGTATAGTAAGTGAGCTATTGGTAAAGGGAAGACTGGAGCTCCAAGGTTAAACTACAACCTTTAAAACTGGTGGAAGCATTTGGTCCAGAATTCAGTAAACAATTTCTGGCTTTTAAACAAGAATAGTTAGCAGAGTTATTAAAAAAATAATATAAGCTTTTATCAGATCTAAATGTTTAAATAATCTGTTGAAATTGGTTTTGATGGCATATGTTTGTGTTTGCGCCAAGGCAAACATTTAAATCAAGCTGATAATTGTATTAGAACATATGCTTTCAATCAAAATAGATGTATTTGGAAAAATAGCAAAACTAACCGAAATGTGTTTTTTTCTGCTCGTCGTGTCTTATTGATTTTGCTGATTTTACTTAAAAAAACATCTTTATCTCAAGCACATGCTGCCATATGCGTCTTTATAGTTATGTCCAGTTGACACATGGAATGACACATGAATTTTATTTGTTTATTTTATTTATTATGTCTATATATGTCTTTTCAATATAATAAGAGTCTAAAATGTACTCTTATCTTAAAGACATTCTCTGCAGATTATTTTTACATTGCCTATGAACTCCAACATAATCCAGTGACCAGATTTGTTTTTTTCTAATTTATTAAGCATGCAAATGTATGCATGTTTAATTCAACAATTTCTCATTTGCATAAATAAATAAAATGAAATCATCTGGCATAAGATAAATTGTATCTATTGTATTAAACAATTGGTTATTTCAGCTGTAATGTCTTGGCTAAAAAGCGCAATCCTGTTTCAGTCAACCTTTTCGAAAACACATTTCTGAATGTCCATTAAATTGACTGAATGTGCATACAGCCTGGATCACACCCGAGAGGACTGAGTTAAAACAGATGTTGTTCTTACTCTGGGTATCTGTGTTTTATCTCCATGTGTGAGTCAGTGTGTAAGAACCCCTGGTCCATGCAACTGTTTGTTTTGTTTTTGTCATCTCAGCAATGCTACCACTTATCTCTTTTTTTGCACCAGTGACCAGTCTCAGCTGGTCACAGAATGCGGCAGCTTTGTTTAGTGCTTTTCAGAGAGAACAGCACATGAATATTGCAGCCTCTCCTGACAGGAATGTAGGCCTGTGGGGAGAATTTGTGAGAAAGACTTCATGAGGAAAAGAGGTCTTCTGGTGAACATGTATTGGTGGTACAGGAAACGTATGTAGTTGTTTGCATTTACATTGCTGTGCGCTTCTACTGTGTGGAAATTTTCAGAAGTCATAGAGCTTCCGATTGTTGGACAACATGTAACAAAACAAAAAAAACCAAAACCTGTCGGCAGTCCAGCTGTTCCCTGGAGAGAAACAGTGATTGGCTCTCTTCAGGGGAGGATTGTGGAGCTGACAGGGATGCCTTTCCCACAGCTGGCTTAGCGCTAGCTGAGCAAGAACTGAACAATCTCACAGCTGTGTTTAGCAATGCATAGCTATCTAATTAAAACAGGTAGGCCTTAACACAAGCATGGCATCCCCTGGTACTAGCTTTCAAACAATCTTGACTACTTCATTGTCTGCGGATGATGTCGACTCATCTGGCAGCACAACTGCAAATAATTAGGAGTAAATCTTCCCAATGAACAGAACAGAGTAGCACGCACTAGTAACTAGTTAATCTAATACTGTCTTTACACGTTTTATACCCTCATCAAGGAATATGTGGAACAGAGGGCTCTATTAAAGCAAACATCCATTTATCCTCCTTTGAATGTCTCATGAGCTTGCATGAAGCTGAAAGAATGCAGCTGTATTATTGATTACATGGCCGTTATGCATGCTTAAGCATGTTTTGCCCAAACCGCTGTGTCCAGTGGTAGAATGTGGCAGGGAAAAAAAATAAATAAATAAATGAAAAGAAACTGCTGCATATGATGAAAAGAGTGATGAAATGCTGAGTTTGTGCACGCTGGCAGCAGCTGTGCAGATCTGCAGCGTGAGAGGTTAGCATGCTGAGGTGGAAAAGAATGTTCACAACCCAGAAGAACACTCAAGTCTAGATAGAGTAACTCAAAGAAGTCGAGATCATTGGCAGCATTTAGAGAGTATTTTCATGGAGTCATTGCATTTAAAAGCTCATTTATGCGACATACTCTTATTATATCCAAAGCACGTGGAAACACGTAAATTAAGAAATGTGATTTCGATATCTCAAATTAGAATGTTATAAAATTAGGAATATGATAGTGTGCTTAGGGTTAATGTTCTTGCATGTTAATGCAGTGGGAAAGTTCAGATAGAAGAAATGTTTCTTAATTATATAAAGTTTTAGATTTAATTAATAAATTATGCTGTTGTTCTTATTTATAGGCTTAAATGCTCTTGATTACACAATTACTCTTGACTATATACACTTGTAGCAGGAAATTTTTTAATTAGACGTTTTGCTGTCACCCAGATAAGGCTCTTTTAAATCTGCCTCCTCTCATGTTTTCTTCCTTGCTTTCACTGCCACTGTTCCACTCGGTTGATTTATTAGGGATACATATACATTTTTAATGCAAATGTTTATGCTGCTTTTTTATATTTCTTTCGAGCACTATACCTTTACATTTGTGGCATTTGGTAGAAGCCCTTAGCCAGGGTTTTTTTTTTTTTATGGTGCTGGGAATTGAACCCACAATCTTAAGCATTGAGTTTGATCTCAGCAAATAAAACTAAACTAAATTTTGATTGTTGGCAACTTTAACAAGGTCTGTGGTAATCTAAAACTATATACATTTTTTTTTTAACTCACCTAATATAATAAAATGCTTCTATGTGTTGTTTTTGGGCCTATATTGCCGGAAGTTGCAGTTTACAAAATATTATATAGTATAAGTTTTTTCGCTTAGCTATTAATTACAAATTCCCACTCAGTGGACAAGCTTTTCATTTAAGACAGTTAAAGCTACAATATTTATACAATCTGCTGCTCATGCAGATGTTTACAGTAGTCATCTTTTCCAACCAGAGAGCTCAAACGCTGGGCTAATTATGCCTTCTTGACTGTGGATGGTTATTATAAATTCAGACTTATGTTCTCTCCCCCATCTATTATATGGACACCGTACCAGCTCATCCACTTAATTCTGTTTTCTCCAAAGTGTTTTCACAAAGTCTAAAGCACACATTTGTCTAGAATGTCTTTGTATGTTGTTGCATCACATTATTTCTTCACTAAATTTAAGAGACCCAAAAACTCATAGAGATATGCACTTCTATTGAACACCAGTCCTCCCCACACAACACTGGTTCCTAGAATAAAAAAATTCCCACAACCACATTATTATAGAAAGAGAAGTGGGGCTAAATCTGGGTGTGATAGTCAGGTGTTCATTAAGTCTGTGTGTGAGAGCGTGTGTAAGAGATAAAGGGAAAAGTTTTCTTTTCTTTAATTATAGAGATAATTCAAGACAAATTTCTGAATTAATTGTGCTCTGTAACTCAGGTTGTAGAAGCAATTTATAATGTTCATGCATTACTAATAAGAAAAAAGTTAATGGACTGCTAAGGTTTTTGGCATCATTGTAGCGAGCTAAATGGGGAAAAAATTCTAAGTAGCCTTGCTAGATTAAAAAATCATTTGAATTATTTTTTTTACAGATGTCTTTTAAATTACAAAGCTATCGAAACAAAATCTACTTAATATACGGCGGTGTAATTAGCCAGTTTGTAGTCAACAAGAAAGCTGGTGTAAAGAAGCGTCCTGTAATAGGCAGATTATTATCATATCTAATGCTTATCCATTTATACTAGTAAAAGTATTCGCTAAGCCTAAAAAAATCATAATTGACTGGGACATTAATTTATCTTTTTGTCTGTCCTTCAAGACATTTCTCTGTTTATTAAATAATAGAAATAAAGCAGTAATTTATAACGGTAAAAAAAAGCAAAGGAATTGAAGAAATGAGTAAAGTTCTATTGAGAATCTGCTTAACAGCGTACTGTATCTCTATGTGTGAATCTCCCTTGTGATGCTTGTGATGCAACTGAACTGCATTTGAAGAGATAGCTCAGCTGAGACCACTCAGCAATCATGATCATCTTTATTGTGATACTGACAAACATGTCTTTGGGAGTTGTCCTTTGTAACAAGTTATTATTTTATCGACAACGTAGACACAAGGTGTTTAGTTTTTATTTCCTTCTCGAAATATAGCCTATCTAATGCAATATATGTCACTGATAAACCCCGTCATAAGACATGTCACAGGAGCTTCTAACCTTTCAGGAAAACTTCATTCACACTCACCTTGCACTGTCAGCTTGGTAAACATGTGCATCTCTTACACTGTCATCATGACCTAAGAGGCATGAGAGAGGGGCTGATTCTCTGACAGTTTAGATATTGTCAATGAAATAGCTAAAGACACATAGTGTGTGTGTGTGTTGTTAAAGGTGAGGTAGGGATATAACATTATGCTGAAAAAGACTTTTCAGGTAAAAACTAGGACGCAAAATGCTCACATAACACATCAGCAATAAAATGATTTTTCTTCAGCTGCTGTAAAGTTTATTCTTTAGTATGTTGTGGGTATGTTAATAGAATACATACTACAATTACTAAAGCAGAAATTAAGTTTGTTTGTATTTTTGATATTAAATGTAAAATAACACATTTAAGGAAGGTTATATTGACTTACCCAAGAACTGCAGAATGCATACGTCTGCCTCAAAGCCCTCATGCTGTGCCCTTCATTCTACAAACTAAACCCATATTTTCCAGCAGTGCTGCAGTGTTACAGCACTCTTTTCAGCATTGTTATTAAAGTTAAAGCAATTAATAAATCCAACAATTTAAAGCACTGTGAACTTTCGCACACTAATATTTTGGTAATATTTTGCATGGGAATAGTTTGACATTTAAGCATGGGGGGCCTGGTCTCACAAAGCCAGACCTTTATACAGACTGCAAAAGGTCCAGACCCATTACAATCGGTTTTGATTGGCATCATGTTTAGGGGCATAAGAAATTGTATACAGTATAAATTATTCAGTCTATAATACCCTGAACTAGGGCTGTCACGATTATCAAATTTGGGTGACGATTTATTGTCAAAAAAATAATTGCGATTATGATTATTAAGTTTTGCCCGTTTAGGGGCTTTAGAGACTAATTGTTTGCAATAACACACTTCATACATTTGAATAAATAATAACAATTAAAAAAGTTAATTAAATAAAGTTATTCATTTAGTAAATTATAAATAATAATTATTCTATCCTTTAGAACTCTATAAATAATCAAATCTTTGCTGTACAAATGTGCTTGTATAATGTGATGTAAAACTCATCAGAACAGCATCATTTGAATTTAAAACACGTATTTGCTTAGCGTTATGTGTGCAGATTACACATGTTGGAAGAAAACCACAGTGCTCCGACTTTAATAATCACGCCGCTCTGGTTGAAAGTAGGGTGCTGCAGGTAGCACAGCTCACCCTTGTGGCTTATAAAAGTGCGAAATAATTGCGGTTGGATCCACGATCACGGTTACGTCAAATAATTGCGATTATGCGGTTATTTAATAATTGTGACAGCCTTATCTTGAATGTGACATTATCTAAATGTAAAATGTAAAACTGTATTTATTTTTGATTACACTGTTTATTGTAATTAATTGTGTTTTATATTGTTTCTTCTGCCTATTGTTGTAACTATTATGCTTGTTACTTTAGTGCTTCGGGTAAAAAAAGCACCTGATAAATAAAATGTATTATTATTATTATCATTATTATCCCAAACAGACGTAGGAATATGTGCACAAAGTGTCTAAACTAGTTCATTACTTACACTGGCTTCTGATTGCACTAAATTAAATAGGAAATTTTGAGAGAGAGAGAGAGAGAGAGAGAGAGAGAGAGAGAGAGAGAGAGAGAGAGAGAGAGAGAGCGAGAGAGATATACAATACACCATATTTATTGTTTCCAGAGATAAAATTAAATAAATGTCTAGCTCCACCATATAACTTTACCCTCATGCTAACCGCTTTTAAGACACAGTCACCACTGCCTATCTGCTATGCTTCCCCATCTATGTAACACTTAGTTATCCTGACTAAAATCCCAGACACAGCCTTAGAGCATGGGAAGAGCTTGCAACAGCAGCATGGTTTTTTAAACATCTCTGAGCAGGTTCAACAGGGCAAGTCTCCACACACCCCCGACAGTACAGCAGCAGCAGCAGCAGCAGCAGCAGTGAAGCAGTTTAGCAGATCTAATCTGCCAAGATTAAACTGTACATTATATTTCCAATATTAAACTAATATTTCTGCACAATTTTACCTTACCTATAAAAATTACATCTTTCTACAACATATCGAAATAAACTGCCCTGATATGTTAATAGATATTTTTTATGACCATTAAAAATAGGGCAAAATACAAGCCAAAAATAATAATACATAATGGCAGTTGTTTTATTACTACTTTAAATGTACCATTGCTACTATTTTTTTCATACTGAATGAATATTAAGAAAAATTCTGTTGTTTTGCTGGTGGACGTTCATCAGCGCTTCTGCGAATCATCATCCCTGGAGGCATGTGGGCATTCAAGTGAGACTTAGTGACACATTAGACACAGATGCCAAAAGCAGCTATCTTTTATTTTTTGTTATTATATGTACTCCAGCTTTTTTAAAAGTTTTGCACATAAATAAAAGCTTTAGTCTGTTAATTAATTCAACAATATAAACTATAAGCAGCACTGGGGAGGGGAAAAGAATGTTTGGGTTGGGGGCAGGCTACTCCATGCCTCAAGGTAGCGCTGCTTATTTATTTATTTGATTGTTTATTTATTTGTTATTTTTTTTGTTTGAGGTACATTTTTGCCTGCCTGATAAAAATGTCTCATTTTCATGAATCATATTTAATTCTTAAAAAACACTTGATCCTTTTTAGAAGCCAGAAACAATATCTGACCGACCCACTTATTTCTTTATATAATCCCTTTCCTATACTGACAGTCAGCAAGAGTCATATAAGAAACGTATATATATATATATATACAGTAGTAGTGAAGTCAAAGTGTGATGGAAAGAGCAATAAATTCTTTATGAAAAATTGAGGGGGTTTTTTGGAATCTTGACAAAATGCCATGTTATAAAGTCGTATTGTTAAATCTCACATTAAACCTGACCTTAACTGACCCAGGCCATTCCAGGAGTGGGATTAATTGCAAAAGATATGTGAGCTAAAGCTCTTGAAATAGCCCTCATAACCCCGACTTGATCTGAGGATAGATCCCTTGTGCTTTATAATCTCGTGCCATGCAAGGATTTTTTTTGGAAACTGGATGTAAACTGAAAAAAAGACTGCATGAAAATGTAATGTCATTATCGAGTGTAATAACACATTTCTTTAATATCACACATTAAGTAAAATTTCAGACACATGCCACTATATTAGCTATTAAGTTATTAAGCATAGAACTGAAATGCTGATAATGCATATCTTTTTTTTTTACAGTGAATAATGCTGTAATCCTAGTCTTGTGTGAATAAACTGCTAAAAATGAATTTATTACTGCTGAAAGCACATTTATGCCCTTTTTTCATTAAGGGCTGCAAAATATATCCACACAATTATAAAGTATATTTCTATGTGCTTACAGACTAATGCACTCTTATCCTTACCTTATATAAAGCTCAAGAGAATAGTGAAGATAACAGTAGATGTTTATTACAATAATCTTACACCTTATATTTTTTTCAGGAAAATCATTATATAGCAAGAGTAGAAGTAGCAAATTATAGCTATGCACATTACTGTAATTAAGTCAGTTATCTTTGGCTACTTGTACTTTTATAAGTATATGAAGTTTGTAAGTTTCTTGTTCAGTTATTGAGTATGTCCTCAATATTTTGATGGCCAATAAAGATATTCGATTGTAAAAACGCTGATATTCCGATTAAAAAACAAACTCCTCCCTGCAAATCATGCTAATCCAGTGTGATTTCGATTTACAAGAATTTAGTCTTTAATCTATATAACAGAATGCTTTAAAGGTCTACAACTATTTTAGTGTAGTATTGTTTTTATTTTTGTAAAATAAGTTTAGGAGTGTTAATGATTGTTGTTGTTCTGTGATCTGTATGATCCTCACATCAAGCAAATTGTAACCATAATTTGTATCATAATAAAAGAAATTTTACCTGCAAGAAAACACCTTTATAATCCTATGATACAAATTATAATCCGAGCAACAGCAAGTTAACATATATAAATCTTTTTTTCTTTCTCAACAGGTACCAGAGTATGTAAGCAAAAAAATTCTGCTCCGTGCTTAAAGCATTTTATAACCGCTTTTCTGTGGATTTTTATTTTCCGCTCTTCGCTCTCTCCTCACTTACTTCTCGCTCTATGTTTATTCCATGGAAAAATTGTGCCTTATAAACGCTCCACTGTAATTATTTTATTGTAGATAGATAGTATTGAAGGAAACACATATTTTATTGTGTATTGTCAGTGGTGTGTAATTGTTTAGTAATATATGAATTATGCTCTATATAGTTGGATTATGGGCTGTTAGCATGAGTTGAGCTTGTGGGACCTGCTTGGCACTACAGAAAACTAAAGAATTAAGATGTCTATGTAAGAGTTTGATACCTTTCTCTGTTTCGGTTCATGAACACTGCAGCAGTTTTACGCCCCAAATGCTCTCATTGGTTGGGATGCCTGATGACGCCAGTGGCATGCAGTCAGGGCCAGCAGGACTGTTTCTTTAAACAATTAGATTTCAAATTCACCTCCCCACTGAAGGCCCAGGTACCAAATGTACAGCCTGCCACTGGATAACGCCCATCCCAAACCTGTACTGATCAACATCCCAACCTTTCCTGTGACCCATGGTTTGTCTGCCTGTGTATATAAAGAGCTGGTATGGACCAATGGACATTCAATATAATAAGAATAATTTAACAAACTGTGTTAATTAATGAATCAAGGCGATAATAATGCTTTATCTTGCCCAGTCATAGTTTATATTTTTAATACAGTTTCAAAAATATTTTTTGTCATTCTTTAAATGGATCTTGTCGAATCAGTAATTAAAATTCAATAACTATTATCAGCTAAAAAGTCCTTTTTAAAAAAAAGTAATTTGTACTTTTTTAATAACAGTATAATTACTTTTAGTTTCAGACATGTAGCAGTGCTTGTAGTTAAGTACAAATTTTTTAGTAGTCTTTCCACCACAAGATTTCTCTAATATAAAAACAACTAAAAGATCAACGGATTATGATCTTATTTAAACACTGGTCCAGTGAAGATCATCTCTAAAAGACACACTATTGTATGTGTGAACACAACATCTCTTAGGTTTCAGTCACAGGATATAAAGATTGTTCAAAGAAATAACAACACAGAACATGCACCATTCAAATTATTTAAATTGTTAATTACACCTTTTCCCCCTCTATTCCTCCAAACACACACACACACACACACACACACACACCTAATTGTTATGTGCTATGGCCTGACATGAAAGGATATATGTGAATTTAAAATTCTACAGGTCTGTAATTGTACAATTAAATTAAGCCCTGGATCCCCTTTCTACTAACTGGTACACACACACACACACACACACACAGTCTGGAAAACATTCTAATGAGAGCCTCTGGGGATGTCAGACAGAGACACACCCCTTGTATCAGGCCAAAACCCCCCTTAACCCTGTGTTTTACCCCTATATCTCTCTAAGTATGTAATATTTCCTCCCCTCATCCTATCCTGTTCCTTGACAGATTTGCTACTTTCTAACTGTTCCTGTAAATTTTAATAATGTTTGCAAGAAGGATACTTGTTATATTTAGCTATATATAAATAAATGTAGATATTTTTTCAGCAATGGCCTATACGCACACTCTCTCTAATGCTAACTCACTTAGCCAAGGTAGCGTTTTAGCAACCATGGCGTGTTTCTCTCAGGTAGTCGCGTTATCCAGGTCGTGCTTCCAGTTCCAGTCAACAACACAGTTACAGTCAACGACAGGACTGGGTCAAATGATAAACACACCATTAACAGATCACAGTGCCTCAAGTTATACCTTTATACGGCCACAATTATGCACCTCCACACAAGATTTACAGATTTAGTGTTCTTAAATACTCTTATCATTCATGTTAGCTTATGCTAGCTCAGCAGACCAACTTTTATTATAAAGTGTGTCTGTCTAGGTCTGTCTACTCTGATTGTCAATCAAATACCATTTTCTTAACTCCATTATCAATCTCAGTTTCAAACAGCTTGAGTGTAAGGGAAAGTTACCCTGCAGGTTCAGAGCAGGCTGCTTCATAAGACAGGTTGTATTCGTCAAGTTTCTGTGTGAATCATCGTGTGTAATCCTGCAAAAGGGTATTTTTAATTTGTGTTTTGTTTGACATGCTGCAAATAACACTGGTATGTTGTAATATTTTAAAACATTGTATGTACACTAAGCAATGGAGATTCAGAAAACTATTCTGTTTTCTCTCTTCATTGGCACACGTTCTGTGTCCCCTGATAATCAATAATAATTATAAATAAAAACTTGGCTGCAAGTTCTCACTCTTACTCATACAATCTTTTTAAAAAACTGCAGTTTTATAATATTGTAACAGATTTCTGTATTTTTAAAGATTGTACTGTGCAGCTACAAGGCCGGCAGTGCACTTGTGCAGTATGATGCCAGAGGCAACTGAGCTGGCGGAGATTTTAACGAAACTACGTCATCACTCTGTGTGCGTATATCTTAAGCTGTTGTGCTGGTAGGCTACATCCTGCCGTGATCTCACATTTGTGCTCAATCGTGCCATAAGCCTGTGTAACGCAAAACTGAACAAATCACTACACTTTCTGTTCATCCTAAATTGACCTTTTCAGACGAAATTGGGTAATTTGGTTGAACCTTTCCTATTTACATTAGAAAAATGTGAATCAAGCTAATGATAATCCTTTTAAAGAACTCTGTAAGCTAGCTCGGACAATGCTGACACAGTAATGCAGTAATGCAGACATAGAGAGAATCTTCAATCAGATAAACGATGTAAGAAACAAACTCTGGATTCTAGCTCTGAACTCCGAGAACTCCATTCTTTACCTAAGATATGGGGTTCTGGTTTGTGGCAAAACTTCTGAAATTACAGTCTTTTGCGTAATGTAATTGAGAAAGTCGGGAGGATGGAATCATACGGGGAGGAAGGTGACCCCTGTAAAGAACATCTTGGCCTGTTTAATATGGCAAAAACTTGCATTTATTATTGACAATGTATAGATAGATATGCTACTAGTGGGTCATATATATCTTTAAATTTCCCCCTAAATTTATACAACAGAAGGTAAATATGTAAATAAAATGTATATAGTAAATGTGTGTGTAAAAATGTACATTAAAATGCCACTACAGGCTAATGAGAAATTCCTGTTAGGACATTAGCTAAACCTTTAAAGTTAGCTAGAATAATAAAGTTTGTTCGCTACTTAAAATAATACTCACTTTTCTGTCTTATGAGAAAATATTTTTAAGTCTAAAAAAGGAAATTGGTACAGTATCACTATCACTTTTATTTCATTTTACTGTTGTTGCAGTTGATTTACAGCTCAATAAAGCCGACAGGATCAAACGATGTGGGATTTATCAAAAGAATAAAAAGAAAAAAACAACCTGTAATAGAACGACTCAGAGTTACATAGATAAACAGTTTGATTAAAAATGCATAAATTAGTTATCATTAATACAATGGGCTAATTGGAAATGTTAGATGAGGAAAAAATGACATTAATTTATGTTCCAGTGCATCTCTATGTGTAAGCCTTGTGTATATATAGCTATAAACGGATTTTAGTAATAGATAACTGGTAGGTAATTTTAAAATGCATAAATAAAAATAATAGATAGATAGATAGTGACTTTTTTCTTCGTTTCTTAATGACAAATTAAATTGACAAAAAGGTTATTTGTAGCTATTCATATTTTCATTTTACAGTGAATAATTCCTTGTGAACAATAAAACTTTTATTTCTTGTCTTATTTGCATCTTATTAAATGGCTTTCTGAAAAATGTATTCTGTTCCAATAACTTCATTAAATTATACATACAGTCCCATTCCAGACTGCACATACACTGACGTACACAATATATATTTATGACTGGAACATATAACTGACAGGTGAACCTTGTTGGCAGGTGAACTTTTGTTGTCTACTTTTGCTGTCAGAGTGCTGTCCCTAGAGAAACCCGGGTAGTTAACAAAAATGAGTAAAACATGGGAAAAGTTTCTCTTTTACCGAACTTTTACAGAAATGCTGTGGCATTGCTAATATATCAAATGTCCTGAAAAAGAAAGAACCAGTAGTTAGTTAATGAACTCTTGGTCCTTTCTGTTTCAGTACATTAGCCATGCATATTATGGTAAAGCATGACCTCTTTATTTTTGCTTACTTTTTCAAAACGAAAGACTGTTTGAGTTGTAATAAAGAAAAACAAATCGAATTTTGACATCACAAATAACCACCACAAGGTTGGTATCTCAATGTTTCATTAAAAAAGGAAGCAAAAATATAGAGGTCATACTGCACCATAATATGCAGAAGTGCTTTTTAGCAGTAACCCAGTTTGAAATTCATGAAAAATTACAGAGATGAGCTACAAAGTTCTGGAGTCAAGATTAATCTCTACCAACGAGATGAAAATGCCAAAGTGTGAGGAAAGAAAAGACCTGCTCAGGATACAAAACATACAAACTCATCAGTCATGCATGGTGAAAGTAGTGTGATGGCTTGAGCTTGCATGGCTGCTTTTGGAACAGGCTCACTAATCTTAATTGATGATGTAATTCATGATGCTAGCAGCAAAATATATTCAGAAGTCTACAGAAACATTTAGTCTGCCAATTTACAGAGAAATGCATCCAATCTAATCGGGAGGAACTTCATCATACAACAAGATGGTGGGCCAGAACACATTTCCAACAAAGGATTTCAGCGGGAAGAAAGTAGAAGGTTTTAGTCCAGCTAAGTTAATCTCCAGATCCTAACCCAACTGAGCTGTGTTTCATCCCCTGAATAAAACATACAAATAAAACTTTGGTACAAGCCTGGGAAAGCAAGGAAGTAGCTTGTAGCAAACACGGACTGTAGATGGTATTTTTACAATTTCTATTTACTCCTGAAGGCTCCTTGTGGGTTAAACAGTTTATTTGTTTTTTTCTGTATTTATTCAACATAACATTTTAATCTGGGCTAATCTAGATAGGTAGGTAGTTGGGTAGGTAGGTAGGTAGGTAGGTAGGTAGGTAGATAAGTAGATAGATAGATAGATAGATAGATAGATAGATAGATAGATAGATAGATAGATAGATAGATAGATAGATAGATAGATAGATAGATAGATAGATAGATAGATAGATAGATAGATAGATAGATAGATAGATAGATAAAGAAATAGATAGATAGATAGATAGATAGATAGATAGATAGATAGATAGATAGATAGAGCTAGATAGATTAGATAGATAGAAGATAGATAGATAGATAGATAGATAGATAGATAGATAGATAGATAGATAGATAGATAGATAGATAGAGAGAATTTTTTAAAGATTAAGATGCTGTTGCATATTTACTTGGACACTTGTTAGTGTTTGAATATTTGCTAATTGCTAACTGCTTTATTGCAGATTGGACACAGAAGTTGTTTAGAGTGAACACTGACAAAAAAATTTAATCTTACATTAAAAAAATAAAGTATTTTAAATTGTTTTGATCATTTTGGACACAGAAGCCTTTTATCGCTTTTAAACACTGTATAATTTTAGGTCCTCATTGTGAAAATTGTTGTGATGTTGTATTTTAACTTATTCTTTAATTGTGTTTTCTTTCTTATTTTTCTTGGACTTCAATATGGGCCAAAGTATTGTTAGCTGAAAGGTTTAAGATCTATCAAATAGATACTAACTAATTTCCAGTAATTCAATTGGAATCTATTTTGATTAACAGAATATCTGTCCATTTACATTATGATTCTCTTAATTGTATTATAACTATTCATTTAAATCATGTGAAAATTGGTCTGAATTCTGATGCCTAATACTTAATTACTGCAACACTCTCATTCAGGGCACCACTAATATAACCAAAATTGCTAGCGGCACCCCCGTCCCCATTTATACTTTTAAATGCAGTCAGACTAAATGCTTAAACACATACCAAGCAAAACCAGGCAGCATTTGAATATCACAGCTTGTTTCTCTTTTCTTCCTCCTGCTTTGTATCTTTACCCTTTGGAAAGCATAAGATCACTGCTACTCAAATGACTGACAAGAGATTAACAGAGAGTTCACAACAAGCTCAAAAATAGGTAGCATAATAATAGGCAACAAACTGCATAGAAAATTCCAAATTAAAGTATACATACAATTTTATATATATATATATATATATATATATATATATATATATATATATATATATATATATAAATGATGTTGCATCTGTGCAACATAGGAACATGGAAGGTGCGTCTCTGGAACATGTAGTGGGCTGCTCTGTTGCTGCAGGCTGACTGAATCGATTGGAGGACAAGCTGCTGACATAGCAGTGTGTGACTCCACCTCTCCCTGACTTAGTTACTAGAGCTGAAAGCATGAACAAGAGTGCTGACTTCTGGTACATGACCGACACATTGAGACCACTTGCCTCTCATTGTTGGTTTCCTCTCCCACACACTTTTCAGTTTTCTCCCTTTTCTTTCTGCACACTCACTACTTCTTGTGCTTAAACCCTCTCAGTAAACCCCATTGCTTTTTTCTAAACTGTACCGAGAATTAGATTGCTGCCATTTAGGCCAGTATGAAAATCACATGGCTAAAGAGAATATGATATTGAAAGATCACGCTTGTAACTTCTGCTATGAATAAATGAAAAGTAAGAGAGGGTATTAGGAGTGTCTGGGTAAATATTCTATAAGGAATAACAGGAGCATCTTCTGTATGTCTTCCAGCCGCTTGTTGTCATACTGCCTTTCCAGTATTGTGTGTAGAATGCATAACTGTTCTAGTCCTGTTTGAAGAATGTGAAGCTATATAATATTGTTTGCATAATTATAACAGATAGTTGTGCGGATTTAAATAGATAGATAGATAGATAGATAGATAGATAGATAGATAGATAGATAGATTTGGCTAAGATCATTTAGATGGATGGATATATGGATAGATAGATGCATACACGTCGGCATACACGTCAATATTAGTATCAAACACTAACTAGGGGAAATATGATCTCACTGTTGGCTATGAGTGTTGGTGTCAGATAGGTTTGTTTGTGTATGTCATAAACACAGAGTTTATTTTTATTTTCACAATAATGAATGCTCATGCTGGGAATTACAGAATATCTAAAGAAGTGCGATAGAAAGAAATTGCTCCTCGTATTCAAAGTAGTAAAATGTTTAGCACCAGCCTTTCAGATTACAGATGTACACAAGTGGTAATAAAAACGATAAAGTAACTGTCATAGAGGACACTTCTGATAAGTTGAGAGGTATAGTAGAGCCAGAAGGGTGGCAGCAAAATAAGTCACAGAAGTAAAGCGCAAGCATTTGGAGGAGGAAGTTGAAAAAAGAAATTGAGATGTTCTGACAAGTCATTTAGTGTCTCAGTAAAGAAAGACAAGATTTCAAACGCTACTAAGCAAGAACAACAAAAAGGTGATGCCTATTGGGGATTCTTTTATAAATTCTCCATCCCTCCTGGAGGCACTGCCAAGAATTTTTGGTGGTCTATCCCTGTCTATCAAAGCAGCAAGGCTACAGTGTCTAATATGATTTGGGCAGAGATGTAGTAGTAGAAGGTTATGTGTTAAAAACACAGCTTTATGGGATATCTGGGCTACTACTCCATGTTATCACCTCTTAAACTGATGGAATATTGTAAGGCAAATACATTAAATAAGTGGTAGTAGTGTTACAATCACTCTACTAGTCTGTTGGGTTGAAGAAGAAATCTAGTTCTCTATGTACTTTTAATCTACATCCCTATCTTTATCAACTGTACATTTGTCAGCAGTGTGCATCCGGAAGAAAAAGGTTATGAGTGCAGGTGGTGGAAATATACAGCTCCAGCTAAAGTGGTTAAAAAAATGCTCTATTAGATGGAGACCCTGGGGCAGACTCTGCACCCGCTGGATAAAGCCGAATAGAAATATCTGGGGATCCCCCAGAGAATGTCTAAGGATAGAGCTAAAGTATCTGGAATCTGTTACTGGGGTAACAGAAGGGCAATGAGTGAACAAATTAATAAATGAATAGGCAATGTTGTGTTTTATAATGCCAGTTTATACTACATTTCATAATTAGTTGTATACTTATTCCTTTATATAACGTCATGTAGAATGACTGCAGAGATCATATTTCACAAAAGCTTCTAGTGATATGTGTATTTTTTCATGTTTTCATGACTAAACAGCAACACATATTAACACTTTGTTCTTACTAATGTGAGAATAAAACGCAAAATAGTATAATATTTAAACACAACCAGTTCTTTATGCTCACTCCAAGCCTCTATAGTTTTGTGTGCATAGTCAACGCAATGATAACGTGACATATCCCAGCAATCGGAACAGTCTGTTATTGATTCTGAGACTCACAGGCTGAATCTGAATCGGCTGCTTTAATGAGTTCACAAAAAGCTCCTGCTCAGCCAGTTGTTTGCAAGAACTGACATTAAATCAGCAGTTAAATAGAATAACACTACTATGCTAGCACAGTGCACTCCAGTAGAACATTAGTCAGAGTGCTTGGTTTAAAGATTTGGGTCCAAAATCCCACAGCTGCTAGTAAAAGTAAGCAGAAAACAGACAAAGTAATTTTTCTGTGAATGAGATAGAAACTGTGAGCCTACAGTTAAAAGAATGCCATAGGTATAGGGCAGAGATAATGGAAAATCAGGAGAAACATGATGTGTTTAGAGGTGGAGAAGTGTATTCAGTCGTGCTTGCAGAAACATTGTAACAAGACCTTGTGACCTCTGTACTGTTACTGGTTTGTTCACACTGTTACTTTCTGTTTAATAATCTTATTAGGTCATGATAGACACTGACACAAACTCTCTAAAATATTATGTTTTTAAGCAGCCCATATAATCATCTGTATTATATTTATTATATTCTTCTTCTTGTCCTTTCGGCTGTTCCCTTTTAGGGGTTGTCCCTGAGAATCATCTGTCTCCACCTAACCCTGTTCGCTACATCCTCTTCACTCACACCCACTAACTTTATGTCCTCGTTTATCGCATCCATATACCTCCTCTTTGGTCTTCCTCTTTGCCTTCTGCCTGGTAGCTTCATTTCTATCATCCTCCTTCCAATAGATTCGCTATCCCTTCTCTGTACATGTCCAAACCACCTTAACCTGGCTTCCCTGTCTTTTTTCCTAAAACCTCTAACATGAGCCATCCCCTTGATGAACTCGTTTCTAATCGTGTCCAACCGTCACTCCCAAAGAAGACCCCAACATCTTCAGCTTGCTACTTCCAGCTCTGCCACCTTTCTCTTCCTCAGCGCCACTGTCTCTAAACCATACATTATAGCTGGTCTTACTAGCTGATATTCTTATGTCACACAACACTCCTGACATGTCTCTCCACCCATTTCAACCTGCCTGTACTCTCTTTATCACCTCTTTCACACATTCTCCATTGCTCTGGACTGTCAACCTCAAGTACTTAAACTCCTGTACCTTCCCTGTAATCTCACTGTTCCACTTCCCTACCTTTCATTTAAACACATGTACTCTGTCTTGCTATGACTGACTTTCATTCCTCTTCTCTCCAGAGCAAACCTCCACCTCTCCAGGTTTTCCTCCACCTGCTCCTTGCTCTCACTACAGATCACAATGTCATCTGCAAACATCATTGTCCAAGGAGATTCCTGTCTGACATTGTCTGTCAAACGATCCGTCACTACAGCAAGCAAGTAGGGGCTCAGAGCTGATCCCACCTCCAATTTGAACTCCTCTGTCAGACCTACTGCACACCTCACTACTGTCCTGCTCCTTTTATACATATCCTGCACAACCCTGACATACTTCTCTGCTTTTCCTGACTTCCCCATACAATACCACAGCTCTTCTCTTGGTACCCTGTCATATGTTTTCTCCAGGTCAACAAAAAAAATCCTAAGATTTTTAATCTGAGCATTTTTGAACCATTTTTTTTCTAATAGCATTCTGTTTTGATGTAAAATTCTGATGTTATATATACCGCACTGCGCTCAGGAGTACACTCCTAGAAACTGTAATATGCATATGAAGGCATATTAGATATGTTTGCAGATGAAACTTTATACTTTTGTGGCTACCTGATGTAAGCATGTGTTGTGCATAGACAGCTGTGTTATTTCTTTGCTTCTTTTCACATTAGTTTTTTTTAATTCATTGTGCCTATTATACTGAAGCACTGCATAAGCGACACTCATCATTTACCTGGATCAGCTCCTGGATTATTGTTTTGCTAACAACAACATAGATAGAATACCACCTGAATATTACACTATTCAGTTGTTCTTAGTAGTTGTTAGCTAGAAACAGTAGAGCCAAGTACAAAACCTGATTTTAATAAAGATAGGATTTTGCGTAAAATGTAAATATGAAAACTGAATACAATGACCTGCAAATTCTTGTTAACCGGTATAAAATTGAAAACACCACAAAGACACGTTATGCAATGTTCAAACTGATAAACTTTATATTCTTTTGCAAATGTTTGCCTCATTTTGAATTTGATAAATGCAACTCGTTCCAAAAGACCTGGACAGGGGTAATTTCACCACTGTGTTACATCAGCTTTTAACAACACTCAATAAGCATTTGGGAACTGAGGACACTAATTGTTGAAGCTTTTTAGGTGGAATTCTTTACTATTCTTGTTTGACGTATGACTTCAGTATTGTGTCTGCGTTGTTTGTATTTTCCGCTTCATTAATGCACCACACATTTTTAGTGGGAGACAGGGGTTTACTGCAGGCAGGCAGGCCAGTCCAGTACTTGCACTCTTTTACTACATACCCATGGTGTTGTAAAACATGCAAAATATGACTTGGCATTGTCTTGCTAAAATTATTTTGGGACATCCCTGAAAATATGTCACATATTTTACTCCAAATCTGTATTTGTACATTTCAATGTCAATGGTGCCTTCACAGCAAGTAACTCATGTCATGGGCACTAACACACCCCTATACCATCACAGATACTGGCCTTTAAACTTTTCACTGATAGCAATCTGGATGGTCCTTGTCCTCTTTAGCCCAGAGGACGCAACATCCATGATTTCCAAAAACAATATGAAATGTGGACTCATCTGACTAAAGCACATGTTTCCACTTTGCATCAGTCCATCTCAGATGAGCTCAGGGCCAGAGAAACTGGTTGGGTTTCTGGGTGTTGTTGATGTTTGCATCTCAGAGTTTTTTTGTAGGACTGCTAACTAAAAAAATTGTTACCACTGCTGGGCTCCTGAGCAAGGTCCTTACCACCAATTGCTTAGTTGTAAAAAAAAAATAAATGTAAGTCGCTCTGGATAAGAGCATCTGCCAAATGCAAACTTGTGCATTGCATGGTACAGTTTTAACTTGCCTTTATAGACTGTTAAAGAGGGACTTAATAAATAAATACATTCCTTGCAACTGTATGTTGAGTACTGGTGTTCCTACACTGGTGCTAATGCAGTTGTTGAACCGCAGCCCATCCTTATGAATGACTGGGTCGTTCAGGGATCCTCCTTTTATAATCAATCTTGACACTCACCTGTTACCTATTTTTTCACCTGTGGAATGTTCCAAACAAGTGTTTTTGGAGCATTCCCCAAATTTCCCAGTCTTTTGTTGCCCCTGTCCCAACTCTTTTAGAACGTGTTACAGACATCACATTAAATTAGGTGAATATTTGCAAGAGATATTAAAGTTTATCAGTTTAAACACTGCATATCTTGTCCTTATGGTGTTTTTATTTGAGTTTGGGTTAAAAAGGATTTGGAGACCATTGCATTCTGTTTTAATTTATTTCTCTGGATTTGGGGTTTTGTGTAGCTGACTGGGCTGTTAAGGAAACTTCCTGCATGGTCAGAAACATAGGAGACTGCTGATTCATCTGAATCATGGAATTTAGCAGATCTGTTGAACTCGTGGCACATAGCTGGTTGGCTGGTTAAGTGAATCAGACTAATGCTGCTAGAAGAGTGGTGCTAAGTCAATGTCTAGAGCATTGTGTCTGATTTTCTTTTGTGTACTGACATTAACAGTACCACATATTCAGCAGCATGTCTTTAAAGATAGGTTTGTTCATTTACATTTGAAAATAACTTCAGTTTGATGATTTATATTTATTTTCAGGATTGTGTGGTTTCTGCAGGAAAACTGCTAAATTAGTACAAAAAATAATCACTGCAAGAAAGTACAAAATTGCCAAAACAGCTAGCTTTATAGTATGTAAAGACACAAAATAATTCAGTTGATCAACTGCTGGATAGACTCATAGCCCTTAAGAATAAAAAGACATATGACAGATTTTTTAACCTATTTTCTTTTACCATTTTTGTTTTTGCCCTGAAATTAGAGACATCTTCTGGAGATTAACAAACACACCATCTTCCTTTTTACATAGTGATTAGAAGAGCTTTTTAATACCTGGTCGGGCTATTTCATAGCTACAGAGCCTCTTAATCTAACCCTCAATCTAACCCTCAATTATTACTGTATTTCTAATCAGAGCAGATCTAGTATTACACTGACATGCAACAAAGACAACTGCAAAGTTCACTCTCCTCCCTTTTTCCCCACTGAATATTCATGATAGGTTCATTTGTTATGCGTGTTAAGAGGGAGGTCGAAGTAAAAGCTCCATGCAGTGACTCACCACATTCACAGGTTCACTGCTGTCAGGTTCAATATGTCTGAATGTTCTATGGCAACAATAATACTGTGTTCAATGCACATCTGCAAATGGTGCTATTAAAAATGTACTGGCTGCACTGGCTACGGTGTGCTTCCTCAGCTACATGTCATCCAAACTGGGTCAACCCCCCTTTCCTCTCTCTGTCTCTTTTCTTGCAACCCTCAGCCTCTCTTCCTGAAAGCACTGATCTCTACCTGGGAATTCTCATAGTGCTAGAAAGCAGCACATGCTACAGGCAATCTCTCTGCTTCTACTGTAGATTCTTTTGCTTTATTTTTTTTTACAATATGCCATGAATTTTTGCATAGATTATTGATACAGTCTGTGACAACTCTGAAATGAAATATACATATCAAGCATAGTTAGCCCATTATTTTCTTTCAGTATGAAACACATTATTTCGAGTTCAAATTCCAAATGATACTCAGACACAAGACTCATCCATAAGACCCTCACTTTGTGTCCAAAGGTTTTTTGGCATGTCTGCTTCAATAAACTGTAACACTGACTGAAGTGATTTACAAGCTATAAGCACCTGCCAACCCCCACCCCTTATCTCCCACATACTGCCGTTTCAGGTCCAATTGCTATCAGAGACACTGAAGTCTGTCTGAGAGAGGGTAACCCAAAGACAGTGTTCTCTGAAATATCCATCATAACAATGAAATAAACAAATCCAAACAGTCTGAGCGGTATGAATCACTGCAATCTGGAAATCAATGTGATCTGACAATTCCTCTGTGCACAAAGATCCGTAGCACCATAAAGACATGGTGTATTACGAGTGGAGAGGAAGGATTCCGGTGTTGTGCAGCCGCATGAATGGATAAAGCCCCACAGACACACGCCAGAACTTTTCAAAAGCCTTTTCAGAACTAAATTTGAGACACATTTCCTAAAAACAAATTATTATTAAAAAGGTTGATGCATATCATTATACCTGTAATTTGAAAACAGGAAAAGGCACTTCATATACAACAGTTTTAAAGAGATTTCGTTACTTAACAAATATGAACTGATTTTAAACAGACCAGAAAAGGTAACTTAGTCAGTCAGATTTAATTATATTATATTATATTTAATAAATTTAATTTTAAAACAATATATTTACTTCATATCTGCTGATTAAAGTATTTTTTTATTTTATTTTATTTTAATAAATTGTGCAAGCACTATATTCCAGTTGATGGTATAATTACACAGTAAATAAAGGTTTGGTTTAATTGTGGCTCTGTGAATTTTAAGAAACCTTTATGAGTTTACAATTCTATCAGTGGCATTAAACTCAAAACAATTCTCTTTTATTTAGCTCCTCTATGGCTATGTTTCCAGTCTCTAGCTTTCTATCAGCTTGAAGTGTGAGTGAGGTCCACAGTGGGCCTTGGATCTGCCATTGATACCCTGTGATTGTAAAGCGGAGCGACAGGAATGTAAAAGCAAACAGATCAACGTGTACAGCTCCTGTCACAGCCGTCTGCTGTTAAATAATGGCTCCTGCTGATTCCACCCTGCTAGTGCAATTACCAGGCACTCTAGAGACTCAGGTGCAGACTCTCCCAACACTTGGATAATGATTCTCACAAATTGATGACACCCGTGGCCTCGTTTGCTCAGCTAGATTAACCTAAGAAAGAGTCTGTTTTTTTTGCTCTATGAGAGCTGAGTGAGTGAGAAAAATTCAGTAAGAGTGCATGACTAAAGGGTCCAGACTGATCACACACCCAGTTCATCGAAAGGAAAGCACTTGATTTAAGTTAAAAGTCTTGTTAACATTGTACACAGTAAAATTAAGACCGCACGTTTTCTGACGTTTTTGTACATTTTCAAATATTCTAATTGACATCAGCGGTCTTTTGCAGAATAAATACAATTATTTACAGAATTTGGCAGACGTCCTTATCCAGAGCAACATACATTTATCTATTCTACATCTCTGCAATTGGGCCTTAAAGGCCTTTAAAGCAGCCCAGCAGCAGAAGCTTGGTGGTACTGAGAATCAAACCTCCAATCCTCAATCTTCAAATAAGCAGTTCAACCGGTAAAACATTGCGCTACCACTTCCCCACATATTCATCATAGACATTACAGCAGTAATCTAATAATTAGATTTGTAATCCTTTAAATTAATTAACAAGCAGTTAAGTCAATCTTAAACATGCTGAAATGTTTGGTGAACAAAGGCTTGTTTGTTCTTCATATACAACTTTCAAGGGACAAAAGGTTCAAATATTTCATGCAGTATGCCTTACATTTGCAAAAAGTGGATTTGGTGTAAGAGTACTGTACCATCTATTGTGAGTGTGGGAGAACATACTTTCAGAGCTGTTGTTGCTGCACATCCTTTTACTGTTTGCTTTAACAGCATGTCTGCATTTGCATTTATCAGGACCAATGAATATACTTAGCAGATTAATTTTACAGCAATAGCAATAATCATGAAAAAAACAAGGAACAGACTAGGACTGTTCACTTTATCTTTATTATGAAGTGCCACAAAATTCTTGGTTCCTTGTGCTTTTACAACAGTTGGAAACTGGTTTTAAAAATTGCAGTACATGTTAGACCTATTTCATTCAGAGTTTCCCTGATCAGAAGTAATCAGATTTCTCAGCTTTAAAAAGTTTTTTCCAACTCTTCAAATAAGTATTTACACTTAGGCTACATTACCTTTTAAACTGAGCATTTCAGATATTCTTTATTTATGATACAAAATCTAAGGTCAAACTAGTAATTTCTACCTGAATCTAGGTTCTTGTGCTACTTTTAAGGATAGGAAGTGCTTTCAGCAGAAATCTGAGGGACACCTAGATGGGAAATAATGAAGGTATCTTGAATTAATCAAATCCTGAACTGCAGTGGAAGTGGATTACAGACCAGCTGCGCAAAGGTTAGTCTTCCCTGCTACTGGCATTCTTCATCATTCCTTTGAGTTGACTGTAGAAGAGACTTCCCCAAACTGGGTGTTCCAGAGATTTGGAGAAAAATACTGATCTGCTTTAGGCAGAGTTACAGCACTTCAAGCCTACATCCTAAAAACTATGTTTAAATTAGGCAGGCAGGCAGTGCATAACAGCAGAGCAAAGGAAATTGATTTATACTTATCTTTTTTTGTCTTGTTGACTCACTAACACTAGACTGGCATTTTCCCTGATGTATTTTTTCTGTTTGATTATTAAGAGATCAAAACATACCTGATTTTTTAGAAAAAGCTGCTATAGGCAACAGTTCAAAAATACCATGCATTACATGATTATTGCTGTATTATAGTCTTACAAGAATCCCAAAATATTGCCCATTGATACTATCTAGGTTTTGGCAAAATTATAAGTCTAAGTTTTATGATATTGGCATAGATTCGTTTTTTTTTTTTTTTTGCATGCATGCATTACATCGGCATATGAAATTAAAGAATCCAAAAAACAAATTGTGACTGATTTGAATGCTTTGGCATGTTGATAAAACTGGCAGGTAAGCAAATAAAAGTGCAAAACATGATTAAAAAGTAAACACTTTGTTGTTCATGATAAATAAAAAAACTAAAACTAAATAAATAAATAAATAAATAAATAAATTCAATTAATTCATCAATCAATCTTTCAATCCATCCATTGCGGGGTCACTTGCAGCAGTATAATAATATCAGGTGATATGAAAAAAAGTTATTGAACAGCATTGTGTCACTCAAACCTTCAATGTGCAGGAACTCTTCCCCGCTGCACTGTCAGCACTGAACTCTGAACAGCTCCCGAAGTCTCAGTATTCCCTTAGGGTCAAAAGCGTCAAGAGGAGCCGAGGCTCTGCACCATTGAAATCACGCTTGGAGCGGCGACAGTGCACCCTTAAAGCAAGCCGACTCGTAGTGTTTGTTCAGGTACGACTTGAGCGCGAACGTCTTGCTGCAGCGCGCGCACTTGAAGTGTTTGAAGGCCGAATGCGTCTGCATGTGTGCGCGCAGGTTGGAGCGGTCGGCGAACGCCTTCCCGCAGTGCGCGCAGCCGAAAGGTTTCTCTCCTGTGTGTGAACGCATGTGACCCTGTAGCAGCCAGGGACGACTGAACGCTTTGCCACAGACATCGCATTTATGCCGTAGGTCGTGCGTTAGGATGTGCATAGCCATGGCCGGCATGGATACATACACCTTGCCGCAAGTCGGGCACTTTTTAGCCATCTTGCTGTCCAGGCTGCGGTGCGTTTGCTTGTGGCGACTCAGGTTTGATGACGTGGCGTAAGACTTGCCGCACTCAGTGCAAGTGTGCCGAGGCGGACTGCGAGCTCCTCCGGACGCCCTGCGCCGTGAGCGGCCATCCGTGATGAAGAAGGCGTGCGCCGTGTAGCCGCCACTGACTGGTGCGTCGCCGTTGATCGATCCGCCCGTGGTGTCCGAGCGCGGGCTGTCCGCATGGTAATCACTGTGAGCGCCATCATACAAAGGCTCTGGAGAGGGAACCTTAACCGCACCATCAGTCTCTGTATCATACACCGCTGGTGTAATGTAATCCCTAATGTAACCTAGCACAGATAGAACAAGCACGTTACACACATACGCACAGAAACAATAAAAGCTTTACATTGAAAGCTAACTTTCACATTCTCCTGCCCTCAATACAGACTTTCACATCTAATGAAACTGAAACTATTTCACTGCATACCCCTATAGAACTTAATAAGAAAACAGAGGCTTCTTTTCTTTCATTTGTTCGGATCTCCTTTAAGTATTTCCTCTATATTGGTGTTGCTATGTTGTGTGTCCTATTTTAAAACATAGCATTCAGTTTAGATCCAAGCTGCAAAGCAGTTTTCTTCTTGGAAGACAATAATAAACGAAATAACGATTATTTGATCAAATAAATGAATAAATAACTATGGCCATAAATATTTGCCTTTATTTGCGTGTTCTTGCAGGTTTTTTTAGGATTATTGGCAGTTTTTTTGCCCTACTCTTTATTATAGACCGGGGTTACTACAATAAAAGTGAAGCACCTGAGAACGCCCTAAAACAGATCGTCATCTTATGTGCAAATAGGTTAACCTCCAAACACACTTGTTATGTCAAAACATTCCACCACGACAGCTATCCATTACGTAATGATGATATTTTAGCCTGCATTCCACCGAAAATGTTATATATGGCTTGTGATGCGCCGATGACGTTACTAAGTGACCGCGAGTGTTTGGAAAGTTAAACACCGCTACAAACAAATTAATAGTTCAAATAGATTTCGTCAAAATGTATGACACTAATATAAATAAGACAACTTTAGGCTTTAGGAATGAAGTAGCGATGTCTAAATCTGTTTCATCGCCGATCGCGGAGCATTTATATTATATACAGCGCCACATAAAAAAGTGCTGAGTTCACAGAACCCAAAGAAGAGAATTTTAACTTACGCTTGTCGTGGATCCGCAGGTTCAGGTCAGACCTTGACCTGCCATAGCAGCTTTCCAGCTCTGCGCATGAGAAATCGTCTAGCTTCACCTTCTTTACCAGGAAAGACCTTGGCATGTTTAGAGCGCGCGGCACACACTGATCCTTCCCCTACGCTCGCGTCTCTCACTTTATCCACGTCAGAACCGGAAACGGGGAAACGGACACTTCAAAGATCATGTAGTCAAACCGGACAGGAAGAGAAGGAAGAAGACGAGAACCGGTAGAAGCCTCCTTGTGTATGTGTGTGTGTGTGCGCGCGCGCCGGTGTTTTACACTCGAGCGAAATGCGACTCCTCCTAAGAAACGCACACAGTAGGTTTTTTCTCTACCGAAGTGCAAAAGTGAAGTACGAAAGCGTTTCCAGGGACTTGCTGACAAGAAGGCGTAAATCTGTAGTGTCCGCTGCCTCCTTCCTCCCTCCTTCTCTTCCTCAGCTCCGCGTGGATGTGCGCGTGCCTGATCAGCACTGAGCGCTTTATAGAGGCGCGCCGATCAGGTGGCGCGCTGTGAGGAAGCGCTTAATGTAATCCACCCGAAATCTCTCGGGAACCGCGCTGCGAGAAAATGATTTATTGATGCTCTCCTACTTCTTTCAGTCTAATTTTCATTTTTTTAAATTTTGCATGCCGGGTGAACCGCCATGTTTCGGTAGGTTAAAAACATGTATTTATATAATTGTATTGTTTGGGTGAAAAAGGTAAGAAACGGTGTAACAAGTATCCCAGTCGCTGCAGTAATTATGGTTAGCAGAAATGATAAATTGCTTTTAAAATACAGATCTTTTCCATCGTTGATTTCTTGTATGAAACTAAGGATAACATTTTAATAACCGTGTTAACTTTGATATTTGCAGATAGTTTGAAAATAGTTCCACGCAGCTTCTTTCCCTTGCCTGTCAGACTGCTAAACACTCAGGTCTAACACAGCACACAGAGTAAGGGATAACAAATATTTGATCCCCTGCTGATTTTAAACGTTTGCACACTGACAAAAAACGATCCGGCTATAATTTCAATCACAGGTTTATTCTAGCAGTGAGAGATAGAATAACATCCAGAGATCTCCATCATGGTTAAGACTGTTAAAGAATGTAGGGGACAGGATTGTAGATCTACACAAGGCTGGAATGGGCTACAACACCATCTCTGAGAAGTTTGGTGCGAATGTGACAACAGTTGGTGTGATTATTCACAAATAGAAGAAACACAAAATAACTGCCAATCTCTATCAGTCTGGGGATAGATGCAAGATCTCACCACATGAAGTTTCAAACATGAAAACGATGAGAAATCAGCCCAGAACTACACATGAGGATCTTGTAAATGATCTTAAGGCAGATGGGACCATAGTCACCAAGAAAACAATTGGTAACACAGAACATTCTGAGGGACTAAAATTCTGCAGCACCTGCAAGGCCCCCCTTCTTAAGAAAGCACATGTACTGGCCAGTCTGAAGTTTGCCAATGACATCTGAATGATTCAGAGGAGAATTGGCTGAAAGTGTTGTGGTCAGATAAGACCAAATTCTACCTATTTGGCATCAACTCAGCTCACCTTTTTAGAGGGGAAAGAAATGCTGCCTATGACCCCAAGAACACCATCCCCACTGACAAACATAGAGGTGAAAACATTTTGCTTCAGGGGTTTTTTTGCTGCTAAGGCACTGGACAGTTTCACCGCATGAAAGGGATGATGGACGGGCCATGTACTATCAAATCTTGGGTGAGAACCTCCTTGCCTCAGACAGGGTATTAAAAATGGGTCGTGGATGGGTTGTATTCCAGCGTGACAATAACCCAAAACACACAGCCAAGGCAACAAAAAAGTGGCTCAAGAAGAAGCACAATAAGGTCCTTGAGTGGATAAAAAAAATTCCCCTCAGGATCTACAGTGTGCTGCGCTAGGGGTGCTGTTAGCAATTCTGGGTCCTATGAAAAAAATATTTTGGCCCCCTACCACACCCATTTTTCACCAAACATTCAATTATATTTCTGCAAGTACTGTTACTACAGATCTCTGAAAACCCCGAAAGTGTGTGGGCCTTTAAAATCATCCTAACTTCTCTCCCTTAGCTGTGCCCCCTGCTCAACACATACAAGCACTGCTCTTTATTATTCACTCTGGCAACCCCTGATGGGAACAGCTGAAACAATGTTAGCCCAGATTTCAGTTTAATTAAAACAAACTTGAAATATGTAAGATTTAGTGCATTACTATCAAAAAGTAAGTAAATTCTACTAGTTTTGTAAACACTGTTGAATGTATATCCCACTCTGATTGGTTGTTTTAGTTAGGTGACATTATTTTAATGTGATTTCTTAGAGTTGTTGGTGAGTAGTTAAGTAGTTAAATTATTATAGTTTTTTATTTTACTTATAAGGTGTTTCTGATGACTGAAAAACACTCTTTAAAGTAAACTCGGCAGGCTGTCGTGACATCGGCTGTACATTTGTTTTTTTTCCCTCCTTCCCATTAATGGGAATTATCATTTTTAACTGAAGGGCTCGAAAAACACTTCAGGTCATGGTTCTTTAACCCGCCAACGATGTGTTTTTTCATGCTTTTGCTGCGGACACCGTCAGGTAACCGACTTCAAACTTGTTTTAAACTTGTCTTGACTGTATTGTTGTATATTGAAATAAATAAATTCAACTTTAAAATTTTGTATATAATTGAATGCAAAAAAAAAGTAAAAAAAAAAAAAAGAGTAAAGTAATATGACAAATTCAAAACATACTTTTTTAAGTAAACATTACTTATTTTTTGGGGCAACCTGTTTACTCAAATCTTTTTAATCTGGGTTAAAAGTAAAGGAGAAAAAGAAGGTTATACTCTGTCACATATATGAGATTAAAGTTCCTCTAATACCAGAAAGTAGTGTTGACCTTCAAAAAAACTTCACCTTTTTGGACATGCACCCTTTAATGTATTGCTACACATAAATTAGAACTACAAAATAGTTGCATATATTAATCTATAAATCTACAATTTCATGCAGGCATAACCTCAAGAAATAAAACCCAGAATAACTTAGAGATAAAGAGGAGGAAAGGAAAGAAATTTGTGCTTAAAGGTTTCTATTCTTAGAATTATTAAAAGTTTCTTTTCTTATATTCTTAAATATAATTGATTCAGCGTTGTCATTAGGATACGTTTCCAAAACATTTAAACTAGCTGTTATTAAGCCGCTCATTAAAAAACCACAACTTGATCCAAAAGATCTAGTTAATTACAAACCAATCTCAAACCTCATATTTCTGCCTAAGATACTTGAAAAGGTTGTATCTTTACAACTAAATTTTTGCTTAGAGAAAAATTATATTTATGAAGCTTTCCAGTCAGGACTTAGATCCTGTCACAGTACTGAGACTGCTCTAATTAAAGTAACAAATGACCTGTTGCTATTAGCTGATAATGGTTGTCTCTCCCTATTAGTGCTATTGGACTTCAGTGCTGCATTTTGACACTGTCGACCACAACATTCTTTTAAAAAGATTAGATAGATTAGAAAGCCTTGTGGGCATCAGTTATAGTGCGTTAGCATGGTTTAAATTTTACTTATCTGACCCTGACAATTTGTAGCAGTAAATGAAGAGGTATCATATCGCTCGCAAGTAATGTATGGAGTACCCCGAAGCTCAGTTCTAGGGCCGTTACTTTTTACACTACACACGTTACCCTTGGGAGATATTATTAGAAAACATGGTGTTAGCTTTTACTGCTATGCTGATGACGCTATATATTTCTTCGCAACCTGGCGAAACTTATCAATTTGAAAAACTAACTGAATGTATAGCTGGTATAAAAAACTGCATGAAAAATAATTTCTTATTGCTGTATCCCAAAAAACCCAGAGGTGTTAATTATTGGCAATAAAGCCTCTGCCTCTAATAATCTAAATCACTGCCTAACACTTAATGCCTGCTCTGTTAACCCTTCATTATTAGTTAGAAACTTAGGTGTGCTTTTTGACAGTAATCTTTCATTTGAGAGCCACATTTCCAGCATATCTTAAAAATATATTTAAACTACGACCTATGCTCTCGAGGTCAAATGCAGAAATTTTAGTTCATGCGTTCATGACCTCAAGATTAGACTATTGTAATGCTTTACTGGGTGGTTGTTCTGCACGCCTAATAAAAAAACTCCAGCTGGTCCAAAACGCAGCAGCTAGTTCTTACTAGAGCCAAAAAATATGATCATATTAGCCCGGTTCTGTCAACACTGCACTGGTTCCCTATTAAATATCAAATAGATTTTAAAATCTTGTTAATTACTTATAAAGCCCTAAATGGTTTTGCACCTCAGTACCTGAGTGAGCTCCTATCCTATTATAGTCCTCCACGTCCGCTGCGCTCTCAGGACTCAGGCAATTTAATTATACCTAGAATAACTAAATCAACTTCAGGTGGCAGATCCTTCTCTTATCTAGCGCCTAAACTTTGGAATAACTTACCTTGCACTGTTCAGGAGGCAGACACACACATCTCTTTAACCTGGCCTACACATAATACACACATTTTTGTTATTAAGGATTAATAGGCTGCAATAGTCAGGTCAACTGGAACCGGGAAACACCACCAATAACACATAATATATTTGTTTATCACCAGTCGAATTGCATCTATGCTAACATATGTCTGTTCTTTGTTATTCCAAGCTCACCGTCGCCACCATCACTTGGAGACAATAAGGCAGTTTCTCTTGTCTTCTAAGCGGCCACAGAAACTTTGCTGCAGCACGGGTAACCTACTGGTTTATCTGGTCAGAGGAGAACTGACCCCTCGACTGAGCCTGGTTCTCTCATAGTTTTTTTCTCCATTTTGTCGCCGATGGAGTTTTGGTTCCTTGCCGCTGGCTTGCTTAGTTGGTGACTCAAAATTTTTGGATATCAATCAAATGGACTGTTCTAATGAATGTTTAATATTGTTGTTTCTGAGGTATTTCTGTAAAGCTGCTTTGAAACAATCCTGATTGTTAAAAACGATATATAAATAAAAGTGACTTGCCTTGACTTGCTCTTAACTAAGATAATGATAATGGCCAAATCAATCGAGAGACATTTAGGCCAAAATTTTACTCTTCATAATTGAATAATTACACCTAAAGACTAGTATACACATGAGACTAATGTTAGGATAGGCTGGTGTTTCCTTAAGAAGCTAATATTCTTATGGTTTATTTGCTCTGTATGTAAATTATTTTTACATGGGAAGTGGTAATGTAATAATTAAGGCATTGGACAGCTAATTAGAAGATCATGGGTTTAAATCCCAGCAAGATCAAGCTGCTGCTTCTGGTGCTGGGCCCCTTAGCAAAGCCCTTAACCCTCAGTTAAATTTAAGATAAAATGTAGGCGGTCTGTATAACGGCATCTACCATATGCCATAAATATAAATAAGACCCCAATTAAAAAAACTTTTTTTGTGAGACCTAAATGTTGTAAACACTCTTCAATCTAACTTGAACATCAGCATCATGATGTAGTTGTACTAGAACAATTCAGATCTAACGGCAGCATTAATTTCTATTCATCCGTTATCTATTCATAAGTTATCTAAGCAGCTACCACCAAGGCTCAGTTTTTTTTAAATCAGGTTCTCTAAAAAAAAAGTCTGTTTGTATTGTTTTCATGTTACCGTACACACATACACACACCACCAGGAGCAGCAACAGAAGGCTCAATGCCCTGATGAAGGGGACTGCTGGGTATTGTCCCTCAGCCTGCTGTCGCAGTAACACTAAATACTGCTGAGTCCAGTTCTCACCAGGCGTCTCCACACACACGCACACACACACACACACATACATAGACACACACACACACACAGAATGCTGGGCTAGGACTGAAAAACATACCTCGTCACTTTTCAGTGTTCTTTTTTTGGAGGACTGCAAATACAACACAATATAACACACTTAGGCACAAATTGGAGATTCATACACCCTGAACTGCACTGAAGTCACACATTGAAAAGAATACTGATAAAACACAGCACTAAGCTCATTTTCAGAACAATGCTAGCAATGTAGAGTAATTCGGATTCCCCCACTCAGTGTTTCTAAAGCTTCACTGATCCAAATCGTTGGCGCAGAGTGTTAGACAAGGTTGGAGAAGTAACTTCGCCCCAAGCACTATTCCTGACAAGGGTTTGCTGCCATCTGCCCTTTTGTACTGTCTTCTTACTGATGAGGAAAGATCATCTGATCCTCTTTTGTGGTAATTGCCTTGAATCAGTTCAATTGCATTTCTATAGACACTTGACATCCCTCGCAGTGAGAGTAACATATTGAACACCAGAAATTATGTTTTAGTGGGAGATAAAAATGAGAAAACTGAGGTATCATTTCCTCTCACCGACACTCGAACAATGATGTGTCAGAACTGATCAGCGGTTACATCCTTCTGCACTGGGAGAGGTGGAGAGTCAGGGGAGTGCCAGAATCACACAGGTTTGCTGATGACATTATTACACACACGATGAAACACAAGTATTACACACCCATACGCTTATCTCTTCAGTGAGCCTGGAAAATTGCATTTTCTCACTAGGTTAAGAAAAGTGTTTCTGAATTAAAGTTGGCGACTGACCACACTGTTTTTCTTAATGAGATAATAATTAATCCTTTTTTTAAAATTAAATTTCATTAGCATGTTAGCGAATTTACAGTGCATTTTCAGGTCAGCTGCATACGGCAGGTTGTATATTGCCACAGTTTAATGACATGCTGAAGGCACAGCATTAAACATGCTACTGACCTGCTTCTTGGCCTCTTTCCATTGAGGACCAACTGGACAGCAGTGTCCCTCTGCATGCTGCAGCATGTGTTTTATGGGCAAAAACTAAGAAAGTCACCTACATGTGTGCTGGACTGGGGTCTGCTGAATGGGGACTGCATTAATCTTTTCTGTCATATGGCAGTCTCTGGAGAGAAACATGAGTCAGCCAGGGATTCAGCAAACCCCCCTTATCTTGCAAAATCACATATACACACACACACACACATCCTGGCAGTCTGGAGCACTAATTAAATGTGAAAGTTGAAATGGCTACAAAAGCCACATTATGCAAAATGGTTTTTGATTTTTTTTTTACCTATTCTTCCCACTATCTCTCACAGCTCTATCCTTTTTTTATTTCTTCTCACACTGTGTCCCCAACGTGCAAAGAAAGAGAGAAAAGAATGAATATCTTTGAACGACGGACTCACTATGTGGCTCTCCATGTGTGAAGAGTCAGCTGAGTGAGTCTGATAATTGGACACTTTGGCTGGAAATAGTTTTATAACAGGGAGGCTGGTGTGAGTGTGTGTGTGTGTGTGTGTGTGTGTGTCTTTCTGTTGGTATGTATGTTTTTTAAAATAATTGGCAACTTTACTAAGATCCCAAACACCAGTTATGCTAGTTAAGATCCTACACATACAATCAAATTGAAAGAATTATCACCTATACAGTGTGACACTTCATTTATATCATCATTTAATTAAGGATTTAATGTTTTCTTATTAGACATCTGTTTCTGTTCTGATTAAATAGTTCTTTAATTAAACATTTTAACAGAAGTTCTTAGTCTTAGTTTTATTAGATTATTGTTAGTAATCTTTTTGCATTGTGTGCTTCAATTTCATATCAAAAAACTGTTCTTCAAATGATTTTTCCAGTGAATAAACAATGTAGGAATGAATAATGGAATAAAAGGCATCAATACACACAGCACTAAGTATGGAATACGTAACACCCAGTGAAACAAGAAAGCGGGTTTCAGTAAAAAGGTAAATAGACAAGTGTGACAGAGAGCTTGTATTCTGTCAAAAAAGAAACATAAGGACAGGGGAATAAGCCTGATTAGCTGATGTGTTTTAAAAAATTCCAACAAAAAATAGTTATTGTTCTGTAACCGAAAAAAATGAATAAAAAATAAGTCTTTCTTCACACAAACACACTCAAGTGTTTAGTCCAGATGAATTGCATGCAACACTGCATTACTCAGTCTCATAACTGTACACCAAATCATACAGCATTTGGCAGACACCTTATCCAGAGTGACACATTTTTATTTTATTTATACAACTAGGCAATTGGAGGTTAAGGGCCTTGCTCAGGGGCCCAACAGTGGAAACTAGGTTGTAATTGAAATCGAATATCACAATCTTTCAGTTAACAGTCCAACACCTTAACCGCTAAGCTATTACTTCATTAGTGTGTGTGTGTGTGTGTGTGTGTGTGAGAGAGAGAGAGAGAAAAAGAGAGAGTAGTTTACACTGTAGCTCCTTCAGCTCAGTCAGAATCTGTCTGAAATTCTTTTTTTGCTTAAATCTAGGCAAGATGATTAGTTAATTTAACTTTACTAAGCAATGCTGGCACACAAAGTATCGGAAGTGAGCTGGCAAACTTGTGCCTCTTTATGAATCTAATGCTAATGCAGAGGCAATGTTTGGTGGACACAGGCAATGATGACACTGCTGAGCTGTGAGTAAATATTCATATCACTGATTCACTGGTTTCTCTATAACAGCAGCTCACTCACAACACATTATATAATCATATGTAGAGGGTCCATAGTGATTCTAATTCTTTGTCAAATGTCTCATCCTTCCTATCGTGTGCATGGATTTAGCTCTTTCTTGTGTTCTGATTCTCTCTGATTATTGTGTAATGTCCTAGTCATAAACAAACCTTACGACTTATACAGTGGAATTCTCAAATCTGACTGGTGTAGCATGACAATTCTGTGCACATTCTACAGCACATTATTGTGGCTTAGTGGTTAAGGTGTTGGACTAATACCAGAAAGACTGGGGTTTGATTTCCAGCATCACCAAGAAACCACTGTGGGCCCCTGAGCAAGGCCCTTAATCCCCAATTGCTCAGTTGTGTAAAAGAGTTAAATGTAAGTCGCTCTGGATAAGAGTGTCTGCCAAATAATGTAAATATAATCAGATGGGATAAGAGTTTATTACAGGGCTTTAGACAAATGCACAATGACAAACGAATTCACACCAAGAGCCAAATAAGCACAACCGATACAACAAGTAATATGATTTTGGAAGGTTTCCTCTCAGGAATCCAGAGAACATGTAATGGAGGGCCACACAAAAGGTATCCTAAGTTTATGAACCCCTAGTAGAGCTGTAATGCAGCAGTACAACTTCCTACAGAACTACACAAATCCAGGTATTTTTTATCATTGCACAAAGTTTACTGCAGTGATAAACAGATTTATTATATAATAAAGATAAATACGGCATACATGTTGTTTGAAAGAAAGGATTATTACATCATTTAGGGAAGACGTCTCATGTTTCATTACTTTGCAATGGCCAGTAAGTTGAATGCCACAGGACAGCATTTGGGGCAGATTAATCAGGAATGCAACAAGCCATCAAGAGAGAGAAGATAAATGTACCTGGCAAAAAATGAGTATTGTATAGCTGTTATAATGTAAGCGATAATAGGGGGAAAAACTGGCTCAAGGACATTGAACTAACCCTAACTAGTGAACAAGTCAAAAATGTACTTTATGAACAAATAAAATCTGCTGTGGTACAAAAGGAAGAAAAACATTTCAGGGTGTCCTTTTGCTACAAAATAAACATTTGGTAGTGCAGTATTCCATTATAAACATTCTGGGACGGACCAATGTCATGGATATATCCATTTAACAGCACATCATTCCCAGCACATCATTTCCCTTGCACAAAACTACAAGCAAAGTTGACATGAATTTTTTAGGGGGGTTCAACAAGCAGTAAATCCATCCTGTATTTCAGTGTTCTATTCTCTCTTAATGCACCTGCAGCCACAATAGAGAAACAAAAACATTCTCATTATTTTCCAAGTGGGCGATAGAGTCTATCGCTGTCAGTGGGCAAGCGTCAGATGGAGAAGAATGAACTGGCAATGCACCCTTATACAGATAAGCTCACTTGGAGATTGATGATGCCATGCAATGGATGCCTTATCACAGTAGACTGCCTTAGTGCTATCTATCTCTTTGGAGAGTATCTTCTCATCAAGGGTAACACAAGATAAAGAGTTTATGAAGACTGATGCTTTACTCCATAAAGGAAGCCATGGTGAAGTGGAGTCGATGTTGGTTTGTTTATGTTCTCAGCTCAGTACTAAACTCCTAATGTCCCTTGGCTTCATGAGCACCATATTGTCTCTAAATGAAGTGCTGTACTGCTTGGGTCATCACTGGAGCAACTCCTTTTGCGTTGCTTCTGCAGTCAGCTTTGTAGTGTCTCATTGTAGTGGCAGCATTTTCAGCTCCGTTTTGTACAACTATAAAACTTTGAATATACCAAGATAGTGCTGTCAGCTACACAGATGACAACAGGGAGTGTATGAGAAGTTTTAACAAGTAGTTTTAACAAGCTGGACTGCATGGTTCTGCATTGCGCTTTGATGCTCAACATCACTGCGCTGTGATTGTGTTCTGTCCTTAATGCTCCAAACAATCAGCATTTAGACTAGGAAAACATGCTGCGATTGTCTGCATGTGATTTGCCTAATGAATGATTGCCTTGATTATGCATGGAATGTAATGAATAAACAGAGGGTGTATGAGGATGATGAAATTAGTCATTACACCAGAAAGAAAAGGATGTATTCATGAATAAATGTTCAGCTATACTCTTAAACCTTCGCTCGCTTTCCGCAGAAGATAAAAGAGCATGCCATATTAATGTATTATTAAGTTTCACAAGCAGAGAAGTTGCATTATGGTTTTTTTGTAAACTTTTTTTTTAATAGCTAATCTTTTTTTTAATGAAAACAATAAACTGGTTACTCAGTGCAAACAGCTTTTTATACAGTTGTTAAGATCTATAATGACAAGATTAGTGATTATTAATGAAAATGTAGTTCTGTTGAGGTGTGGATCATTCACAACCTCCCATGGTGCATCAGCAAGTGCATACACACAGTGTTTCTCCAGATGGTGCATGTGAGACAATATGTTTGCTGGTTCTCTCTCTCTCTCTCTCTCTCTCTCTCTCTCACACACACACACACACACATAAACACAATATGTACTTGCTGTTCAAATAGAAAACATTTAAAACAATTAATTATTGTGTTTTGTTGGTTTTAGAGGAATGCATTATGTACAGTGTACAGTGGTATAAATTAACAGTGGTGTAAATATCTAGGTACCTTATATTTTTTTTTATTTTTGACCAACCATAGCAAGTTGCAATAATGCAGAAATGCTTCTTTAGAGAACAAAAGTGTCAGCTCTAATTTGCAAAGCCTGGCGTGGCTGCCAATTTTTATCTCAAACAAGCAAAAGTACAGCTGATTTTATGCTTGAGTTTTTTAAAGGCAGAGACCAATTATGTATGGACATATCAATGATAAATAAGGGGAAAAAACCCTACTTTATACAACACCTGGAGCACCACAGACTCCTAGGACTTTACTCGCACAAAAGCAGGTCTGGTGACTTCATCCTTTTTAAATCAAGTCCAAAAGCTTTATTGTAATTTTTTACTATATATAGCAATGCAGTAGACAGTGAAATAAAACAACTTTTCTCCAGGATCATGGTGATACAAAAAACATTGAGCTACACAAGACAAAAAGCTTTTGCATATAGAAAAACCCGCTAAAGTGCAAGACAAAGCTAACAGAGCAGTATATGCTAGAGGACAGTACTCTACATAAATGCACTAAAGGACAGTACTCTACATAATTACACTACCTGACAGTAGTCCACATAACTAGACTAGTGCACAGTACTCTACATAAGTACACTAGAGGACAGTAGTCTACATAATTACTCTACAGAACAGTACTCTACATAAATACACTACAGGGCAATACTCTACATAAGTACTCTACATGACAGAACTCTACACAAATATACTGCGGGAAAGTACTCTACATAAATACACTACAGGACAGCACTCTACTTAAATGCACTACAGTACAGTACTCTACTAGATAAACTAAAGGACATCAATCTACATAAGTACTCTACAGGACAGTACGGTACACAAATACACTACAGGACAGTACTGTGCATAATAACACAAGAGTAGAGTTTTCCACATAATTACACTACAGCACAGTACTCTACATAAATATACTGCAGGACATCATGCTACATAAATATACTTCAGGACAATACCTCACATAAGTACTCTACAGAACAGCACTCTACATAAACACTTTACAAGACAGTACTCTATATAAATACACTACAGGACAGCACTCTACATAATTACACTACAGAATAGTACTCTACATAAGCACTCTACAGAACAGTACATAAATATACTGCAGGACATCATGCTACATAAATACACTTAGTACTATTGAATCTCAGTGCTGTGTTTAACACTGTCGACTACACCATTTTTTAAAATAGATTAGAAAACGTTTTGGCATCAGTGGAAGTGCATTAACGTGGTTTAAATCCTTATCTGACGCAACCAATTTGTAGCAGTGAATGAAGAGGTATCATATTGCTCGCAAGTACAGTATGGAGTACCCCAAGGCTCAGTACTAAAACTGTTACTTTTTACACATTACATGCTACCCTTTGGGAGATATTATTAGTAAACATGGTGTTAGCTTTTACTGCTATGCTGATGACACTCACTTACCAACACGAAAAACTAACAGAATGCATATTCGATATAAAAAATTGGATGACAAATAATTTCTTATTGCGAAATCCTGAAAAAATTACACTTTATGGCTGCTTTGTCAATTCTTCATTATTAGGAACTTAGGTATGCTTTTTGACAGCAATCTTTCCTTTGGTAGCCACATTTATAGTATTTATAAAAGTGCATTTTATTATCTTTAAAATATATCTAAATTACGACCTATGCTCTTGACGCAACTTTTTGATGCAACTTCTCTATGCTCAGCTAGAGTTCTTACTACAACCAAAAAGCAAGCTTTTATTAGCTCCCTATTAAACATTGAATAGACTTGAATGAGCCCTGAATATTTTTGGCACCTCTGTACTTGAGTGAGCTTTTAGCCTATTATAGTCCTCCATGTCCACTGTGCTCTTAAAACTCTGGCAATCTGATAATACCTAGAATAACAAAATCAACTTCAGGCAACAGACCCTTTTCTTATCTAGCGCCCAAAGTTTGGAATAAATTACCCGGCGCTGTTCAGAAGGCAGACACACTCAGTTTAAAACTAGATTAAAGACCTATCTCCTTATCCTGGCCTAAACATAATACACACATTTTCATTATCCAAATCCGTTAAAGCAGCGGTTCGCAACAGGGGGTCACGACCCACAAGGGGGCCTCAGCGAGCTGGGGGGGGGGGGTTTCCACTTAATGCTCAGTTCTAATTTGGTGACTGTACCTAAATTTTTTAAGGACCTGCTTAAATTAGCTTTTAAAATGGATCCGTATCCAAAATCTGCATTTCACTGTACACAGAAAAAACTAAAGTAGAAGCACTGATCGGTACAGGAAGTAAAAACGGCGCAATGCGCGAAGATTATGATTATTTAATATGTTGGAAAAACAACACTTTTTAAGGCGAGAATCGCTGAGAGAGAAATAAAGGCCTAGTGTGCGTGTGTGTGTGTGTTTCCGATCAGGCGCAGTGCGTGGTATAGAAAAAAAAATCGTGGACTGTTAAAACTGCCTCTGCCTCTGATCTGGGCCTTAAACATTTGTTACAGCAAACAAAATTAATATTATCAAAATACACAGTTGCCCTAAGGTTTTATATATCGCTTGGTTGTCCACCTGAGGTGACGTCATGCGCCATCGTCGCTTATTCAGTGACGTTCATCTCATATCAACAGTTGAAAATCCAATCTAACTGCTTACACTGCACACGTTAATTCACATATCCGATTTCCTGGTTTCTCCCAAAGTTTTTTTTCTTCATTCTGTCACCGATGGAGTTTTGGTTCATTGCCGCTGTTGCTTCTATAACTGATCACACCAACATTAAGTAGAAGTAGGAATGAGCATGTTGTTAATATGGCATTATAGGTAAAGGTCTGGGTTAAAAACACCTGCTTTACTTTCTGTGTATAAATCTTAAGCGTAGGTGTGTATTTCAACTAACATACAATAGCTAAATGCAATATAGGTCATAGAGTACAACATAAAAAAGCAATACAATGTTCAGCAAAATAAAAGGAAAATTGCACGTTGCCACCTTTAGCACCATTTATAAAAGAAAACATTAGGAGATTTAGACATTTATACATGTCCTATAGTTTGCAGTGTAATATTCAGTTCAGTGAAGCAGCCCAGTCTACATCTTTTGCTTTATAGAAAACCAATATGGCTTCAATTGCCCTGCTAAACTCTCTTAGGAACAATACACAGCACATCGCATGTTGTATTTTCCATACATGAGTTGCTTTCTTTGCCTGACACATAGGGCAAGAGTGTAGGTGGGGAAAACCTCATTTTATAAAGGAGTCTGAAAATAATACAAATGTCTGGCATTGTGTGGATTTTGCTGTGCATTTATTAATCAAATAAATTCTTCTTATGTGATTAATAAAAATAATCTTTTGCAATATGAGACAAAAAAACAAAGTAAAGTAAATACAATGTACTAAACATATTTCCGTTAAACAAAAGTTAAGACTTTTATAAGCGGTCGGGTTTACAAAAACATGTCTCTCATTGTTGGGGGCAGATTTGAACAGCTAATGACATCCACTTTAACATGATAAAAAAAAAGATAGATTTTTTTTTATTTGACTTTCAGCTTTATAAAACACTGAACCATGAAATATCTTAACATGACTGCTGGGATACCTGATTGGAAATTGCCTTAATAAAATGTTTTGGCATTTTATAGTAAAGTATTTTATGTGCTTAGTATGCCAAAGGGTAAGTAGCAGGTCGTGATGTTTACTTTATAGCAAATACTATAAATCCATGTTTAGCATCAATTTGAAAGATGACAAGCTTCATGCTGAGTCCAGATTGTAGGCACAGCCTTAACCTGCATAGTTATTCTTTTCACTTTTTCTTTTCAAACATATAAAAAACATAGGACAAAATTCAGAATGAATGCTTTATTTGACAAACCGCTCTGATTACTGAGAACACTTTATATTTGGGTGAATTTTGGTTACAGTTTTTGCCAGAACATTGTCTATTTTTAATTGTACCTCTGAAATCAAACTTCTTCTATCTCTTGCTTGCTTGCAGTACAAACTACAGGAAACATTCTAGATAGACAAAGAGAACTTTTACTTGGTGAAGTACATTGCATTTAAAACAAATCTATAGGCAATCGACAAAAAAGGAGAAACTGTCTTGCTTCATACAGTTCTAAACATTTCAGTGCCCAGGTCATCCTGGAATTAGATGGTATGGAGGTTGAATGTAGAGAGGAGAACGCAATGGAGACAGAGGAAGAGAAAATATGTATTTGAGCACAAACTGCTGCTTGCATGCACACATATCATCATATTTAGATTGAGATTAGTGTGATTATTGTGCTAAATGTAACAATAGAGAGTTGACCGTTGTCAAACACACTGATTTAGTCTAAAACATGTACAGAATACAACATTTTGAAATTCATGACTCAGCATGGCAGTGGTTTGCTGACTACCTAAAGGGACATTTATATTAGGTGACTTAGAAGATATCTAAATATGCCCCATGCACTCTTTCCACTGGTGTTTCACAAAGCCCAATACTAGGTTCCATTCCTACTCTCTTGGTAAAGTCGAATTGTCGAATGGGTTTACATACCACACTCCTTTTCTCCCTTCACCAGCCATGTTTCTATGCAGCTCTCAGCATGACTGTCAGACATCACATCATGCATGCTGGCTCATCAGATAAAGCTTTAATCCCAGCAAAACTGAGCTGCTGCACGTCCCCAAATTATTTTTTTTCCTGGAAAACTCTCAGATGTGTTTTTTCAGTCTGTCATTTTAGGACTGGATTACTGAAACTCACTTATGGTTGCACTTATAATACCCTGCCTTAAATTACACTTGCTATGATCCACTTAATTTGACCTAGCATCCCTCAGAATAAAAAAGAAATGCATCAAGGCTCTTCTTTGTCCTGGCAATCAGGTGGAATTTTAAACTTCTTTTGGTTGTCCAAAAAGCTGTCAGCAGAGATATATGACAGTTCTTTACAAAAAAGTCCAACTGGTAAGGAAGAGGTTTGTGCCTGTTCAATCATATAGCCCATTCATCTGCAGCAGTACACTCTACACTGATAAATCCATCAACAACAATTTTCTGTCCAGTTGGAAAAATATCTGGAGTAAGGTCTTAAGTGTTTCACTAGATCTATACACCCACTCAAATCCCTTCTTCAACTCAATATTGCTGTTATACAGTATGTTGACAAATGGTGCCAAAAATAAGTATGACTCATACTGCATCAATCTGTACTTATTTTGGCAATATTTATCAAAAAGATTGTCCAGAGTGTTTGTCCCAGTCAAAAATTGTTACATTACAAGTAAAACTGATGTTAGATACGGCTAAAAATGAGGAAGTGGTAGCCAGTGTTTAAGGTGATTGACTTCTAACTGGAAGATCGGGGTTCAATTCCCTGCACCACCAAGTTGCCACTACTGCGCCCCAGAGCAAGGCCCTTTAATCCTAATTGCTCAGCTGTATTAGAAATCTAAACGTAAGTCGCTTTGGATAAGAGTATCTGTCAATGTAAAGATATGAACTCCTCTAGATACCACAGGTAAGGTGCATGCATACCATTCAAACCTTGGGTTTTTGGGGCTCAATAGAAATGTCTGACAGGAGAACAACATGAAAACTGTGGTAAATTGTAACAGTCTGCCTCAGGGTGCTGCTAAACATTTTGGGCCTTAGAAAAGAATATGTGGTTGGGCCCCACTGCCACACCCATTCCACACCAAACATATTATTACATTACCTCTAGTACTATTACTATCAATAAAACAGACATCTGTGGGCCCCCAAAAGAGCATGAGACCTTAGAATCGCCCTAAATCATGGACATATTTTAAAATTGTTCTTACTCGTGTTATAAGTAGGAACCATGCTTAGGGGAAATAAGACACAAAAAAAAATTATTTTATCTTAATTACCAATTAAATATTGGTGGATTTGGATATGTTACATGAAAAATACTACTAAAGTATCAGTATTTTTAGTACTTACATTTCTTCCATTTTCTTGTGTTCTATTTCGTTTCCTATCCTTTTGTTTTAATGACTTTTTTGTATGCTTTGCAACAAGAAAGGCTACCTAGCTTAAAGACTAACAATCTGCTGTTTCTCAGTAATTGAAATCAGACATCAAGTAAGGGCAGAATGTCTTGTTTATATCGGTAGACTATTGAAACGCTAACAACAGCAGCCTGTGTCTTTTGCTTGGAATTGATGCTTTATTCTGCTGTTTTTAGCTACTTGTTTATCTTCTTTACCACACAACAAGAAAACAAACAAGAAAAATGCTCAGAGAAGCAATGTTACTTTTCCTCTGAAATAATGCAAGGGACTGTCTGGCAATACGTTTACAACTATTTTAGCAGATTTCTCATATTTAGAGTATGAATGGTGCTGCATAATATCTGGATGCCATTGCAACTGCATGTTGGTGAGTGTTTTTATCACCCCTTTCCACTGCACTGAATTAACACAGTCTGGATAAGCTCCTGGTAGATCATGAAGGCTTAGAAGATTAATGACATGAGCAGCAGGGGATAACAAGCTTTCAATAGTTTTTTTCTGACCAGCTGGAAATCAGATACTGTTCAGATTTTAGTACACTTCAGCATTGCTGCACCATGTTTTATAATTGGCTCAAAGTTGTAAAGCTTCAAAAGACACAATGTTCCAGCAAAGATTCTACACTGTTCTTTTAAGGTTAGAGTGAAGCAATAAAGTTTTGTCATGACTGGTGACATCACTTTTATGGGCTGTAATCTATGTACTTGAGCATTTGTTACTGAGTAAATGTTCAGCCATATTATTTCTGGCTCACTTATGAAATGAAAGTGAGGGTTTGCTGTGAGGGGAAGCTTTTTAATTGCTTTCACATTGGGGCCAAAAAGATATCAAGGGCCGGAATTAAAAACTTGGATGCTGCACTGGAAAGTAAGCCTGTCTGTTAGATCAAAACAGAATGTGCTGGTATACTTACAGTATAGCTGGTCAATGTTTGTAAAAGTCCACTAAAGTAGTTTTAGAGAGAAAGGGCTAGAAACTTACTGGTGCTTGTGTGAAATATGGATCTATACAAACAGTTTTTAACCTGCGTCAGTCGCAAAAGTTTATCTACTGTATATTAACTATATGTTTAACTAATAAACGTGCGAACAACTATTGTTCGAGATAGAGTGTGGTAGAGCTAGTTAGATTTAAAGTTTAAAACAAATAGCTTAAAACTTGCAGCCTCTGGTTTTTGTACTGTGTGACATACTGTAAAACACTCTGTGTGTGTTAGAAGAGACAGCTATTATAACAGTACAATATTTAGAAAGCAAACTAAAGAGTGAGAAGTGATATTTTACATTGTACATCATGCACAATTTTAATTACGCTTAATGAGCTGAATGAATGACTGAACCAAGTCGGTGGCCATCAGATACTGTGTAAAACAGTAAAAACTTCAGCAATAAAGTGAATAGCTAAAAGTTCTAGAGGAGCAATAAAGGCAAGCCTCCCATTGTCTAGCAATAATAGCAGAGAAAAAGTTTTAGAGGATGCTGTGAATGGATGGAGGTGTCATCAGAACAAAAATTAAAAACGCACAAAATTAAAAATATGCAGCAGTGTGCACTGTTATGGTGAGAATGTGGCACAAAGTCGAAGATAGGGAAGAATTGTAAAAAAAGACATAACGAGTTCATGGAAAAAGTTGTTAAGATAATCAGTATGTGGTTCCAGAGGTTTCATGCTGGATCCCTAGAGCTATTATAGGGAAGCAAGGAGAATGTAATGTTAATCTAATACAAACTCATTAAAGACACTCTGCTAATACTAAAAGATCACTGCAGTATTGTAAAATTTAATTATTATTATTATTTTTTTAAACCTAATAAATATATAATCAATCTGTTTAACAGTTTATATAAAACAATTGGGTAATTATTCATTAATTTACAATTGTTGCTAAAATTATTGCATTGTTCATTGTTGCATTGTTGATCCACAGTTATCATTATTTTATTGTGGGACGATTAGTCCTTAAAATGAGGCCTAAATGGTTGCATTTATTTGCCATGAAAAATACAATATTCTGTGTAGAATGATGTATTGCTTAGAACTGTTTGGAACACTTTTGTTGGGTCTGCTGGGCCTCTGCTGCAGATTACTGCTGATATTTTTTTTTACTCAGAAAACTTACAAAAAAAGGAAAAAATTGATTGTTATATAGTTTATTTGGAATTGGTCAACAGAGTAAAGATCAAGCTCAAAGTTCTGCAACTTTTAAAATTAAAAAGTGGCAAGAGATTCGTATTGTATTATTGCTTGTACTGCTAATTATCCACACCTCGTCCTTTTCCGCCAATGTCAATCTGTCAGCTTCATATTGATAAACCAAGGACGAATGTGGAATCTCCATGGAGTCACCTTGCTGTGATTGTGCAATGACTGCAGGGTCCTTGATCAGTGGAGCTCAAGCTAATTATTGGAATTCTAGGCAAAGCAACGCATTACTGCACCTCCTCATGAAGCGGGCAGCATAACCCATACTAATGCGATCACCCCATGGCCGCTGAGCAGTGATGGTGATGAGGTTGCAGCCTGAAGATTTTGCTTGATTATGCAAAGCTTGTGAGGTGATATGGATTAAGATGAGATGACTTATTATTGAATAGCCCAAATCAGCAGAATTAACATGAAAAGTTGCAGATCCGGTAAATCTCAAGGCAATTAGAAAGAAAGCAAGCGCAGATAAAATATCTTATATTATACATTTAGACATTGACTCAACAAAGCAACAACAAACATTGATGGAATCACCATGACCTTTTACCAAAGCTGTAATCCAAAGCATCATCTCTGTTAAAGTAAGAGAAATTTGTGAGAAGCTTTGTACGTTTAAAAAGGAACAATACATCAATTACTGTTTTTTTGCTTTTTAAACAATAATAATAAATCAGACAGAGCTTGGCGGCTTCATTGTTCACATTGTTCATTATAGTTCTGGTGTTCGGGTTTAACGCACAAGAAAGGTCTATCTGTGCTTTGGGGATTCCTCCATGTATTCTGGTCTCTTCTCCAGTTCAAAGATATGCATTGTGTCATTTCGAACTCCATAATTAACAAACAAATTGTTTGTTAATCTCTTTACTTTGAGGAACATTGTGCTTGCTGACAGTTTAAAAAAATGAGCGAATAAACACAAGTATAAAAAATGGATTAATACAAGCCGATGAAAAAGAAAATAAATGGTACATTTTGACATGTTTAACCTTAACAAAAACATATGCTTTAAAGGTGAAATGAATATACTGTAAACAGGTCAACTTTTTCCCCAAACATACCCAAGATATTACTTTAAAAGCAGTATTTTTAGCTGGGTAAAGTTGCGGATTTAAAGATTTCAGAAAAAGCTTTTTTCAATGGCAAACATTACAAAAATTTGGCATCCACAAAAATCAACTAAACTGTGCAGTGATCTTACTTGCTTCACATTTACCTAGAGTTTCAAGAGGTTTGCAGAATTTAGCAAGGCTTTTGGAAGTTATTTTGCAATTGAAAGCTCTTTGTTTTTACTGTGGTAATGGATAACAAATTGATACTGCCATTTTTCTTTTTATCACAAGCTAAAATTAGCTAATCCGAAATTTAAATCAGAGGCTAAATAAGAATGGCCAGAAATGATCTCCCAGATCACAGAACAGATTTATTAAATATGCTTTGCAAACTGAAGTCCCACTATTGATCTCAATCTGTTAAACACTGTAATTAGCTGTAATTGCTTAAGGGCAAAGAATGCTGAAGATTAATTGCCTGTCCAATCCAATTTATTACAATTTTAAAAAGAAAATAATTCACAAATTTTGGTTCCAGAAAAGAACTGTAACCAAATATACTATTACCAAAATATGCATGCATCCATCTTCACGCTGAACATCAAAGACTTTAAAGCCTAATTATAAGTAATACCATATTCATACACCCAACCCAGCCATAGAGTAATTTATAAGGATTATATTGTTCATCTAAAGGTTTTAATAGTGGATGTGATTTTGCCAAATAGGATGCAATCCTGAATCAAGATTTCAATCAACCAATCATAATCATCATAGTCATCATTGTGTGCTGACCAAACCCACATCAAACCATTTTTGAATCTTTTTCTTGTCCACAAAAAAACTAAAAAACTTAAAATGAATAAATGCTAAAAATAGTTTATTAGCTGAGACTAGTGATTTATTGATTCTGAAACAATGACTGACAATGATGATTCCAGGATTAACATTGAATTAAAACACAAAATTGGACATGATGATCCAAAATAAACATTAATGAATTTAGACAGTGAATCATAAACAATTGCTAATGTCAGTGGCGGGCGGTGCATTTGGTACCTTGGCCCTCAGTGGGAATTTACCCGACAAATACACCTCTTAATACCGCCACTATCACGATCACCACTATGTCGCGATTATAGAAACCATCAATACTATACAAAAACGCAATATAACACAGCGTGTCATTACAGAAAGAGAGGGACATTTCACATATTGAGGATAAAAACCATTTTTATTAAAAATAGATACCCTTTTAAGATTCTAAACCTCTACACTACAACCGCAACTGTATTACATACATTATCTGAAGCAGTTCAGAATCAACATTAAAGATATAAATAAAATATATAATACATTTAAAGGTTTTAAGACAGCATTACTGTTCGTCGGCACTCTTTTCTGGGCTGAGACAAGCTAGTCATCTTCGGGGTTAGCCAACCTCTCCTTACAATGTTTTTTTACAGGCAAAGTCTGCCTTAAAAATGTCAATTTCCTCTCCTCCAACAGCCATTGTGGGTGTAAAAATTCTGATTCTAGAATTAGAAACTGTACTGACGTGTTTTGGTAGTCAAAGTGGGCTGTAACAGTTTTACTCTAATCAATTAATCAGAGGATGCAAAAAATGCTGACATCATCGCAGACCAGCTGGCGGGCCCAGTGAGGCGTATTTAAAAATCTGATTTGGTAAAGAGACCGTTTTTTAAAATATTAACCAATTAGCAATTTGCCACTGCTGAGTGTATATTACATAGGCAGCACTACTGATTCTGAAGGCTGTGTAGATTAGATTAACATGGCAGCACATAGAAACTATAATCTGATTGAACAAAAAATCTAACTACCACATACGCGTAATGGAAGCAGTGCAGCCAAGAGAAACTCTATGAAATGAAGAAAATGAACAGAATTCATTCCGTTTCATGTTAGGAATAAATTATTACAATTTAATGGAACAGATATTATAATGGAACGTAAAATGCTCTGAAACGGTGAACCTGTAGAACCGTAATAGAGCAACATTCCTACTTTAAAACAGGGTTTACATGTATTTAATTCAATTACTGCCTTTTAACAATCACCCGAATTTTAACCAGAATTTAAAAAAAATAAATCGATGAATATACTTTTTCTTGATGCATGAAAACCTAAATACATTTTCTGCGCGCACATATCTATTTTTGGTTATGAAGGTGAGGAAAATGTTCACACATTAACTAATCTGCACATACATGTTGTATACAAGCACAATGCATTACATATGTCATTTAGGTATTTAAAAAATTAAGCCGGGTTTGGTCAACATACACTGATGACATTAGATGGTTATGATTGGTTGATTTAAAAGTTGATTCAAGGGATCCTACTTGGCAAAATCACGTCCACCCTTTAAAAACACTAAAAGTGTCTGCCCCTGTAGTACACTCTGAAAACTTGTCTCTATTGGCCAGTAAGGGATTTCTTCAGCAGCTGATAATTGTATAGACGTGATTTTCCACAGCATTGACCATCAGGTTTTTCTTCCCCATCATCACCTTTTATAGCAGCTTTATGACCGGCTCTTTATCTGCCTCCTTTTTTGCTTGCTCTTTTTTGTGTCCTTTATTCCTTTATTATTTCCCCTCCCCCATTTATATTTTCTCTCTCCCTCCATCTCTTCAAGGTTGCGTGACAAGCTGCCAGGATGAAAGAGAAGTGGAATGGGAGGAGAAAAGGGGCAGAATTGAGGAGAGCACTGAATCTTATTCCCATCTCCCCCAGACACCGTTCATCCCAAGTTGGTGAATACCATCATCCTGCTGCTGGTTTGGAATTGATTTCAGTCTAGGGACATTAAAAACACCTCTAACAACAAGGAAAGAGAGCCCCTCTGTGTGATGTAACAACCTGAGATACAAAGCCATTTAACTGCCAAAAAACCTGTATTGCCTTTAGCACAACCTAATAATTACAACCCCATGATGTCATTTTGGCTGAGTTGCTTCAAAATGGAGTCTCTTGGGTACTTGTGAAGCTCTGAGGAGTTCAATTTCTTTATGGCAGAAGATTTACATCCTGATGGACTCATTAAAGAGACATGTTTAATCTGTGCTTTTAAAAATTGAAAATTTCACACTACCTAATGTGGTATATGGCCCATCTAAAGTTACTCGGGAGTCAAATGAGAAACTGCCACAAGGCACAACTTGGATACAACAACAAAGCCTTTTAAATTTTGTTCTTTTGTGTTGTCTCAGAGTGAGTCCTGAGAGTGAAAGTCCCAGCTGGTTACTTAGACAGTTGTAGCAGACAATGTGCTACTTGATGTGCCTGATCTAATCCACCTGCCTGTGTTGTACTGTTCTTGTCCATCTAATCTTAGTCTTAAAGGAGCCTTTACTACCGTTATAACATGAAAGCATAACATTTTATATAGAAAAATAGTAGAAACCTGCACTTTTCTAGGAAGATTAGACAGGATCTCAGAGAACCACAATGTAAAATGTACCGAAAGAAAAAAAATATTATTCATCTGATAAGATGAATTTTAAAAATGTTGATTTGATCAGTCGAGGGTCGTGTAACTACGTTTATCTTGCATTTTACTCTTCTTTTGCAGAGCCATGTGAAATGTGCAACACTGTATTTACTTTTGTTTTGAATAAGTTCTGACTGGCTCCTCATTTATTGCCCCATATGTGAAGAGAAAATGCTCATTTACCTGTTCTGTTGACTCTTTATGCACTCCTTGAGAGCTCCCGGCCCAAATTGCTCTGAAGTGCCTATTCAACATCTTAATATTGTGATAGACCTACAAAGAGGAGAAGAACAAAGAAAGAGAGAGAGCCTCTCATGCATGCTTAATGACAAAGAGCGCCGCACTTCAGACACCAATTACCCGAGCATACAGGACAAACACACACGCAAATTTTAAGGTGGGCAGTGGGCTGGTACTGACAGAGGGGAGGTTGTGAGATCATCATCCTATGGGATAAGGTACTGTATAATAATTGAGCATTAAGTTGCACCATGAAGAGAATATTTGTTGGGGGATCTATATTTAATTTAGTCACTATATCAATCCCGAACAAACTTGCAGCCCTGGAGGTCTGACTTTGCCTGATAAGACTTGTACTCCCAGCTAATCCTGATTACAGAACCCCCCCACCCCCATGTACGAACACATATGCATTCATACACACATAAACACACACACACACACACTCTTGCAAAAAAGAATTGGGCAATGAAAGATAAATTTCTAAATCACAAACAGACAAGAAGAACTTGATTTGTGTTTTTATCTATGCACTGTTGTTCAAAGAGTGAAATAAAAGGCAATTATTGCTTCTAAGAATATCAGATAAAAGCTATTCTCTATGTTATTGGCTGACTAGACTAGACCAGACTAGTGTGTGTGTGTTTGTGTGTGTGTGTGTGTGTGTGTTTGTTGTGTTGATGGGTCAGATTGACAGGGAAGCATCAGGCACCCAGCGCTCATTATCAGAGATTTGCGTGTGTGTGTATGTGTGAGTGCCTTAATGTATTCATCTAACCATTTGATGATTGTAAAGTGTGTTCACCCTGCAACCGAATGCAGGGGTGTGTATCTGTGTGCTCTCGGACGCTGATTTCAGAAGCCATAAGGAAGGCTGGGCCGCTTAGCATGCGCTACAGGTCCTTTTTGTCCCCAGAGACAGTGATGAACGAGCACTTCCCTCACATAAAGACCTGTCACACACACACACTCATATACACACACTCACACACTCCTACACTCATATACACACACTCACTATCCAGTCTCAAATTCAAAAGAATCTCTAATTAAAATGGTTTTTACACATTCATAAGAAGTGCAAGCAGCAAAGTGCTGGTCTACCTATAGAGATTCAGTGTGTGTGTGTGTGTGTGTGTGTTCTCTCCCTTTATATATTCTCTGACTATATGAAGATAAGCACTGTATATGATCGAGCACATCCAGTCAGATATCTGTATAATTATGGATGTACAGCTTGGGAAAGACTTTATACAGCTGTGCATTGGTGTGTTTTAAAAGAGCAGGTCCCAGTCCACCAGATCATCCAGGTGCTGAGTCATTTCTCAGTGGGTTTTTTTTTAGAAACTACAACAAACACTCGCACCATGTGACGCTCCAACGGCATCTTTAATCTTAAACAAAGCCCAACAATTAACTGTAGAACCAAGATTTATGATCAGCAGTTACAGTAAACAAAAGACTGTTAGGAAGTTATAAGAATCATAGGAAGAAATGAATACAGTCAGCTATTTTATTCACGCTTCTCTTTTTTATCACATGCTCCCTGGCTGGAGGTCTTTGCTTGATCCAGCAAACAGCAAAAAAAAAAAATGTGTGGGTTGGTTTTTTTTTTTTGTTTTTTTTTTTGTAATTAGTGTCTGTTGTGGATATTATTACCAGGCTTGGGGATGTTTTAATACCTGCAGTGAAACTAACACACTTAGCTCTGCTAATAAGCTTTCTTTTGGCACAACATCTGGACTCATCACATTTATTTTTGTCTACAGCTCAGAGGCTCATTCTTCCCTCGCCATTTTGATGCCTCTTTTTAGTAAAAGTTATCTTAGAATGAACTACTGGGATTTTTTTGAAGTGCACTGATAAGTTTAGGCCAGTGGGAAACATTTTACCATTACCTATAAGTCTAAACACACATTATCCCAGTATGTGCACATGGAAAAAAGGAGACATGTTGATATGACTGGATCGTACTCTCGTTGAAATAGATTACACAGGGATTTTCTCAAACCACCATCTAGATGTGTTGTGTCACATGATAAAAAAAAAAAACCTCTATTAAATACTGTACATAACAATCAATGTGATCTTAATTTACTGTAATTTAGTCTTCCAAATATTTGGTGGGAAAGTGGTCAGGGTAATTGCCATTTTCACCTAAGCCCTTATCAAATAGCTCTAGATTAAACAAAGATTATTTGGTTCCTAAACTGTTTAAAGCTAGCAATGAAGATCGTTATCATTAATCTCAAGTCAAATTGCCTACCATGTCGTTTGCTGTACCAGAGACAATTAAATGATGTGCAGCGGCAGCCAATCCTCCTGATTTTTCTCTCCCCAGGACATCCTGCGCTCTCGTTCTCATGGAAGATTCCGGGTAATTATTCCAATTAGTGCCAGTGTGAAGTGATTAAACATATGCAGCTATCACTGAGGGAAGATTTCACCAGGTGTTCCTCTCACGGTATTTCTCCCTCTCTTTCACTTCCAATCCAATTGTCTTGGAAAAGAAACATGATTTGGAGTGTCCAAGCTGCCTGTCTCAGCCTCTCAGGGAAAGCAGATGCTCCTTCTATAATTATTCCCTGTTCGGAGGTTGAGGACTGACAGGACTGATAGGCATCAGTACAAATTGGTGTGGAGTGACCTCTGGCCATGGCAGGATGCTAAGGGCTAACAGAGGAGAGCGGAGAGAAGGATCGGGTTCTAAGACACTAACAAGCAGGCAGCCCAGTACATGCAAAGCTACCATTAAGACTAGGACTGGATGCATCTGGGTTTTTTTTAAACTAAAAAGAAGCTGGACTGGAGGGAGAGGTTAGAGAGCATGCTTAATGCTAGGCATTTTGCATTCTCTTAGTTTCACATAGTCATGTAGGTATTGTGTTTATTTTAGACCTGAGCACAATAATAGGTCTTTACTATACACATGTACTACTATTTTTATTCTCACTTGAAATGAGATAAAAATCTGACATGCTCTAGACAGTTAAATCAAGTCAAGTCACGTTTATTTAACACTCCGTTTAATTAATATCTGTGAATTAAGAGTCCCCAGCGGCAAGGAACCAACTACCAACTTCATGGGAGAAACCAGGCTCAGTCGGGGGGTCAGTTCTCCTCTGACCAGACAAACCAGCAGGTTGTTTTATAGTGCAGCAAAGTTTCTGTGGTCTTGTCTATGGCTGTCTGGAAGACAAGGTTGTCAATGCCTCTAGGGCTTATTGTTTCTTTGCACGGTACGAACTGGATCTGGTGGCGACGGTGAGCTTGGAATAAGAAAGAACCAGACTTATGTTAGTGTAGATGCCATTCTATTTACGATATACAAATATATTGTATGTTATTGGTGGGGTTACACAACTCAACCACACACTTTAAACAGGTAATCTTTCATAGCTTCCTTTTTTCTGCACATGTCAGCTGTTGTATTCCTCAAACTCTCTCCTTCTGTTGCTCCAGCTCTTTACAACCCTCCGTTGTCCTTGCTGCCTTATACTGAGTGTGTTATTTCATATTAGATGTGTAATTCATCCACACGGCAAAAATTAAATTAACACTAAAACACTGAGAAAATGACACTTCAATGCACTTATTAAGGCAATTATTGCGATAGTAATTTCTGTGACATCTGATGTCAGGGCTATATTTATGACCAGTTCTGCTTATAGCTTGCTGTCATTAGTATTAATGACGAACGACGAGATGACACTCCTGAACCATGATGAGTTTGGTCATCCGAGGGCCAATTCATTATATAGCAGTTATTAACAAGCAACGACATGTCCTCTACTGCAGTGACACTTTAAATTGATTCTGAGTGGATCAAGCAGACATTTAATTTGGAGAAGCGCACTAATTCTGAGAATGTCCTCCTGACAAAATAATTCCCTGCATTCCCTGAGGGATAGTGCTTCTCTCCATCCACTGAAACACTTTAAGAGGCATTTGAATTAAGCAGTTCCAGTGCCATTTAATTAGTTTAAAGAAGTGGACGATTGGTTGTTAATTAAGGGAGCATTAACGGTTGGTTATTTCTCATTAAGGGTAAGACATTATTAACTAGCTAACACCAAAAACAGATAACCTCGACTTACTATTAAAAGAAAACATTTCCTGTGTATGTACATATACACAGTACAATATAGATTGATTATATATATATATTCACTGATTGTATATTTTATTACTGTATATATAGTCATATATATACATATATATATATATCCAATATAAAGATATATATATATTTAAAAAAATACAAATATAATAAATAATATAATATATATATATATCTATATACTATATATATATATATATATATATATATATATATATAGATATATATATAGATATATATATACATATATCGATATAATATATATTATATATATATATATATATATATATATATATATATATATATATACGTATATACATATATAGTAAATCAATAATTATCAACAAAAACAAAACTAGTGCCAAGAAATAAATATGTATTGTAGATGTTGGACGATAAAATTCAAGCTATTACTTGGAGATAAAAAAAAGAGGAAATCTTTTGTAGGTAGTGAAGGTCAATCATGCTCAGATGGAATTGATGGCAACTAGTTTACATACTACAAAGTTGAACTATTTTCAAGGACTAAGCTCAATTTCTCAATCGAAAGAAACAGCTAATTAAAATTCTGGCCTGCACTAGTCTGACACGGTCATAACATCAGGTCCAGCATATAATACAGTCTGAACTGCAGGAGAATAGTGTCCCATTCTATTCCAGGCTATGAACTGATGGCCACTATCACATGTGAGCCAAAGCAATTGAGCTCTAGATTACACCCATATGTCCTCACACAGCCGGGTCAACTCCACATGCACTCACGCTCTGTCACACTTCCCCATCTCTGACAAAAAGGAATAAACGAGCATAATCACAAAAGAGACACCAAAATGAGAGAAAGACAAGTGTCTCATTTTAACATGCTAATTTATATACACTATATTTAAAAAAACAATATTGGGACACCTAAGAGTTTTTGAATCTCTTAATTCAGATTTAACCTCAATCTTAAACTCCTATGTTACCCATACACTTCTAAGAGGGTTTTTTTTTCACTAGATTTGAGAGTGTGACTATAGCAATTTTAATGAGATTGGGGGGGGGGAGGTCTGTTTCAGTATCCAAAAACTATTTATTGAGTTTAAGGTTAAGGCTTTTTTGGGGGAGGATTTTAATGACAATCAAAACACACCACGTTTTTATTAGAGATTAGGGGCTTTGTGCACAGGGGCATTGTCATGCTGGAACAGTGCTTGAGCGTCTTAGTTTTAGTGAAGAGAAATTCTAATGTCCCAGCATATACAGACATCAGTTTGGAGAGGACACAGTTAAGAGTTGTAGCTCTGCCTAAGACTTTTCTCTGTTCTGGTACTAAGGTAACTTCCCATTGATGTCCTCACAGCCGAGTCACTGGCTGTCTTTAAGACGCTATTAAAGAGACTCGAAGCACTTTTGTCTATCGCTCTGGATACTGAGTGTGCTGAAATGTAGATATTCATATGATGTGTATTGATTACAGGGCTGCTATAAAAATGCAGGGAATAATGTGTTAGAACTAGAGCACAGTTATTAATAGCAACATGCAGAAATACCTTGAAGGTATTCCACCCTCATAAGGCATAAAAGCTCAAATATATTTATTAGAATAATACCATGTGCATAAGTTGTTGCCAATTTTACTAACTTAAATGAAGCATTTATGATTGATGGAATCAGTTTTTTCTCCTGGCAGCAAAAATGCTGCATTGATGTAACGTTGGTGAGCCGTAGGCCTATTTATGACTGAATAATTCAATGCAGTAGCATGCTGTGTTTTTAGACAACCAGGTTGGTGAAGGAGTCGGTATGCAGCACCATTCTTGATTATAGTAATGAATGCAAGTGTTGCAAAAGCAGGGAGGTTTTTTTTCGCTCACTATAGGAGAAATTTAGGTATTCATAAAAAAAAAAAATGTATTGCGAATGAATTTTCACTCTCTATATACACCTATATAGCTTTTATGTTTCTGTTTTAAGTTTCTGCATCAAACTGTAGGTAAACTAACAAAAGTAAATAAATACATTTAAAAGCTAATAAATATATATATAAAAATATAGCTCAGGGTTCATTTCCCAACACCACCAAGTTGCCCTTTAGTTTTGTATATATTGCTATGTAAGTAATATTGACCAGTTGTCCATTCTGCCAGAATAATCACACATTCCACTCACACAATATTATGTTAATTAATCTCAAATGCACTTACATATGTGTCATTACACCCTGTAAGCATATTGTGATCTTTAAAAACAAAACACATACACTGTAATGCAGAAAATGTCAGTGAACTTTAAAGTGTTATTACTTATAAACACATAGTTTGACAGAGATTTTGACAAAGGTAGTCAGGCATGACATTGAAACCACTTGCGTTTCTGAATATTATTAAAATACATCATACATACCTTAAAATATTGTTTTCTAATAAAAATGGGTGCAAGAAAACAATTCGTTCCAATTTTTGCTGCATCCTGGGTAATTCAGGTAGTTGTCCTACCATCTACCAACTACATGGTAAACACTCTTTACCTAATTATGTTGTAACAATGAATTAAACTGTGTTTCTAAAAGAGATGTTTGAAAAATGTTTAAATAAAATGTTTATTACCATGTTTTATATTGAAAATATAATAGATACTGACAGCAAGCAATAATTAACTAAGCATATTTACCATCCAACTGTCAAAAATAACTTTTAATAAAAAGAGAGAAAAACACAACAGAAGCCCTAGGAAAAAGTTGCATGTATCTTAAAAAGTTGACTTTTTTAGGATAGCTTTCCTCAATAGAAAGGATCCTGACGAATGCTTGCTCAGCATCTGACACTTTTGTTTGTCACTAAACTTGGTCTAATTTTTTTTACGCAATGACCTTGTAGAGATAACATAGCTGAAGTATATACTTCATTATAACAAAGGCAAAGATCTCAAGAAGAATGTATTAGGCACCAGACCAGTTCCTATGTGCTTTGAGCACAATCCAAAGAATTTAAGCACACCGCAAATTAACATCCACTAAAGACATAATGAAAATGTTCAGCGGGACATTTACAGTATGAATTTGCACCTCAGGGCACTTACTTCAACATAACTTAAGCTGTCCTGCATGGGCAGAGCTGTCTTGTTTAGTATGAGCTTTTAAGATTCTAACTATCATCTACTAGATCAGTTTTAAAAGAAAAAAGCACAAATTATTAGCGAAAAAACCCAATCTATTGCTGTCAGGGGAAAATTGTTTCAAACATAATTAAGGTACACAGACAGTCTTAATCATACTATTGGAATTTTTCATTACTGGTACTAAGAACAATAAAACTGGTGCAATTCATCATTAACCAGATAAGTGTTAAATGGCAAGACCCTGATAAACCTATTCTCAGGCCACCCACACAAACTTACATTTTTTTATTATTTATACTGCTAAGAACTGAATAATAAACACAATTAAAGTGTAAATTTGAGTCCTAATCTTTATGCTCGAGAAGTCAACAGGATGCCTATAGGGAAGAGTCCCTCGATTACAGTAAAGGACAGTCAACACTGTCCAACAGAATAATGCCGGTGAGGACACATGCATATCACAGAGCCTCTATTCCCTGTTCAAACTCTAACCTTTAGAAAATCAACATGTAGGATTTAAAGAATTCATTCATCTGTAAAATACATTGGCATATTCATAGTTTGACTTTTCAGCCCTTTGAATTATTGGTGGATTAAAAAGCTGATGCAAATTCAGGCATTTCCTGACAGCGTTTTGGAGCTATATTTGTTGCTGGAGTTAAACCATTAGGAGATTTTGAGTAGAAAATATGTGCCCTAGGTCCATCTAGTGGCCAGACTTTACTAGTGTAGGACAACCTACACAGCCAAAATTGGCCCTTTTTTTTAATGAAAGTAACACAGTTTATTACAACACTTTGGAAATACATTAGTAAATATAGATGTCGTCATTTTACCAGGTAATGACATGTATGTGTGGTATGTAGTATCTATTTCGAGCAAGTTTATTATCCCTGGCAAATTGGTTCTACAGAAGCACTTTCAAGGTTTTTTTATTCTTAAATAATATTCATGAACATGTAAAGCAGAAACTGGGAAAAGTGCTTTAATTTCCATTAAATCACTGGAAGTGATTGGAAGTAAAGCATGTGTGAAACTAAAAGAGATACAAACTATGTATTTTAGGTGTAATGATTTCAGAAAGCCTGACAATGTGTTAGCTTAGTCTAAAACAGACCGGTACAACGGCTTTAAAGCGCATCATAGCGATGACATTCACTGTCCAGTAATCCTGCCTTTAATTAGACATACCTATTTAGCAGATAAAGTCTGAGCATCATACAGTCTAATCAAAACTTACGATGATGTCTGAAATGACCTACAATATGACCTTGGACAAGAATCTTCTGGCTACAAGGTGACATTGTCAATTGGCCAACGATAACTTTTTTAAACGTAGCTTTTAGAGATTTGCATCCTGAATAGGCACGTAAGATGATGTCCAAAAAAATCAACACATGGCAGAATTCCATGCAGGGCTTATAAAAAAAAAAATCATGGCAAATAAAAGCAGATAATAATTAAAACTATTCTGCCCTGACTATAATGGTGCACAAAAATTGGGCAATTATTATTTTATTGTAAATCGCAAGGTTGATTTTGTTTAATTTTTGGGTCACTGCATCCAGAAAATGACACAGCAGATAACTGTCACAAACCAACACATGGCAGTAACTCAGAAGAACCTGAGAGCCAGTAAACTGCCTTAAAGACATTTATCTATCAACAGAAGGCATAAATTTTAGCTATGTACACTTAACTCAGTAGAGCTCCAGCATATTAGCAGAGATTTTCCCTTCTAAAACATCACCTATAAAATTTCTGTAGTATGGCATAGGGAATTTTGTTGACATATATTATTTAAAAAAAAGTGATGCGGGTTACATTTTACCACTTAATACTACTTGGGCCGTCATGGTGCTTTAACATGCTGCTAAGAATAGTGTACTGTCTGTTGCTGGTCATTTGTTTTCGATATTTGTATTTTTCACTTAATGTTGACATTTGTGACAAGCAAGCTTTTTGTGTTGCAGGACATATATAACAAATCAGGCCCTAAAAGTGGCAGCTTAGTATGTTCTGTTGGCATTTTACATAATAAATTTTACCTAGCATGGCCGATGCCATAACAGGAGGCACATAACCAGTGCCCATATTGGCTTCCAAGGGATTCAAACACATGCTGCATAGCACTTTTGGCTAACCATTTTTTTTAGCTCTGTAGAGGAAACAAAACATAATTAATGACAGACAAGATGTCTGCAGTGTGTGGAGAAAACAGAGCTTTGTATTAGCAGAATTCTAACTAATTACAGTCTATGATATGGTGAAGGAAAATCTCTCGGTCATGCTAGAGGAGTATAAATTACAGAGGTTGGATATTAGAGCCAAAAGAGAGAAAGAAAATGCCCCAGAACAGAGAAATGTAAAGTTACTGATGCTTGAGGAATAAAATGTAAAAACACCTTAAGATATTGAACCAGCTAGTAATACAGAGTAATAGAGAATATTGAATAATGCGTAACAGACAACCCAGATATGACAAAAATGGTTATTCCCAGTTTTGTAGGACTAATAAATTGTTACATTGCTGCCAAAAGAGATACATTGTAAAGTTTGTAACCCAAAATTCATGTTTCAAGTTAATGTTTTAGGAACTCTAGGAAGTCTTGGGGGGCAGATTAGCTTCAGGATTAAGAAATAACGTTGTTACCTATGTTAGGATACATGCAAGAGAATATATTGATGAAATAAAAATATTAGCTATAACTCAGAATAAATGCAGAATGTGTTGGATGTGCTTTCAAAAACTTTAATAAACCAGCCCACATTCCAAAATCTTCCATAAAAAAAGTTTCCCAAAAATACACAGTTCAGAAAGTTGTGAATGGCATAATCACCAATGTATATATTAACAAATCCAAACTCAGGTCAACAGAACTGTAAGTGAGTAGCAGTCTAAGAAGTCCAGGTCATTACATGAATTAAGTTTTGATTGGACAGCGTTGATTTCATGATTAACAATTATTTCACATGATTAAATAATCTTTCAGTTTTTAATGACATAATAAAGACCATGTAAAAAAATCCAACGAAAATCAGGATAAATATACAATTTGCCACAAAAATCACGAAACGTATCAATAGGTCTATGATCAAGTCATAACACTTGTATGAAAATACTACTGAAATACCACCAACGGCAGCTGAATTGCATTAAAAATAAGTATGAAATGTTCACTGTGGCCCTAGTTTGCAACACTGTATATTTGGCACTGTGTATGGAATGAATTTCTCAAATGTAAGTTTATCTACATTTTCGGCTCGGGATCCACAGGAAGCACAACACAAATGTAGATTCATTTATGGGATTTTGCTACCTCCAATGCTTTATGCTAGCAGAAGCTAGCTCGCTAACTTAATGTAGTGTACTACTCTTACCTGTCAATATGATAAACAGAATTTCTATATCTTATTGCTGTTATTTGTGAGGATGCATCACCAGCCTACCTAAACAAATCATTACCGAAAAAAAACTTAAAACAATGTCTGTATTCTGTCATGTCTAGGATGGCCAATAGAGGGCGAACTATTTAAAATCTAATCTCCAGATGTATAGATATAATATTTAAAGGGATTTTGGTAGCCGTTACTGCCCATCGCATAATACAAACTATTACAGAGGAGGGACACAATACATAATCACTATTTTAACCAGACCCGTCAATAGTAGTACAGTCTTTGGTCACTGAAAATGATCAAGTACAACATATAGGCGGACTTTTTCCAACCAACAATAATGGGCTACAATTGGGTGAGTGCTTGTTTAATGAAATTGCCCCATGGCTTCTGCTGCCTTCGCTCGAACCAAAGGATCTGGATCCTGTAGCAGCATGACAAGAGCTGAAAGGAAAAAGCAAATGAAGATGTGAAAAGACTCAGTGGTCCAATAATCAAGAACCAAGCGTACCCTGAATTTTTGTTGGCTTTTTAGCACATGAAAGGCATAGATTGAACATTTCAATACAGAAATGGACTTTTCTTTAGGAACAGTCTGAACATCTGATATTTTATCTCACTAATAAAAAATCTTTGGCTGTATGGTGATAATACGAACTTTGAGTGCAAATAATGTACTAATAGTAATAAACAACACCATAATAAGTATGTCAAAAGTCAATATCTGTACTTCATAACATATTAGTTACCTTTAGTAACAATTCCCATGTTCATACAAGTAAAGTGCTCCTCAGGTAAATTTGCTAGTAGAAACCCTAAAATAGAAAATTCATACACATCTCAAGACAGAATAAATATAAATTAATTATCTAATACAATACGAACCATGTGTAATTATGCTACTGTAAACATCTTAAAATTGTTATTACTACATAAATTATCTTACCGATAAACATTGCAGCACTTGCTCTTATCTCTGGCCAGTTGCTCTTAAAGAACTGAATTACTGTGGCGTGGTAAAAATTCAGCATTCCTGGGAAATCCTGAATCTGGAAAAATAAATATATTTAAATATATTTTAAATAAGGACTTAAGATAGTAAAGAAAAATAAAAGACAAATAGGAACTGTTGATTTACTGGCTTTGCAAGCATGTGTTAATTATTTTTGTAGGCAACTCTTGCTTAGATACTGTTATAAGATTAAAAAAAATACTACAAAACAATGATTGAAAAAGATGAGAAATAAATAAACAAGGCATTTTCAGATGCCGTACAATTATGCTGGAAAAAATAAATCAAAATAAAAAAAGAAAGGAGTAGACTGCGATCCTAAAAATGTTTCAGAACACTAACTTGTCTGAGTCAATGCAGAGCTTACTAGGTATTTGACGAGGTCGTTGATGAATTCTCCATAGTGAAGACTTCTCTCTTCATGGAGATGATTTTGAAACATGTTGATGATCTGTTCGGAACCCATTACAGGAGCACACACACGCATGGCATATTTACATGCCTGAAAAAAAAAAACACACACATTAACTATTTTTTTAACTTTTGTCTCTTTTTAATAAAATAAGAGGCTGGTGGTAAAAACATGTATTCCCTCTGCAGAAAGTCTGAGGAACTCTGACCTTGACCACATGGGCACTCGGGTCACTGAGGTGCAGGAGCAGACTGACTAATACATTGTGAATCTGGTCTTTAAAGACAGGTTCCCCTAAGCCAAACCTCGACAGGTTTCCCAGCAGCATGATGGAAGCACAGCGGATTTCATCGTTCTCCTGCAGGATACATCAACAAAGCAATAAAGGTTATCATAGTGTAGATCCAATAAAAACTGTATTTTTTCTTACATCTTGCAGATTGTATAAGGCTGATAGTTTAATGCAGTGCATGGAATCTTAAAAACATTCTTATAATAACTTCTGGAGAAATACGTAAAGGAATGTATTGTACAGCTGATTATCTAGTTCACGGTGGCTGTATTTAAACCATTGTTGTCAATCATAGAAAGAATATTTTGAAGTAAAATTAAACAAAAAGTCAGGGTAAAAAATTATTACAATGATTTATGGAACCCACTTAGCTTTGAGTTCACAAACCAGCCATTCATAAACAGATTCCTTAACCATTTAATTAAAAACCTGCGAATGCGTTTAATTCATGTCTAATTGTCGTTTACAAAATTTTCTCTACCTATAATAAAGAAATCCTTCTGACTTATGTTGCCCAACCTGACAACGGTGCATTTTTGATAATTATTTGCCCCAAATCCTATTTGACAATTATTATTATATTGACATTATCACAGCTTTTTAAAAAAGCGATTAAAAAGGCAAATAAACTCAACTATTAAATACTTGTGTACACTTCTACAGCACAGTTTAAAGAAGCTACTGTGTCCATTTTCTGCCATTATTAAAGATGCTCATTGTTTTTAATTTACTTACATTCTCTAGGAAGGGTTTAATCTTCATGAAGATGTAAACAACCAGCATGTTGACATTCCTCTCATCCAGGTACAGCAATACCTTTGACATGCCAGACATCGCCTCTAGAGTAATACGATTCCCCGGGTCATCCTTTTCCTCCATCCCGGAGCTCATGGCTGCCAACAGCTCCTTAGCATATTTATTCACCTAGATGTAATAAGCGTGTGAATTCTCGGCAGACTTTAATCCATCATATACATTACTTTTTTATCACATTAATAAAAATGCTGATACAAATAAAACCTTGACCTCTTGGTATAACATGGAAAGTATGTACCTGTCTAGCTGCATGTTTAAACAAACTGTATGCCTCCTATAGGGGCTAATTGTTATACAGTAATAGAGTCAGCAATTTTCAACAAGATGGATATTTGCAGCCGTTTTCAACCTACACTGCAGATCAGATCGCTACCTTTTCTGGTGAGCCACTGGCCAGGTTCCCCAGTCCTCTGATGGCCAGCATACGGACAGTACAACAAGGGTCTGAAATTCTTTCCATCATGTTGTTCATCAATACATCAATCATCATCAACTCTGTCACCACGTGATGGTTAAGCAGCTTGAAGGAAAAAGCAAGAGAGGAGGCCAAATTTGGTTCCAAAAATTGTTCACTGTAATCAATTTTTATTTAGAGTTTTTTAAAACCCAAACTGAAGTCACAATCAGATTTCACCTGAACTTTAAGATCACACCAAAAAAATCGTGTTAAATCATAATGTATATATTATCAAAATTAAAATAAAATTACCAGTTCATTAAAAATGTGATTTACCAGATATATACTACATATATTTTTAATACATTTTAATTATTATTATTTTTCTAATTTTTATTACTTACAAATACTCAGAATGTGTAGCCAAAATCACAAATATTAATCAAGCCATATTAAGCTAAAATCGATAAACACACAGGGCATTTCCAGAGCTGGTACCTCAGAGAAGAATGCTGTGACTGTGACCCTCTGACACTCGTAGATGTTGCCGAGGGATGGACACAAGCTTTCCACTATAGCTGGGATTCTTGGACCTGCATGCTTTGCCATCGCTCTAAATTACACAAATTACACCTGACATTATTTCTGATTTAATAACTTAACCAGTCAGAATTTGAATGTTAATTACTCATTATACAAATTTAAATAATTTAATTAACAAATGTATTAAAAGTCACTTTGAAGGACTTTAGACATTATACCTTGAGAGAAGCGTGACCCCTGTTGTATGCTGCTGAGGGTCCTTCATCTTGTCCCATACTGCGTCCTGGTCTAATACTTTAACTACAACATCCAGATGAGCTCGAGCCAGCAGTATGCGCAAGGCTTCAACTGCAGTCCTATAAGGGACACACAAAGATGTCTATCTATACTGAGTCATCAGCAGTGTGATTAAAGATATTCATGCACCTTTTAGCCATTTAAACTGATTTATTTCAACACAGTTTATATGAAATATATTAACAGTAACAGTTATGCTAGGGTGAAAGACAAAGCACCAGTCTATATCAGGTTCCTTTAGTTAATTTGCTGATGCATTAAACAATTATTTAATCACCGATTTCCTTCCTTATTTGGATCTCGAATCTCAGTTTCCCCCCACCTGTCAGCTCTCTCCATGAGACAACAGATACAAAGAGTAACCCAGTAAAAGTGAACCCAGCACCAGCCAGCCCAATCTGCAAATATGTTACATCTGCATTTTTCAGCATACATTACCTAACAAATACCCATGATTGGTTATTGTCACTGTGATTGACAGATTAAAAATGTGCATGCCATCTTTCTCTTACAGAGAGCTCATGTCTACAGATGGCCAAGGTATCACCGGGATTCATATTTGCGATCTGCAGATACTAAGACGAATGGCAATAGATTATTTTTACATCCCTACAGCTGTTGGTTGTCAGAACATATGATATGCCTGTCGAGTGTTATTTATAGTCCTGATCATGTTTTACATTACTTGGGCAAACCAGAGATGCAGCTTTAAAAATAAATGTACTGACCAGAACATACTACATAAATGCAAATGGTTGAACCCCAGTTATTCAGTTACACTGGTATGACTTACCCACATACATCGAAGTTGGTGATGTTGCTTTTGCTAGGGGATTTGTTTTCTGGTCTGATACTGTTGCTGTTAATGTCTTTGGGTAGCTGAACTCCAACACTAGAGCCTACGCGCACCAGCAGGGCACTGAACAGCTGGGGGAACAGACTGACCACAGCTTCCTCTGTGTGTCCATTCAGCATCATCTCACGCAGAGCGCATGTCATCTACACACACAATTAATGACATGGATGCAGCCTTGCAGCCAGATATAAGCAACAGCATAAAGAGAAGTAAACATTAGCAAACGTGTGATAGAAGACAAAAATATGACTGCCTCTGTTTAATTATGTAACGAGGAGTTAGATTTTTTTAAGCAAGACTGACTGAATATAGCACTGCTCTATTAACCGACACTTTATTTTGCACATAGATGGGTTTTTTTTTTTTATAACGCAGACGTCAAAGTACAATATTTGCAGTACAATAAATTTTGATTAAAACCAGATTGTTGGACGGGTTTGCAGTTTTACACCACAGTGACTTTGTTTTTTCCAGACCATCTAGCACACACACAACCCCTTACTGGAGCTCGGCCATTTTTTTTTTTTTGCTAGCCGTGTCTGAATCACTTACCGCTAAGGGTTGACTGGTGGCCACCTTAGTCATGCCTGGTTTAAGTATGGACTCCTTTTTATCCACATAAGGTACAATGACATTTAACTTTTCCATAATCATCTCCATGATCTGCCGGGCTACCTTGCTGTCTGCTCCCAGAGCGATCCACATCTCACTGCTCCAACTAAAAGACACCACACAAATTAACCATTAATCTAGTTTGAAAAAAGGTTTGCCTAGTAAAAAAACAAAAAAAACACAGTTCCCACCCACCATTATAGGAAACAATAAATAGAATATTCGGAACCTGTCAAAGGGAAGAGGATATGAAATGAGTGTGTTGATGACGGTCTGCAGGTGCTGGGCAGCAAGGATCAAGATAGACTGTGCGACTGCGACCTTCACCTGCTCTTCTAAGATGACCTGCAGCCGAATGTGCAACACCTCTAATATCTCTGGCACCTGACATACAAACACACACAGGGGGGAAGAGGTAAACCGCAGAGTAGGGAAAAATATATTTAAAAAAAAATGCTTTCCTCGCACATTAACATGACCTCCAAAGGAACAAGTTATTTTGACCCACTCAGCTAATAGATATAAGTTTCATTACCAGGTCTTGCAGCATTGCACCTCTGTTTTTGAGCAGTGTGTTAAGAATGACACTGGAGGCTCTGGAGCAATTGGACTGGGAGTCTACCAAACCTTCAAACAGCATGAAGATCAGTGTGTTTAGCTGCTGCTGAGGCAGACGTTTACTGATGATCTGCCACAAGATAGAAATGCAAGAACTAGCATTACAAATAAGCCATAACTCATGTTAACGTTAACAAGTCAGAAAAAAAGTGATAATGATTGCACAATTGGACACACATTAGCACCGGTGCTTCAAGACAACTGCCCCATTCATCATGATTTTCAGGAAATTGTGTCATTTTTGGTCTATAAAGAAAATCTGTTCGATCATTGTACAAGGACATGCTAGTGAATTAGTCACCATGACAGATTTCACAGGGTGTTATTTTACGAAATGGTACTGATGGAGGTGTTTTTTGTACCATTAACGATTTCTATCTGACATTATAGCAGCAAAACTTTAAACTAAGAAATAAAAATATAAAAAATATAAAAAAAAAATAAAAATATAAAAAAAAAAAATATAAAAAAATATTTAAAAAAATAGTCTATAAAGCAAGCAAGCTTTTTGAGTGAATTATTTATAAACAATTGCATTTGTGTGTTATTAATTACATTAGATACACAATTTTTTGTTAATAATAGTTTATCATACTAAAACTTATTACCTTGGCGAGTTCAGAGCAGGTTTTATAGAGGACCGAAGGATCAGGATCATTCAGTTTCTCTCGCAATGTTAATAAACTTTCTACTGAGTCATCTTTGTAGTCCAGTGAAAAGCCTGAAGTGCACAGAATGGGCATGAATGAAGAAGAACAAAAAACAATTTTTACTCTGGAAAGTGATAGCGCAGTAGTTAAGGTTTTGGACTGCTGACTGGAAGATCAGGGTTTCATTTCCACCACTACCAAGGCTGAGCAAGGCCCTTAATACCCAATTAATAAAAGTTTGCATTATTATTTATTTGCAAAAATAAATATATAAATTAGCTACCAATGTTGAAAAAACTGTTGAATAATTAGTAGCAGTTAATCATTATCAAACACATACAAAACAGAAAATAATATAATAGATTACCTTCATAACGCAGCTGAATGTGTAAGAGTGAGTAAATACAGTCTATGGCAGCCATACGCACTGCAGCATTGGGGTCTGTACAGCGTGGGGCCAGACGCCCCAACAAAGGTCCCAGGTTATGGAATGTTACTAAAGTCTGTACGAAAAATTCACACATTGTCTAGGATTATTACATAATTAAGACATCTTAAAAAGGTTTATAAGTGAAATTTTGAAGTGTTTGTACTTATTTCTTATTAAAACATTTTTTATATTATATATGAATATTATTTCATTCAAACTTTACAAAACTTCAGATTGAAACTATACATCACCTTTATACTGAGATTGTCTAGATAAAAACGCAGCATCTCAGCTACAGTCCTTACTGCCCTTTCACGCTCATGGTCCTGCTTAGAACTTAACCAGCTCTCGATATGCTGGGGGAAAAACAAATACACATTTTTTTAAAAGAAAGAAAAGGCTTTAATAAATTCAAGAGTACATAGGATAAGGTGTGAGGAATTAGGTTAACCTTAAATAGAGACTGAATACCGTCTGGACTTAAATTTCTTGCCAAAACACTGCACAGCAGTTCATACAGGGCTCTGAAGGTGTAGGCATATAAGCTCTAAAAAAAAAAAAAAAATAGAGACACTGTTAGCTGCTTAAACACATCTGGATTCTATCTTATGTCCCTTCTCTTACAGTGCTGATGGTTCTTAGAGGAAACCACTATAATATAATGCACACTATTATGGCATGTTGGTGTCAGACGTGTTAAAGTGATACATGCTGTCCTATATAATTAGATTTGGTCTTAGATAATGGTTCTAGGAAACCTAATCCAGATACGTTACAATTATTCCGATCCAACTGGACAGTTTTGCAGGTATTCATGCCAAACGGTCATTTCCCAAACACATTTGAATGTTGTGTTGGATTTGCAGTTTGACCCCTTTCCTTGGTGCAAGGCAGGAAATTTTCTTGTAAGTGTAACCATTTTTAAAGCTGATAGTAATCACCCGACAATGACTCTGCTGTGAAGTACATTTTTGTAAGTATAAACTGCAGTTCCATAAAACCACTCTTCTATTTTGCTTAAAACATATTTTACAAAATAATATTTAAAAGTTATGCACAACCAGAAAATATGCAACTACTATTAACTGCTTCTTATTTAAAAAACAAAAACAAACAAAAAAAAACACTTAGCATGTGCATGTCTAGTAGCCATATTTCATTCTCACCTCTCGTTCTTGGGGGTCTAGAACCTCCTCATCTTTGGCTTTTTCCACCATTTCTAATGAAGGAAGCCCAAATACCCCATTTATGCATGTTTTAAGCATTTCAAAAGTTTCACTGTCTGCCAGTGGTGGATCCAAAGTACTGAAATATTAAGAAAAACTTACTTGGTGTAAAAACATTTCCAACAAAGACAATTTGGGTTTTAGAAGTTTCCAGTCATCAGCTGATTCTTTCAGGGTAAACAGTAATATTACCTAATCATCCATGTTTTACACTATATGGACAGTTAACTGATAATTAGATAATTATATTACAACATCCACATGCTTTAAAAAGGCATTTCACTAGACTTTCTGGCGTGGCTGTAAAGAGTTTTCTATTCACAAACCATGTATAAGAAAACCATGCATTTTCTAGTTGTTCTGCATATGTTACCTTTTGTAATAAAAGTACAAGTACAATACATACAAGACTTACAGTATTTGGTTGTACAGGATCATAGTTCCTGTCTAGATGGTGCTGAAAAAAATCTATTTTTCTAATTGCCTATGTAAATTTGACAAAAACTGCAGTTAAAGCCCTTTTAGTTAAAGGGTTTTGCTTGCTGAAGGTCAAAATGGTAATCCCTAATTAGCTTTTCATGTAGACAGACTTTAATAACTCTAAGCTCACAAAATGCTGAAAAGTCATAGAATAATGCTGCCTTTGCAGCCTCAAAGGATACTTGAGGTTGGCACATGTGGTCATAACAAGGTGGCGCACTGGGGTACGCATGGCATCAACCGGTTCTGCTTTGATAAAATCCTGTCGAGACGAAAAACAAAAAAACATTTGAAATTGATTTGCTCGATTTTACACTTTTACACTGGCAGCATTTTATAATAAATGATGCTTTCTAATCTTCTTACACAATGTGGGGCCAGGTTTTTATTGGTGACACCAATTCTTTTAACCGATTATACTTTCCTTAAAAAGTTGTACATCACATAATTGCAGTCTGTGGTACAAATCAGACAGATGTTACTGCATCAGTTATCATTTAACTGCAGTGGTATGTATCCGTCTGGTAAAATGACTTTTGGGGGGGGTGGGGGGTGGGGTATCTGTGCAGTTTCTAGTGTTGGTCAAATATTTAGCAGCATCATTCTACTCGGAAACCCATCGTTTTCAATGCTAAATTTTAACCTTATTATATCTCGGATAAGAGATTGAAAGTGCTTCGTCCATTCCCAGGTAATTCTCCTTATTTGTGCATCATTGTGTTTAAAGTTTTTAATGGCAAGTCTATAAAAAAGATTTTGTATTTTATTGCATCTCACCACTAAAGCAATTCTATAAGCATAAAAGAAAACAAACAGCTTCATGATCATGTGTTTCAACTGATGCCTCATAGCTCACACACCATCATTATTCCCATGAGCTCCTGCTTGCGGCTAAAGACGTATCCCTGTTTGTGAACACAGGTATTAATGGCTTTTGCAATCAGGCCGATACTTTGAATTAGACTCAGCTTCATTGTCAGGTCCTGAGAAGATTTCAAACACAGAGAAAGATATAAACAAAAACTCAATTACAAGATGTATCACTTCACACTCCAACCTCCAAATAACCCTTGCACATAAAAGTATCCAAACCATAATCATGGCAGGATGGCATGCTACAAAATTATATTTATAATCTAATGAAAATTCTACATTGCTGTTTGGGAATTTAATACGCTTAGGAGCCATTCAATTTATAAGCAAAGCAATTTGAAGAAGCATTAAAAGCACACCACAACCCGTAACCTCTGTATTAGTAGTAGAAAGACAGAATAAGTATGTTTTAGAAAACATTTATACAAACAGTCCACAAAAGTCAACCAAACCCTTAGTAAGAAAAGGTATTTAGCAGGTTAATCAAAATGAATCATTTTTAAACCTTCTAAACTTCTCAAAGCCGTAGAACTTTGTTTACTGAAGCACCAAGAAGAGATCTATAGCTAAATGAAGTACCTCAGCATGTCCAAATAAACATCCCAAGGTTTTGGATATTTTTTTTTTTTGAAAGAGTCTAATAATCAAAATGTTTATTTTTGTTCTATTTTTGGAGAAGTTTAGAAGTTTGTGTTCCTTGGATTTTCATTTGAGGCTTTAGGATTAATGATTTTGTGCAGAACAGAGTGAGAAAGAGGCTCCTTATGGTACCTTTGTCTCTACTTTAATTCCAAGAACCTGTGCAACATACAAGTTTTGTTGAAGTTTAATTTAGAACACAGAATATAAGAATATCACAACAAATTTCTTTTAGACTGTAAAAAAAAATATGCGATATACAATTGTCAACTATTTAAACACCGCATTATAGGTTTGAAAAAAAAAACAAAAAACAAATAAAGAGCAGAACCATCTTATGAAAGGTTTGAACTCACGCTTTGGCAGCATCTCTAAAAAACATTTCAATGTTGGCTTTTAAGCAACTTATGCAGTGTTCGGATGTCTGCGGCAGCTGTAACTACACATATATTATTATATCTATTGACAAAAAAATGATCTTCCTAAAATAACTTATATGGAGAGCAATTGCAGCTTTCAGCTAGCATGCAACTTCTAGCGACGTACGAAAACTATTTGCACTGTAAAAGAACTTTGGAATAATTCTAAAGCAAACCTCACTTATTGATTAATATCTCTGCAATGAGACTAAGCAAATCAAAGAAATCAAATGAGTAATAAATTACACCACTGCTATTTGTGACTTTTTTTAAAATGGTTTAGCCTTGCACAGTTTTGAAGTGGGCCAATCCGAGGACTCAACCAGTCAGGATCTCACTGACATTAGGTCATTCAGGGTGAGTGCCAAGCTAAGCATGGCTGCTTCTCCAGCAGACACTGGTTTTCAACTACAATAAGAAACCACAGACGGTTTTGTTCCATTCAGGAAAGAATTACGACTCTGAGGTGTACAGTGGTCTGAGTTACTTTTTTTTAACCATTTGTGTTTTTTTTAAACGGTGTCCCATTACAGGATTAAACTTTTAAATCAAATTGAAAATGCTGAAATAAAACATACTCCAAATCTTTTTTAAATCATTTACCAACATAATGAACTTTGAAAATATAATTATAATACAATCATGTAGTATTTCTTTATTTAAAATTACTTGCCCATGTTAAGCAAGGTATGGTTAAGAGTGTAAGAAAAAACTTTATAATAAAAAAAAACAGCATTTTAACATAAAGTATCAATTCTGTTCATTTACCTTGGTGTTAAAAAGTTTGCTAATGTTGCGGAGTATATCACTGTCGAGGCGAATGAGAAGCCGATCCTCTGGAGCATTTAGGGCCACATAGCCATAACACAAAATCAAAGTACTCTTCATCTTCTCAATGTCCACATCATTCTTATCCTGCTCGACAAGACATCCATAAAATAAAAGATAGGCAGTAATGAGAACAGTAATAATAATAATAATAATAATAACAACAACAACAACCACACGTGTCTGTGAGCACTTTTATTAGTGAAACCAGCAGAACCTACTTTCAGCAAGCTGAATATCCCAGAGGCTTTCTTGAAGGCATCAGATTTCCCAAACTCGTCAAGCTTGGCTAGAGTGCCATCCAAATGACTCCTGGCACACAGCCCTACAGCCATCGCTACTCCCTGTGAAACCAATCGCTCCCAGTTATTCTCATTATTACATATTAGTAGATTTTAAATGCTTGTTTAAGTATCTTATTTCCAAGCAGTGGTTCAGTGCAATCATCAGCATGTACAATTCCGCAATTAGGAACGGTCGGGCTGCGTTTTCTGATTAAATCTCTGTAATAAAACCATACTGTTTACCAGCCCTGAGCCTAGCAATGACCTTCCTTTGCAAATTTGCTGCGAGCTTCAAATTCATTCTTGTCACAAGATCGCATTTTTTTTGTGCGGCCCTGAAAGAATGAAACAAACAGTGAAACCATGTGCCTTTAATTGGATGCTCAAACAGGAAACTGCACCAAAGGTCACGTCAAACAAGCGAGCAGACGGGCCCATGACTGAGATTACAGCATCTGGGTGCTAAAGACGATGAATGAGAGGCCGGACAGATGTTGGCAGATAAAAGAGATGAAAGCAAACAGAGCAGTGTGTGTAATGTGTTTTCTTTGCTGTACCGCTCTTTCAGTGGCGTCGTTATGGCGGGTGCTGATCAGAATCTCCTGGAGCTGTTTTCTCACCAGGTCCTTGTTGGAGGACTGCTGCAGAGCCACACCGATACACTTATACAGGAAGCTCTAGAAAAAGTATTAAACGTGTCACTTTAAATGAGCCAACAGCTGTAAAAATTTTAAAGAGTTCGACAAGGTACAGTCGTAATAGAGAAATTTTACATCAAAAATTCAAACCTTCTCCTCCAAAGAATGGTTGTAGGTTGGGAGATATCGGGTTGCTTCAACCACTAACTGACTGCTAAACTGGTCATCATCAATGCATACCAACGTTTTGGACAAGAACTATCTCAAAAGAGCAAAATGATTACCAACATATACCACCGATAGGCACTTTAACAAGAAATAAATTAAACCATAACTTAGAAAAACACAGAGGTCAGCTACTTACCTGAAGAAGCCTGTCTTCCCATGTCTTTCTGTCAAATTCGTCCGGTGTAGATTCTAATCATAAAATTAAAGATAGTTTAATTAAAAAAACACCTCATGAAAGAGTAGCTAATCTATCACAACAATCCCTCAAAAAAATGCTATTTTAACTATAGAATTTTATGAGAATGTTAGAAAAGATAAAACATTTTTTGTTGTCGAAATACAAGTTGAAATAGGATTTTTTTCAGAAAACAAATAAGTCCTTTTAGCATATTTTATTCACTTTACCAGACATTTTTAAAAAAGCTTTTGTATTTATATGTCTATCAGTAGCAAAATAAAAGTGTATGACGTAAAGTTAAAGAAGTGTTTAACTATAAAAAGGCCTATAGTGTATATTGTGCCCCAGAAATAAAATATATTATACAAAGGTAAACTAACACTGTAGCAAATTGGATCAGTTTATTTGCATTTAAATTTGTCTTTTCACTACCACTTTCAGTCACAGCTCAGGTAAAACAAACACTGACCTTCCAGATAGCCTAGCAGGCTTGGGATCTCATCTGCCCACAGTGCTTCTACTTTAGGGTGAATGTTGGGACTGATGGCATTCAGAAGACTTAAAGAGGGAGGTCCATGCACTCGATACGAGAATGGGAAAGAAGCATTTACCTAGGACAGTATTCACACAATCACTTTTACAATAGCCACCAATAGTACATTAACACTGCAGGGTTTTAATTTGTTTTAGATAAAATGCAAAGAAACATGAATATAAGTGATGTCTTTAATGATTAAGGCATGACGTTTTAAATACTGTACTTACAGACCAGCAGACATCCAAAATAAATATAGATATATACTACCTTTATCTGCTATATGATTATTTAAAACTTAAATAAAAAGTAATATATGAACAGAAACACTGGACTACAGAACAGGAAATCTATTGTGGTAAATTACAAATGTTCAACATTCAAGTTAAAAAAAATAAAAATAATAGTTTAAAACTATGTTGAATGCCACATAATATGCAGTTTTGTTAATTGACACTTAGTCTAAACGTATGTGAATAATAAGACATACTTTATATTGTTAAGAGCTATCATTATTAAGGGTGAGAATAATTCTGGAGATGACAGTATATTGGCACTTACCAATAGCCTTATCAATAGTATATACGGAGAGGAAAGGTTGGAACCTATGGAGACAAAATAGAATTAAAAGTATAAAATAAAATTTGAAAAAATTAGTAAAAAATAAAAAAACATGCACAGTCACTCCATACTAAAATATTGCTATTAAAAGTAAGTAAATAATCAATTAGTTAAGCGCTCAGTTTAAACGATGCTGTTATGTCGCTAACCCTATATTCATGTGATAAATATGGCTTTTGGTTTAACTAATTAGAACCAGACAGTATTGGCCAGCCAAACGTTTTCTAATAAAAACAAAATGTCTGTAAGCGAAATGTTGCTTCCAAAAAGAAGTGGAAAAAAGCAGGCAAAAAAAAGGCACCTGGCCAGAGCTGTAAGCGTCTGTGGAGCCAGAGTGTGTGTTTATGTGATGGCACTGTTTAATTGGCACAAAATAGCTTAGCCAGTGGAAAAGCCCTCTGCACTTAAAAATATTTGAAGCTGCAATCATCAATGACTTTATGATTGAGTTTATTCAATGATGCATATGTGCATTTCATCATGCATAGCAAATACTTTGAGGTACTGTACTCACCCGGGGCATTAAAGTCGATGTTAAAATTGGGGTCCTGTGCTGATCGCTTCTTATTGGCCAAAAGAATAAGGCTCTTGCAGAGAGGTGTGGTTGCGTTGAAGTACTGACTCGGGGTCAAGTAGCACAGCAGCATTGGCCACAGCACCTTCAGCACACAAACAGACTTCTTAACATAGATTACATACAATAGGTCATGCTTTTTTCTAATTAATCAAGCACTAGAACAAACATCATTTTTAATGACAATCCAAAAGACTAATTTAGGAAAAAACCCGAGCATCCATCTATGTAGTCCTATATAAAGAACTTCGAAACAATGTTACTAAAAATAGCCCACTCTCTCTACACTTTATAAAGTTCAGGATGATGACGAAGCTCTGTCATCAGCCCTCTGTTGATGTTGGAAGCTGTACGGGAAAAAGAGCTGACCTAGTCCAGAGCAAACACACACAGACACCACTTTTACAGGTTGGTGCTGCTAATGCTGGCTAAAAGTACGATTTACGGTTAAAATGTTCATGATGTTCCTAATGTGATGTCATACAGATATTATTTTTCTAAAAACACTGCCCCTTTCTGCTTACTATGCTACTCTCGCTTTATAGGATATTGCAATAACAGAGGTCACATTGAATGATTCCATGTCTGTTGAGTTATTATGCTCACTGGTATCCGAAGTACATCCTAAAAGTACAATAATAATCCTCCTGTCTTTATTTTAACATTTACTTGTAAATTACTATAAGGTTTTTGCACATATTCAACGTTTTAATCATTCCTAATATTCTAGGCGTATGTCAATGTATGCATGTTTATCTGCAACCCTTACATCAGTCAGGCGGCCTACAGTTGTGGTAAAGAGATGGAGTGTGTTATCGCACATGCTTCTCAGTGCCTCATTAGTCACCTCCTCCGGATCTAAGGGACGCTGTCCTCGCTGAAATACAATCCAAGATTGTTAGCATTTCCACAGACTAGCAGGAACGATACAAAGCAGTTTTACACAGTCCGATTACTATTCAGAAAGAAGCCTATCTATTGTCAATATGTGTGGCATTATACTGGCAAAAAATTAATAGTAGGGCTTGCAAAATAATTACCGGCAGCCTTTTAGACAAGCATTCAGTTTTTGGTAGACCATAATGAATTTAGTTAACTTATATATATATATAAAAAGAGACAAAACATCAATCGAAAACATTTACAAAACACAAATACAAAAGTAGGCTATAAAATTGTGAAATTCTAATCATCAATATAAATATTTGGTTTGAACTGAACATCCAATTCCAGCTATGTTCGCAATTCTCTTCGTTGCGCATGCATGTATCTCTATCACGTTTCACTTAACTCGCATTTAAATACCCAACATATCGACAGTAGATTTCTAATGCCCAAAAATTACAGACAATATAATACAATATAATATAATACTCATTTTCCCTTCCTATGAGATAGCCGACGGACAGGGCGGGAATGCATTTTGGTAGTCTAAATAGAAGATAAAATATCCCTGGAACATTGGGTTAGC